>OU015496.1:173236835-173384335 GCA_907164885.2 Dolomedes plantarius | reverse complement strand
TTTTTAAAATTTCTACATATTTTTCATGAATATTTTTAGCTTGTTTGGCTAAATATATTAAAAAATAATTCAAACAGAAAACTTTAATATCTAAATTTATCTATTTTCTGTCAACGTAAATGCAAAATTCGTGGTGGTGTGTCATTGAACTAAACTCAAAAGTATGCTTCGAAAATTGCACATCACCAGTTACGGGATGAAAGACTGATTGTACCGATTTTTGAATTTCTGAGTTTGTGTGAGGGTAGAAGAAAATTTATTCGATGTTTCAGATGATTTTAAGTTGAGTGAGATGTAATAATACTAAGACTTCAAAATTTTTAAGAGTTAAATTTATAAAAGGCAATAAACTATTCATGTCTATCACTAAAAAATTTAAACTGCGTTTTGAAAAATTAAAACGAAAAGATATTTGTGATAAAAAGAATATGCTTTTGCTAATCTGTTACTGAGAAATACCCGAGAAGAAAATTCCCCCGTAGCTAAACATGGGGATTGATGAGCTTCGAAGAAAACTGATTCAACGCCTTAAGGCTGCTGTGTACTAACCCTAGTGGATTCGCTCACCTCAGTGTTAACATATGGAGAAAATTTGTCTTCTGTGGGCAGCTACGTAAATGCTGATAATCCAATAAAAATGGTATTTTCAGATAGCCTGAACTTTTCAGCACCTTAAAATAGGATTCATTTTATAAATTCCGTCCGCAAAAGGAATTGATGAACGTTTAAAAGAAACTACTAGACTAGATCTTTCCCCCGTATAATTTAAATTTAAAAATATTATTAGCATTTTTTTAAAAATCGGAAACGCCCCAAGATGTAAAATTTCGTTCTCGATTACGGAGTACAATTTTTTAAAAAAAATCTTTAAATCCAAGTCGGTAATTCTTGGACACATTTTAAAGTACGGTTACGTTCCTCCATAACGGTCCTTCGGAAAGCAAAATTTCATATGCTAAAACCGGTCGTCGCGAGTTATAATTTTGGCAACGCACGAAACCCAGTCTGTATTGCTTGGTCAAGCAGTAAATAGTTAAATAGAAAGTACCAAAATGCGACAAAATTTTGACATACATACATACATACATATATATATATTTATTATATATATATATATATATATATATATATATATATATATATATTATATATTATATATATATATATATATATATATATATATATATATATATATATATATATATATATATATATATATATATATATGTGTGTGTGTGTGTGTGTGATAATATTATTAATAACCTATAATCACCCTTTCTGAAACTTCCTTTCTCATCTGGTAACCTTTCCGACTCCTTGGCAAGATGCTTCGCCTTTCCATATTAACTTTCTCCGCCAATTCTGGCAACCTCTCTGACCTAATTCTATTTTCGCGCGCTATGATTTAGACATCAGGCTGGTTTCGAGCAAGTAAGATGTGCTGCATTATTCGTAAATAAATCCCTTTGTTCCTGAAGCTGAGTTTATTATTTTCCGTCCATGATGTTTGCAGTATTTTCAGGAGATAACCATCCGGGTCATCTCATCTATCTATATATATTTGCATAACACATGCATACATATATACATACAAAAGAGATAAGCAACGATAAGTGTTCCTACGTTAATAACCCGCGGAAGTTTCATTAGAAGAGACTACCTGAAATTTTTTTTCCATAGGTTAACAATGAGGTGAGCGAATCCAATATTTTTAGTACACAGCAGCCTTAACATAAAATACGGAGGCTCGGCATGGAATTTTAAATGCAGAAGAAACTCGGTTTAAAAATATATGTCATAATATTTTGATTCAAAGTATTATTTTTTCCTCAAAATTTCATAGATAGTTGAAAATTGGATTTAAAACTTCCAATAAACAGTATAAAAATTATCCTTTGAATATTCCATACTTTATGTCAAGAAAAAAATTCACTCCCATTTAAGGAAAACATTTATTACACTGATTTATGAAAACAAGAAAAAAAAAATCTTCTCTCATCTTTCAAAAATATCCAGCTTAAAATAAGCGAGTTCGTAGCATAAGTAAACACAATTCTAGCACTCCACATTTCATGCTTTAGTGAACTCAAAGCCTAATGCAAATAAAAATGCTTAGATAATCTTTTTTAATAGAAGACTTCATTTATTATAACCAAACAGTCAACCGTTTATTCAAAATAACATTGCCAGACTCGAATACTAGCAACAATGAAAAAAAAAATATGTTCCGAAGTTGTTTGACTTTTTTTCCCTTCCAAGTGCTCCGTAAGCCTGAAGAGCAGTTATTTAAATAATTTCTCCAGAAAGTTCCTCCGAAGAGATAATGATATGTTATTACTGAAAACTTTGCTTTTTTCCCATTTATTGGAGTCAGGAATTGTTTAAAAGGGAATTAGAAATTGACGAAAATTATATAGAGGACAGTTACGTACACATTTTGCAAAATTATCGAAGCAATTCGACGTTAATGGTTTTAACTTTCGGATAATTTTTATTACGGGACAGAGCATTAATTATGGATTCCGGAGTTTTGCCCGTCGCAGTATTATGGCGCGACCTTTTCTCTTCGGATACTTCGACTGTATAACCGTTTTTAATGTCAGGGGAGAAATATAACAAAGTTGTTTTCGATTTAATTAAGAGCACTGGATTGCGCATTTTTGTATTATTGCGAAATGGGAATGTGTGTGTAATACGTTCTATGTAAGCGGCCTAAATGGATATTCCAGGAGGCATTTTTTAGAAAGTTAACCATCATACACAAGAAACCTAATACTCTTTATAATAGAGGGTACTTTTTAATGAACTCCTACTAAACTTATATAAATAAATAATGATACCAAGCGTGATTGAAAATGGACAGATGAAAGGCCTTCATTTCCAGTTTTAAAATGTAGCCGCCCACGATGCCTAAAGGTTAGCGACACAAGATGGCGCCACAAGGGGCCTGGGTTCGCAACCCGACCAGGACAGGGGTATTTCTCTACTGCGTTCTCAAGTGGATCACCGTTGATTCACCCTGTGATATCGTGGCCCTTACAGCTGAACTTCAGTAATCGAGAGAGGTTGTTTCCGAAAGAGAACAGAGCCGCTCATTCGAGTTAAGCTCTTTTATTATTTTCGTTGGTATAAATTATGTACAGAGTATTTGCAATGCAGTTACATTCAGCATCAAACCGGCTCTATTTGATGACCAACATAAAATCTTACCCCACACAATTGCGAATCCCTGGATCCTTCCTCTCCTCCGTTCGTCTCTCTGGCATTCCAATAAACCTCTGCCCCTCCAGGATGTGTTCGACCCTTTTTAAACACCTTCTGAATCTTCTAGAACAATCTAGACTCCTATTCAGAAATTCCAGGCGGTAAAGGGGGGAAATGCTGGTAATAACATTCAACTGCCGCTTCCGAGAAACGACCAGGTGGTTAAGAGGAGGTTATAGTCACGTTTCTAAAACCCGCTGAGTGCTCCAGTAATGAAGTAGCCACAAGTCTCGTAGTGTATTAGGGTGGAGGTTAATAGAATAAGGTCTTGCTCACACTGAATGCGGAGAATTGCGTTGAGTTAGTCTATTGGCTCCGATATTTTTGACAAGACTTGTGAGTTGTTTGACGTATCAGGTGATCAATGAATTCAGACCCTGTGAATGGTTAAATTTTTCACGATGGCACTACGTAACGCTTCCGATTCAGTGAAAACAGACCTTAATAGCTTGCCGTATTAAAAAAAATATTCGAAGATGCAATGATAAATGCATTAAGCAAAATTTAAACAGACCACCAAAGTATCAGAATTGGATATTTGACTACTTTCAAATAGGAAGTTGCTCGTTTTAAGACATTGCCGTAGCAGTAGGTAGTTTTAAGAGGTCACTATTCAAATTTTTTCTGAAGCTTGTTCAATTGCTTTACTCAAACACATCGCAATTGTAGACTTAGTTACGCGTTGTTTTCTTGAAACATTGATGCTAATTTCCAAATACTGTCGAAATCGCTATATTCTTATAGATATTCCTTAAAAGTAATTGTTTTTAGAGGGGCCAATTAAACCACAACGGAGGTTCTACAGAAAAAAGTCACGTCTCACTAACATCAAAGAAACCCATGGTAAGCTCAAATTTAAACGAGCTGATTTACTTATACAAAAAGGGTAAAATCGAGTGAAACTATCTTTTCTTACGGAAGTATTAAAACTGATCTCCCTACTCTGCAGGGCCAACTGTTTTTCTATTATAAGCTTCAGCATTAATAAATAGTCAAAGGTAATAGTGTTATGAAAAGCTTTCTTATCACACATAGGGGCAATGTTTGAAATGAGCTAAATTATCATTGTACACAGGTTCATTCAAGTGTATTACTTGTATTCTAGAGGGAATCACGAAAAATATTGTAATAGATAACATGCCGATACAGTCCATACAGTTTTTGTCGATACAGTCAAGTTGCCCTGTGTATAGAAGGGAGATTTAATATTGTAGAGTGAGTAATCTGAAGTTTACACAATTTTTCTCTTTTCAAATATGATATGTTCAGTCATTAAATTTCACAAATCCTTTTTTTCTTTCAACATAAAATATATTTTTTCTGAGGCAAGTTTCATGTGTTAACGTGACAAAATTTGATTAAACGCTGCTTGCACTCTAAAATGTCTTTCAAAATAAATCTTAAAAAATAAGTTATGAGACAGCAGTAAGACATAAACAGTGTTTTATTCAGACTACTAGTATTTAATATATTGCTTTTTTTTATGGATTTCTTTTCATTACTACATATATTAGCAATTAAGCGTATCCACACATTTGAGTAAAGTAATACCTTTAAGCACTATAAAACTTATTCTCAACAAGAATCGACTGCTTACATTCCTTCTGCGTCTTCTGAAAAGAACATTTTACGGCATAGTTTACAGTTTAGGGACTCTTTATGAAACTTTCCCTGTTTTACTAAAAAAAATGCTGTATAAAGAAACTTAGATATTAAACTTAGTTGCATAGATGTAATCTAATGAAAGAATAAACGTTAAAAAAACTTAACTTCAACTCCAGTGAACCATCAACTGTTCAATTAAGCGCCTCTGATTTTTATGTACTTTTTATCTAAAATTTAATCAAATGAAATTCCTGAATTTTTACTTCTTAATAATGCGTAAGGAAGGAAAAGAAAGATTCAAACTAAATTTCATAGAGGAAACCTAAACAAAATTTGGAAAAAAATTATGAGCAAATAAAGGACTTTTACTCCTTAGTCTCACAAGACTGATAATGGCGCTAAAAAGATATAGAACAAAGCATAAATTATTAGTATAAAGATTTAAAACTTTAATTATTCGGGAAAACTGCGTTACAGAGTTTTTTTATAATATGGATATTAATTATTATACTAATGTATTTTAAGTAAAGTTACTGTAGAAAATGAGCTTTATCAGATTTCTTTAAATGGGAATTTATAATAGAAACTTTGATTGAATAGATCTAAATAACACACACACACACACACACACACATATATATATATATATATATATATACACTGAAACTTATCTAGCTGGCCTTCGATATTCGGCTACCACCCCTCAACATCGGCAATTTTTTTTCGGAACGAGAACTGGCTGCCATAGAGAAATTTCACTATGTGTGTGTGTAAATACATACATATATATATATATATATATATATATATATATATATATATATATATATATACAGTGATTTCCGCTTATAAGAATCACGTTTGTTATTACTGTTTTTGATTCTTATAAGCGGTTGATTCTTATAACCGAAACTTCCCTTTGGACAGGCACACATACACAAATATATACTTGTACATATATATAAACACACAGGCACATATATACATAATTTACCATTAAATACTCTTTAATTTACGTTATTTATCATTTATTAAAATTATTTTTTATAATTTTAAAAATACTCAATTTCTAAACAAATACTAAAACTCAAATTCTAGACCTATAAGTAACAACACATGATTATAAAATCAACAAGAGGCAGCTTCTCTTTGACTACACTTTGGAAGAGCATCATATCTAATTAACAAGTTCTGTTTTTCAGAAAAACTTGGTTTTTATCATATTTGAATTCGACTATCAAAAAGTTCTAACACTAACTGGCAATTTTGTTAGAAAACTAAAGTGAATACTAGCGACGTATGCTTATTACAGTCTCAGACGAAGATTCACTTTATAGCTTACGTTTCACGGTTTGATTCTGAATCAAACCGTGAATCCGAAATGTCTAAAGGAATGTATTTTACGACTGTTTTCCACCCCAAAGTTTTATCAATCTTTCTTTTCAAAAACTTAAGAAAGAAATTCGTACCTTCAAGTGGCATTTTTTCAAGTTCAAGTGGCATTTTTTGGAAAAATGAAACGAAGGCGAAGATTGCAAACTGATTCTTATAACCGGTGGAATGATTCTTTAAAGCGGAAATTTTAACATGGAAATAATACATTTGTTTTTGTTTTTGCGATATTGATTCTTATAAACGGTTGATTCTTATAACCACTGATCACTATAAGCGGTGGTTACTGTATATATATATATATATATGTATATATATATGTATATATATATGTATATATATATATATATATATGTATATATATATGTATATATATATATGTATATATATATATGTATATATATATATGTATATATATATATATGTATATATATATGTATATATATATATATGTATATATATATGTATATATATATATATATGTATATATATATGTATATATATATATGTATATATATATGTATGTATATATATATATATATATATATATATATATATATATATATATATATATATATATATATATATATATATATATATATATAATGTATAAAAATATAAACAAATCAACACAAGCAAAATAAAAAATAAAAGGCGGGTATAGACTACCAAACAAATTAACTTAAAACTACCCTAGCATTGGAAACTTAAATAACTTTTCAATAAAAGATTGTGCAGTTGCTTCATATCCTCAAATTGAAAAAGGGCAAATATAACTAAAAATAACAGAGCTAGATAATTATAAGAATGTAGATAAAAAACAAACAGAAATCAATCCACGCACCAGAGGCAAGATTCTGTAGTAGTGCCGGAACTAAACCTGTAAACGAGGTAATCGACTGGTCTCGTCATCACGGAGCCTAACTAAATCAGTTACCTCAAGGGGAACTTTCTGAATAGGATGCAGGTGTAACCAAAAGACATCCCAAGGCCCCGAGAAAAGGACAATTTCTTTGACTAATGTGAAATTTCTTTTGACTAACTGTTTCTCGGGGCCTTGGGATGTCTTTTCGTTACACCTGAATCCTATTCAGAAAGTTCCCCTTAAGGTAACTGATTTGGTTAGGCTCCCTGATGACGAGACCAGTCGGTTACCTCGTTTACAAGTTTAGTTCCGGCACTACTACAGAATCTTGCACCTGCTGCGTGGAGCCCTGAGTGCTTGATTTCTGTCTGTTTTTTGTCTACATTCTTATAATTATCTAGCTCTGCTATTTATTTTTAGTTATATATATATATATATATATATATATATATATATATATATATATATATATATATATATATATATATATATATACATACACGTGTGTGTGTGTGTGTGTGTATAGTAGTTTAAATAGTTATTTGCATTGCGATAGGTTCTGTTAATGGTGAAGGAACGCAATATAGCGCTTTGAATAATCTACTTTTAAACGTCTCCCTCTTTCGTAAGAAAACGCACTTTATATTTTATCTCGTGTTCGCATAAATGACTTTTTTAAAAGTAAAATGAAGCAGCCTTCAGAATCTATTAAGTAAACCGACTTTATCACTCTGACATTCTCTATTTACAATACTATCTGTTTGAAAAGCGTTTCATTTGTTACGACATTATCTCTGATGCACAAATAAATATAACAGCGAATTAAACGATAAATGCAGCGAGTAAAAAATGTCATTTTGAAGCAGATGTGTTCTAATCTCTAGTTTCTACATATATGAATGGAGTAACAGTATTTCATCGCATTTTTGGCAACAGTCCCGACTGCTAGTCCCTTTGAGCAAATGACTTTTGCGGAATATCATGTTTGAGTTGGAAATTTTGTTTTTAATCTATTGATATGTTTTCTTTACTGGATGTAGCTAATTTATAATTTGTAACGAAACTAATCCATTACAGTAGAATATTATTTTTTCGTTTTTTTTAAATAAACCATCAAGTTTATTTAAGTTATCAGCATTTAAAATCCGGGATGGATTTGGGGTCTTAAGTTATTTATTTAAGTAAAAAGAATTATATTTTGAAAAAGATTTGCGGTCAAACCTTTCCCCCCCAGACAATGAAAAACAAATTGAAAAAAGTTGTTTTATCAACTTGTATTGGGTTGCTCATTCCCGTCTTCAGACAGGGATTCTGCACAATTATAAAATTATGATAATAAGTATATCTTCAAAAAACGAAATTTTTTAGAAGAATTCAGACTGTTGCAATGGGTAGTTAAAAAAGCTATACAATACGTTGTTAGATATCAGAAAAAAGGGGAGGTGTAGAAAATATTCTTGGATGGAACCAGATTGTAATTGTGAGTAATACTGAGTATGTTTGTTTGATTGTAAAAGTTTTATTGTAACACTGAGTAATCTTAACCTTTTCCTTACGGGGTGGGATAGCATGTATCCCATGAATACGAACCCAAGAATGAATATATATATATATATATATATATATATATATATATATATATATATATATATATATATATATATATATATATATATATATATATATATATATATATATATATATATATATATATATATATATATATCTGTGGCTTGGTACAAGAAGTGCCTAAGTCAGTTTTTTTCCAAGATCACTTTGTTTGATCATGTCTCTTCAAGAAAATTTTATTTTCAACGTAAGAAGTACCCAATTCTGTATGATGCTTTAAAAGTGTTTTATAAACCATTGTACAGACTTATGTCCTTCTAACATTGAAAATAACATTTTTATAAAGAGACAAAAGAGGCATAAGGAAACAAAGTCATCTTGAATAAAACTGACTTAGGCACTTCTAGTACCAAGTCACAGATATATATATATATAAAATAAATATATATATACATATATATATATTTATATATATATATATATATATATATATATATATATATATATATATATATATATATATATATTTATATATATATATATTTATATATATAATATATAATCCCCTTAATGACCGTTCTTACAAAGGGTATACGAAATTTCCCGTTCTAAAGAGGGAATCAGAAGAATGGGCCCCGTAAGCTAAAGGATAAAATACGCGTCTCTAAAAAAATAAATCGATGACCATACGTCTATGTGTTCAGGAACACACAATCCTTACACTCCTAGTTCAGTTTCTAAACTGGATTATTTTGATAAACTTATTCATAAATCGTAACTCTTAAAGCATGGCTAACCATAACAGTTCTGTCCTTTATATTAAACCAGCTTGGAAGTATAGTGCGCTGAATCCCCCCTCCCTTTATTTTATTTTGTTTGATATTCTTGGGCCTTTTCTATGTCGAAGCTACGGGATTTACGGAAAAGGTAATGTCGCACCTCATTCCTTCCTCTGAGACATAGTACCTCGTCTCTTGTTTCGGCCCGAAAGCTATCAAGAATTTCTTCACCGAACTTAATTGATTTTCACCCATTCGTCTCTTTGTCATCTGCCTACTCTTCTCTTAGCTGTTCTCTGCAATCTTTTTACGGTCGTGCCTTTTGCCAATTTCAATGGCATTAATTTACTGTGAAATTTGTAATAAAAGCAATTTGTTACAGCTACTCTATTTGTTTGTGTTTGTATTATTTAGCTTGTTATTTATTCATGTTTTTTTCAAAATATTCTACTGTCCCGCTGCCAGTTCCCTTCCACTGAATCAACTGTAAACTCCGGCTATTGGAATGTTCTCGTTACAGTATACTGTTAGTTTTGGACGTGTAGCTTGGCTTCATTTTGTGCCTTGTGTTTTAATTCATTATTTCCTTCCCATGAGAAACATCTTGCATGTTGTTACAAAACAAGACAATTGTCATGCTCCATATTTTCCTTGGGTAACATGTTGGTTCAGTATTCGTTGAAATTTTTGGTGTGTCCATTGTCTGTATTGGTCCCCTTATTTACATCAATATATCATACAAGCTAGTTTTACATAAAACTAGAATTTACTACGATTTGCTTAATTTCGTTACGTTTTTTGTGTATATGCAATCACTAGCTGAATACCCGTGCTTCGCTACGGAGTACATTCATATGAAATACAACGGTCAATGGATGCAATTAATGCGAAAAAACATATTTATAATAATTACAACGGTCAATATATATACAATTAATGCCAAATATATATATATATATATATATATATATTAAAAAATCGCAACTGTTTTTTTATAGACAAAATAATGTAGAAGAAAATATTCAAATTTAATCTAATAGAACATACTAAAGAATATAGTACAGTTTAAGGAACATTTCTTTTACTGTATTTTAATATTTTTTTTGAAAAATGTCCAATCATCTGCCGCATTAGAAAGAAAAACAATTGTTTTAGTCAAATTATTCCGTTGTTATGCACGTGACGTAAAATTAGTTTAAAGTATCACAAAAAGAAAAGACACCACGTGATCAGCATTTAATAAATTAAATTCTAAAAATTAATCTTTAAAAATTCACCAAAAATTAGAAAATGGAGGTAAAGATTCAAAATGTTTATGATCTTTCTCGTGATATAAATTTTATAACCCTCAAATTATTATTTTAAATGCAAACTTTAAAGAATGTTACAAAAACAGCTTAAAAATTTAATTTAAAAGAAATCTAAGAAGAATTTTTCAGAACTCTTTCTTAGTTCACCCCCTATGAGAAGAATCGCCATGCAAAATTTCAGCCCTTTAGGTCCAGCGGTTTGGTCTGTGCGTTATCTGTCAGTCAGTCAGTCAGTCAATCAGTCAGTCAGTCAGTCAAACAATTACGGCACTGTTATATATATATATATATATATATATATATATATATATATATATATATATATATATATATATATATATATATATATATATATATATATATTAATGTAAAAAAATTGTATTTTTTAAATGAATTATTCTAAAGCTCGGAATCAGTAACTGCTAAACTGCATTATATGAACTTGATGCGTTATTCTCTTTCTTTCGAAAAAAGCTACTGAGTACCCTCCACACACACCCAACTTTCTGAAAATTTCGCGCACTATTATTTCCCTCCGTCTAGACTCACACTCGAGGAAGAGTTAAAAACCAAAACAAGTGATTGTATCTCTGGCCGTGGAATTTAATTTTCTTTCTTCTTTCGGTGGAAAGGTTTAATACGATTCTCTGATAAGATGCCTCACTACGCCTACAAAAAGTCAGGGTCATGCCAGATAAATCAAAAATAATACGCAAGATAACGCAAGTTATCGCTGTAGATAATTCAATGAACTTTTCAACTATTTCTGTTCATAAGGTAACAGTAAAATTCATAGGATGAGGGAGTATCAGTCAGCCATGTAATTCCTTTGCGTAGAAAGATACAAGGAATTAAGGTTTGACATTATTATCTTCAACATATATCTCATAAAATCAATTCAGTAATAGATGAATATAGGATAAACTGATAAACAGATATCCCAGTTAGCTATTTCGAGAAAACAGCACCCAAATTGGAGATTTTGTTTGATGAGACATCATCGCGGCAGATGAGTTAATGTGCAACAAAGATATGTTGATGTAATTTAGTAACTCTGCAGAAATCTTTATTAATAACGGGATTAAAGTCAAATGTTTAAAAACATTTGACATTTATGATTACCTATGAAGTTCTAAAATTACAATGCATAAAATGACAGTTTAGAGTCACGGAAAAACAAAGAAATTTATATATTGCTTGAAAAATTCACTGGGATAGGAATCAAGAACAAATACATTAACTCTTTTTTAGGTTTCTTTTCAGAAAATTAACTAATTCGTATCTGTTGATTTACAATAATTGTATAAACTGAATTAGTTGCGTAAAAGATAAATTTAAAATTTATTCATTTAAAAATAAACACACACTCCCACTCCCTCTCTCATATATATATATATGTGTGTGTGTGTGTATGTGCACATGTAAACATTTAAATTTTAAAAATTTGCTATGTTAGTAACGCACGAGAGTAGAATATCATAAAAGAAATACCATGGATGGATGCTTTTGAAAATTGTAAGTGCTGTTTGCTAGGTCCGTAATTTGAACCTAGCTCTCCAAACTTTACGCCCGGTATAACGAGGGTCGGTTGATAAGTCCGTGCAAAAATAATGAAAACGGCGTTTGTTTGCTGTTGTTGTTTTTGAAAAAGTTATTTATTTTTCTACGTAATCTCCCATAAGTTCGATACATTTGATCCAACAATTTTCGACTGCGTATAAAGAACGTGCAGAGTTTCATGTGCTCATTTGGTTGCAACGAAAATCAACAAATCAATCATAAATCCTTCCAAGCGAATGTGAAGACTCGCCATAATATTTACCAAGCCTAGTTTAGATTCAGCAGACACTTTGTTCCTTAAATAATAATGTTTTATTAACACGCGGAATTCGTTTTTCTCCACTATCTGTACAGTAACAAGATATGGCCGACTAACATGGTTGTCAATCTCAGACTAAGCGTCGAATCTCTTTACACGCAAGCGTCGAATCTCTCTGACATGCTCGTCTTTAAATCATACTAAATGTGAGAGCGCCAATAATTTAGGTTCCGTAGCACCATCTTAATTTAATTCATAAGTTTCTCTCCACGGGCTTATCAAACGACCCTCCTATATCTCACTGAACTATTACGGCGATGGGAAGGAATGGTATGTTCAATGGATTTGCACAAAAGTTATAATGCAGTAGACAAAACTGAATAATTGGGCAGCATTAGACAGTAGGTTAAGGGATTTCATTCTGTACCTAACCGTAGATAGATGGCTGAAGAAGAAATTCCGAATACAGATTGTCATAATCTTTTACTCTCTTCAAATGTCCCCATGTAACTATACATTTTTGTATTTTTAGATATTTTAAATTCCCGACACAACGCTGAAATGCTTACCAACCTTAATTTTGTCTGCTCTGTGGGATGATTACTAGCCAGTCCCTCCTTTATCAACCAGCCCTAATAATCAAACGCTTAACCCTTACGGGGGTGGGATACGATGTATCCCAAGAATACGGGCCCAAGAATGAATATGAATATATATATATATATATATATATATATATATATATATATATATATATATATATATATATATATATATATATATATATATATATATATATATATTGTTCCGTTTTCTGGGTTCGATGGGATTAAATAAATTCTCTTCAGAGAGTGCACACAAAATAAAATTTATTATTCTTGTAAATTCTTCAGGCGCATACACAAATACTAACAGTAAACATGTAACAACTGTCTTCTATACAACAGAAAACTCTAGAAACACATGTCAGGATAACAGTCTTCAATACAATATATGCCTAAAGCACTTTCAATACCTTCAATACGCATCAGAAAAGAACACTCACTAACTTCCAATGCCAATGTCAGGTATATTTATAGACCTCCAAAGCGCCCTCTATCGGTCACCAGCTAGAAATGACTGGAACATTCCAGAAAGGCCTAGAAGGTTGGCGACCATTTGGCGCCATATCGCCAAATTCGGTGACCTTAATAAGTCAATAAATCCATCGCCAATTTGGCGATAACTCTCATATTTGGCGGGATTACCATAGACTTGTAAAATTCGTAATAATAATAATAATAATAATATTAATATATATATATATATATATATATATATATATATATATATATATATATATTAACCCCTTTAATGGCTGTTCTTACAAAGGGAGTATGGAATATCCCGTTCTAAAGAGGGAATCGGGAAAATGGGCCCCGTAAGCTAAAAGGCACTAATAAGCAAGTAATATCACGTGGAGTGATAGAGGACAGTGTTAGATTTAGAGGAATGGCTAAGAAAAAAAATTGTAACCTACTTAATTTGAGTCAAATAATATTAACTATTCATAAAAGGATACGAATTTCAGAAAAAAGAAGTCATGCATTCCTCTAGAAAAGTAAAAACAGCAATAAATTAATTACTGTACCTTTCGAACAGTTCTGTTTAAATAATCAACTAATGTTAAAAACAAATATTTATATTTATTGGCCGTTAAGTATTTCGCTACTTATGTTATTAAATAATAGATAAATTAGTTAACTAGTTTCACTCATAAATTTGTCTACTGGAATCATTAACGTTAAATATCACATTATATACATTTAAAGTTCTATTCATCATTTTTAATAACTGTTTAAATTATTAACTACACACTGTTAATATTTATTCACTTTCTTTTTCATTCCTGGGTAAATAAATCGCTGTAATTCACAGCTATTACATGCTAGCAACGATAAATTCATTTTATGCTCTCCGACTTAATCATTCATTATTAATGGACTCTTAATGGAAATTTTACCATGAATATCATTTATTTTTCCGAGATAAGTCAATTTTCTTCTTGCTGAAAGTGTTCAAATGCCTTAAGACGAAACTTAACCCTTAAAGCACCTCATAAATACTTCTTCCATACATTCACGTCAATTTTTAGAGCTTCGTCATTTAGTGTACGAAGGAAGCGGTTTTCCAGTTTCATTAAATAAATAGAAAATTTTCTCTTTTGGGTGCGTAGTATATGATCTACCGTGGTGGGCAAAACTGTAGTTCATAGGTTAAAGCACTTTAAATATAGTTTTATTAGTCAAAAATGGTTAACTACATTTCACACACATATATGTATTTTATTCAAATATTCGGAATATAATTCTAGCAGTTTTGCAGTAATATAAATGACTTTGAAGAAAATCTTTAATGGAAAAAGGTTAGGTGCGTAGTGTACGATCTTTCTTGGCGGGAAAACTGCAGTTCACAGGTTAACTCACTTTAAAAATATTTTTATTAGTCATTAAAAATTGACATTTCCCACATGTATGTATTATATTAAAAAATTCGGAATATAATAATAGCAGTGTTATAGTAATACTAGCTGAATACCCGTGCTTCGCTACGGAATACATTTTAGGACAATTACAATGAAAAAATAATGAAATTGCTATAAGATAAAGCTCTAAATAAGTAGGCTCAATTTCCTACAATAGGAACAACAGCTTGATGAACATTTTCCCCGTCAATAACTAATTCTCAATCATTTTTTGGAAACGTTTCTTATCCAAAGTAACGGTAAATAAAACGGTAAATGTATGCAATTAATGTATGCAATGTATGCAAAAAAATATATATTTATAAAAAAAAATCGTTTTATAAAAACATCGCAACGGATATTTTTATGGACAAATTAATGTAGAAAAAAAATTCGAATTAAATGCAACGGTTAATGTATATAATGTCAAAAAAACGAACAAACTATATTTATAAAAAATAATAATTTCAGGAAGTCTCTTCTAACGAAACTACTGTGGGTTTTTAGCGTAGGATTACTAATCGTTGCTTACCTCTTTTTTCCTTCTTTTTTTTTTTGACGGATTTTAGTTATTTTCTGTTTAACTGTTTACTGCTTGCCCAAAACATACATACTGGGTTTGGCACGCTGCCAAAATTAAATTCTAAAAATTAATCTTTAAAAATTCACCAAAAATCTGAAAAGGGAGGTAAAGATTCGAAAAAGATTTCATTTTAAAGAAATTGTTTATGCTCTTTCTTGTGATATAAATTTTATAACCCTCAGATTATTATTTTAAATGCAAACTTAAAAAAAGTTAAAAAAACAGCTTAAAAATTTAATTTTAAAAAATCTAAGAAATTTTTAAAAAAAATCTTTCTTAGTGTATCCCTAGACTATAAGAAGAACCGCCGTGCAAAATTTCAGCCCTTTAGGTCCAGCGATTTGGTCTGTGCGTTATCTGTCAGTCAGTTACGGAACTGTTTTATATATATAGATAGCAGTTTTATAGTAATATAAATGAACATTCAACAAAATCCTTAAGGGAAAACGATATCTGTTGGGTGCGTAATATACGATCTACCGTGATGGGAAAACTGTATTTCTCAGGTTAATTCATTTTAAATATATTTTTATTAGTCATGAAAAATGTTTAACTGCATGTTATACTCTTAAATAACGCATTTTATGCAACACTTCAAAAATATAATTATAGAAGTTTTTTAGTAATATAAATGAACTTAGAACAAAATCTTTAAAGATAAACAATTAAAAATAATCTTTAATTCTTTGCATAAAAATGAAAAGATTAATAGATGATAAACAAAAAACTGTCTGTTTGCGTTATACCAAAGATTGCAACAACCCACGTGTTTACAAAATAAACAAAATTTCAAACTCAAATAGTTCTGCCTAACGTCCTTTTCTTTTGTCTTAAGTGGCTAATTAACTACAGCTTGGAAAAATGAATAGCCTTAATTCTCTAAAAAGGAATGTCGAGGCTTAAACACTTTGAATTCCCAATTAACTGTGACAGTTGATGCACGGGTGTTCAGAGAAAACAAGAAAGTAGGGATGATTCAAAATAAGTAAAAAATCAACTACTCAAAAGTTTTAAGTGAACTACAATAGTAATTTTATTTAAATAATAGACAGAATAATTTATAGTTGTTTTAATAGAAAAAAAAGTGTTGTTTTATTGGAAAAATATTCACGGGTGATTTTCTCATATTCCATGCAGTTTTTTTTAAAATTTTATATCTAACTTTTTCTTTTAAATGAGGAATTCATGAATAATACGTTAAGGCTGCTGTATACTAACCCTATTTGATTCGCTCACCTCAATTTCAACCTATGGAGAAAATTTTTCCAAGGATTGCCAACTTGGATTTAAAGATTTTCTTTTATTGTACTCTGTAATAGAGAAAATTTTACACCTTCAGGCCTTCTTCATTTTTTGAAAAAATGCAAATAATATTTTTATATTTAAATTATTTTGGGAGGGGGGGAAATCTGGTGTAGTGTGTTTTAAACACTCTTAAATTCCTTTGGTGGATGAAATTTATATAATGAATCCTGTTGTAAGATGCAGAAAAATTCAGGCTATCTGAAAATACCATTTTTATTGAATGATCAGCATATAATGTAGCTGTCAATAGTAGACACATTTTCTCCATAGATCAGCATTGAGGTGAACGAATCCAATTGTGTTAGTACACAGCAGCATTAAACTCACAAGTGTTATCAGGAGCTCAGTGTAGGTAAATGCGCTGCACATTGCGCGATATTGCATAAGCTTTTAGCAATTCCTCTCCATTTAACATTTATATTGCAGATACAAACACATTTAATCTACTGTAAATGAAGGAGTTGTTAATAATAATGCTAGAATATTAATCATTTAAGAAAATGCTATGCAAAACAATTTTTTACACATATTAATTGAAAAGAGAAATCGAGATTAAAACTAAAAAATTGACGACATATCAGAGAATGTGATGTGAAACATACTTTACCAGATATAATTACGAGAAAAAACCCATTGAAATTGGGCGTATCTATTTTTTAAAATTAAATTTTAAAAACAATAAAATATTAAACTAAACAGTTTGTATGGAAAATCCACGATCAATTACATTTTTGATGCCCGAAATGTTAAGAGAAATTTCACATATTAGTTAAAAAAAAACAATCTCGATTTCAAGTCTAGAAATGACTACGAATCAGAGAATGTGATGTGAAACATACTTTACCAGAAAAAACTACGAAAAAAAACCTACTGAAATTGGGTGTATCTATTTTTTAAAATTAAATTTTAAAAAGAATTAAATCTTAAACTCAACAGTTTGTATCGAAAATCAACAATCAATCTCATTTTTGATGCCCGAAATGTTAAAAAAAATTCCACATATTAATTATAAAAAGAAATCTAGATTTCAAATAAAAAATGACTACGAATAACAGAACGTGATGTGAAACATACTTTACCGGATAGAACTACGATTAAACCCCTTTGAAATTGGGTGTATCAATTTTTTAAAATTAAATTTTAAAAACAATTAAATCTTAAACTCAACAGTTTATATGGAAAATCAACTATCAATCACATTTTTGATGCCCGAAATGTTAAAAGAAATTCTACATATTAATTAAAAAAAGAAATCTAGATTTCAACTAAAGAAATGACTACGAATGATAGAATGTGATGTGAAACATATGTTACCAGATAGAATTATGAAAAAAACCATTGAAATTGGGTGTATCTATTTTTTAAAATTAAATTTTAAAAACTATTAAATCTTAAACTCAACAGTTTGTATGGAAAATCAACAATCAATCACATTTTTGATGCCCGAAATTTTAAAAGAAATTTCACATATTAATTAAAAAAAGAAATCTAGATTTCAACTAAAGAAATGACTACGAATGACAGAACGTGAAGTGAAACATACTTTACCGGATAGAACTACGAAAAAATCCCATTGAAATTGCGTGTATCTATTTTTTAAAATTAAATTTTAAAAACAATTAAATCTTAAACTCAACAGTTTGTATGGAAAATCAACAATCAATCACATTTTTGATGCCCGAAATTTTAAAAGGAATTTCACATATTAATTAAAAAAAGAAATCAAGATTTCAACTAAAGAAATGACTACGAATGACAGAACGTGATGTGAAACATACTTTACCAGATAGAACTACAAAAAAAAAAACCATTGAAATTGGGTGTATCGATTTTTTTATATTAAATTTTAAAAACAATTAAATCTTAAGCTCAACAGTTTGTATGGAAAAATCAACAATCAATCACATTTTTGATGCCCGAAGTGTTAAGAGAAATTTCACTTATTAATTGAAATAATAAAATCTAGATTTCAACTAAAGAAGTGATTACGAATCAGAGAATGTGATGTGAAACGTACTTCACAACATAGAATTAGGAAAAAAACTATTGAAATTAGGTGTATCTATTTTTTAAAATTAAATTTTAAAAACAATTAAATCTTAAACTCAACGGTTTCTTTAGAAAATCAACAATGAATCACATTTTTGATGCCCGAAATGTTAAAAGAAATTTCGAATATTAATTAAAAAAAGAAATCTAGATTTCAAATAAAGAAATGACTACGTATGACAGAACGTGAAGTTAAACATACTTTACCGGATAGAACTACGAAAAAAAACCATTGAAATTGCGTGTATCTATTTTATAAAATTAAATTTTAAAAACAATTAAATCTTAAGCTCAACAGTTTGTATGGAAAAATCAACAATCAATCACATTTTTGATGCCCGAAATGTTAAAAGAAATTTTACAAATTCAATAGAATAGGAAATCTAGATTTCAACTAAAGAAATGACTACGAATTACAGAACGTGAAGTTAAACATACTTTACCAAATAGAATTACGAAAAAAACCATTGGAATTTTTTAGATATAATTTATATAAAATTATAATACTGTTTTAGTCACTCTATTGCTATCAGCAAAATAACTAGAAGGGAAATGATTTATTTAAAAAAAATTAGAACTTTAGTTTGTTAGTTTAAAAATAATAAGTACCGAGTATGAAATTTTCCACTTATGAAATAGAAATTTATGAAAAATGAACGATAATTTGGCTATTATTTTCTTTCAAGAAAGCTGTTAAAAGGTAAAAGCTTAGTAACAGGAAAGTTCATGCTCTTCGGAATAGCAATAGAGAGTTATAGCTAATGGTTTTTTTTAAAGGGTATATCACTTATTCCTTTTATCTCATTTAATCTTGACATCCCGTAAGTTTGAATTGTAGTTATATCTTTCTCTCCCCTTTCGAATCATATGTTTTACTGTGTCTTGAATCTATTATTCTGTGGCACCAAAATTATTGTTCTGTCTAAACAGTTTTATGTTGTTCTTTTTATGGTTTAGTTAAACACAACATGACAAAAACGTGAGTGATTGAATATTACTTTTCACGACAGCCATGACTATCTCATATGTAAGGCAATGCAAAAGACTACTTTTTTTTTCACTCCACTGATTTAAACCTTTAGTACTGCTGCCAAATTCAGCAATAAATGTTTTCCTCTATTTGCTGAAATCGTAAATTCATGTGAAAATTTATGCAAAATAAAACAGGAAAAATGAGTTGAAATTTCTTAATTTATTTTTATAAATTTAAGGAAAATTGTTAAAAGTCATTACCTAATTTATTTGGCATTATGAACTAAAATTTCATCTTGTGCCCTAAGATGAGCATATACAATTTTGGGCGTTGTTAAAGCTGCTGTGTACTAACTAACCCTATTGGATTCGGTTAGCTCAATATTAACTTAAGGAGAAAATGTGTCAAAAGATTGACGACTTGGACTGAATTTTTTTTTTTTTTTTTTTTTTTTTTTGGGGGGGGGGGGGGGGAAGAGATTTTTCACCTTGGGGCATTTTTCGTTTAAAAAAAATGCAAATAATATTTTTAAGTTTAAATTATTAGGGGGGGGGGGGAATGTGGCCTAGTGTGATTTAAGCGCTCCTAAATTCCTTTGGTGGACGCAATTTATTATATGAATCCTGTTGCAAGGTGCAAAAAAGTTCAGGCTATCTGAAAATACCATTTTTCTTGGATTATCAGCATTTATGTAGCTGTAAATAGGAGAAACATTTTCCCCATAGGTTAACATTGAGGTGAGCGAATCCTATAGGGTCATTGCACTTCAGCCTTAAGAACTATGTTTGGAATTTGTTTCCTTGTAAAATTAATTTTTGCCCTTCACACTTATTAGAAAAATTAATTTAATATGAACGTTTCTATTTGTTTTCTTGAGAGAAATCCATAAAAATTTCGAGAAGAGATTGTTTTTTCAGTCGTTCTCTAAACTTAATTTATGTGTCATAAAGTTATCTATATCAGCCTTTAAATACAGTTTTCAGCGTGTAAGGAAGAAATAACATAAAACAGTGTTAGTTCGAACTACAGAAAAATTTCAGCTTATAAATATAACTGATTTTTCACTAAAATTTCCGGGTTGTTTACGATTTCCTATCCGTTTTTTTAAAAGAAAACACGTACCAGATCGATAAGAAAGCCTAAAATAAATGTATATCCTTGATTATCTAATAAAAACACATTTATTTTGTGTAACTTTTTTTCTATTCATCAGAGGAAAAAAATCCTTAAGTAAATTTTTTTTCCTTATATTTATGTTCGTTTATCCCTAAAACATATCTAAAGAAAAGAATTCTAAATACAAGCTGCAACTTCATATTACATTCGGAACATAAACTTCTCTATTATTAATGAATCAAGGAGTAAGCCACAGACAGGATGGATGTGGGAGTTCCTTGAGTTATTCCCATTTTACTTACAGAACAAAATAAAAGCAAAGCCAGAAAAGTTTCATGAATTACTTTTCAATATCTGGCAACAGATTATGGAAACGGAAGAATAAGACCCCAACTTATATAATAAATCCCATCACTAATCAAAACATGTCACAGGCAGGCGACACTTCCTTCTGTTTGAAATAGATCTCTTGCATCCGTGAGACTGAGGCTACGTGATTTGACTGCCGGTTTGTGACGTCACGCAATGAGGGGCGTGGTATCATATGTCCTCTTTCAGTTTCCAAGCGCAGAGTGGCTTCCATTAATTTCCCGTTTAATTGAGTCAGATTAATTGGGTCTCGCAGAGGATGAAAAGTTAATATTTTCTAATGTTTCTGTCCACGCTTCCGCCTAAAGACAAATGGTTTGGCGTGGCCGAATTTCGGGTTGGGAGAGTGGCAGCAGTATCATTACAAAAATAATTAGAGAAATTACGATAGGAACCATTACGGGAAAGTACTTAATGTTATTGAAACGAGAGTATCAAAATAATAAAAAGGCATTTTCGCGATAAAAGCCTTTGAAAGTTTATTAATATAATTTACAAAACCGGACACCCAGTATTAAATAGTGCTTTTTTAGATTCTAATATTTAAATGAATTAAATTTTAAAAATAATTAAATATTAGACTCAACAGTTTGTATGGCAAATCAATAATCAATCACATTTTTGATGCCCGAAGTGCGAAGAGAAATTTCGTTTATTAAGGGGACACACTACCTTTAAAACTTCAAAAAATCGATTTTTGGTTTTTGCTATATTCTGATTTCTGAACAATATGCAAAAACATAAAAAATTTCGCATTATTTCTCGATTTATGAGAGTTTATGTAAAGCTCATTCTGTTGCCATGGCCATGTATATTCCGACTTTAACTTCGGTTTTCTCAAATATATAAATTTTTGGATTACGCGCACTGTTACTCCCAAATTATGTGTGCAAGACACAAAATTTTTTTATCAAATTTGTATTTTAAGCTTCTTTACATACTAAAAGCAAAAAAATAAAAATAAATTTGTAAAAAAAAAAAATTTATACTGGAAAATGTTATTAAAAAATTGCTAAATTTTAATTTTTTTTAATTTTATGTAAATTTTTCAATTTAAACTATATTTTTTGTATATTTTTTTGTTTTACATTAAACTTGAGTATATTATTAATTTAAGTATATTATTAATTTAAGTAATAAAAATTAATTATGGATTTACAAGTTCTATTTTTGTATAAAATATAACTGAAGAATTGTAATTTTGATATATAGCAAAAAAAAATTATATATATTAATATTATTGGAGTTTCAGTAGCTCGAATTTGATCACGTTTAGGGTCATTTCAGTGTAGTCAGAGGTAGTGTGCCCCCTTAATTAAAAAAAGAAATCTAGATTTCAACTAAAGAAGTGACTACAAATAAGAGAATCTGATGTGGAACGTACTTTACCAGATTGAATTACGAAAAAAAAGCATTGAAATTCGGTGTTTCTATTTTTTTAAATTAAATTTTAAAAACAATTAAATCTTAAACTCAACAGTTTGTATAGAAAATCAACCATCAATCAGATTTTTGATGCCCGAAATGTTAAAAGAAATTTCACATATTAATTAGAATAGGAAATGTAGATTTCAACTAAAGAAATGACTACGAATGACAGAACGTGAAGTTAAACATACTTTACCAGATAGAATTACGAAAAAAAAACCATTGAAAATTTTTAGATATAATTTATATAAAATTATAATTAATAAGAGAAATTTCACTTATTAATTGAAAAAATGAAATCTAGATTACAACTAAAGAAATGACTACGAATCAGAGATTGTGATGGGAAACGTACTTTACAAGATAGAATTACGAAAAAAAACATTTGAAATTAGGTGTATCTACTTTTTAAAATTAAATTTTAAAAACAACTAAATCTTAAACTCAACAGTTTCTATGGCAAATCAACGATCAATCAGAATTTTGATGCTCGAAATGTTAAGAGAGATTTCACATATTAATTGAAAAAAGAAATCTGGATTTCAAATAAAGAAATGAATGCAAATCAGAGAATGTGATGTGAAACATACTTTACCAGATAGAATTACGGAAAAAAACATTCAAATTGGGTGTATCTATTTTTAAAATTAAATTTTAAAAATAACTAAATGTTAAACTCAACAGTTTGTATGGAAAATCAATAATCAATCAAATTTTTGATGCCCGAAATGTTAAACGAAATTTCACATATTAACTGGTAACGGAAATCTAGATTTCAACTAAAGAAATGACTACAAGTCAGAGAATGTGATGTGAAACATACTCTACCAGATAGAATTACGGAAAAAAACCCATTGAAATTGGGTGTATTTATTTTTTAAAATTTGAAATACAATAGTCTAAATATCTTGTAAATTCTCCGAAATATAAAATCTTTTTTTATAGTATAAATCAATATACTAATAAGAAAAAAATATCTCTAATATTTTTTAACAATAGAAATTTCTTCTGCAACAGGTATTTTCAAAGGGAAACTTCTAAAATCAAGTGATGCATTACTGATGACTTTTTACCTGATAAGCAGTTAATAGAGCAGTTAAGATCATTATGTAACTATTAGTTCAAAATTTAAATAAAAAAACATTAAAAAGTAACATTCCTGAAAAAACTATTGTTAAAAAATTTTTTAAAGTAACTTAATGTTATCACTTTTCAATCTCATATCAAAAATAGCTTATTCATACTTTGACATAAAGTTATACTTTTGTCACAAGCATGCAACGTGATAATTAGCCGATATTTCACAGCAATATATAAACTACTGTACATTAGTACTTCAAGTCTACATTATTTCGGAATGAAATTTTTCCAAATTTGCCGAAAGGATGCATCTGAAATTTCTCGCAAGGAATCTCTAGGATATTTTGTACAATATGACTTTGTTATGTTTCCGTTATACAAGGGAGAGGGAGGGGGCGATAGACTTGTCTCCGCTCTCCTTGCAACACTTTTGATTTTGCATATACATTGGTGCAGAGTTCTCTGCCTGTGCCTTGGGGAATCCAGTGATTTATGTTCACTCTGTACTCTGTACTATGCGTGGATCGCCTCCTCTGACGGTCCATCAAAGAAAGGGTGGGGGGTCAGCGGGTCAAATGGTGTCGAGCGGGGTCGGGGGAGACACCACATCAAAGAAACCTTGGGGGCGGGAATGGGGGTGGTTCTAAATACCGTGTCTAATGTTACCGTGACTAATGTGATGACAGGAGTCGGGGATCTGCAGGCAGAGAACTCTGCACTAATCTATATGCGCTATCAGACTAACTATAGTGTATTGAATTACAGCACAAACTGCAACCGTTGAAGGCAGATTTTCTGGCTGACGACTCAGCCCCACTGCCTCGCAGTACATCTTTTTCCTCTTGGATTCCTGATACTTCAGTGTGCCCCCTTTGCAGTATTGGTGAACTCATGACTGTTGACTACCTACTCGTCTGTTCGACTTGGACCTAAGAACCACCCACTCTCACTATAGGCAGGCGCCAGACTGAGACTATTTGTCGCTTTTGTAGATTTAATTTTCTTTGTTTCGTAGATTTATATTTTCTCAGCTTAATTTTTACCATGTTTTTATTAACTCGCTTCCTTGTTTGTTTGTGTGTGTGTGTGTCTGTGTTTGTCCAGTACAAATCTTGCAATCGATTTTTACCTAACTTCCCGACTAGCTAGACATTTGAAACTTTTATGATAACTCAGAACACGACCACGATGCATTCTTTTAATACTTTTAGCCGAAAAAATCCTCAAGGTGGCGCTTCTATCGAATTCCATGCTTGCACTTTTTGCGTAACGGCGTTTGACGATTTTGAAAACAGAATACATGTGAATTTAGTTTGTTTACAAAAATATTGTGCGAAAAATTAAAAAAAAAATTAAAGTTTATACAGTCTGTGGATAGTGGAAGCGACTAAAAAGTGATTAAGATTAAATAAAAGAAAGTGAAAAAGAATAATTAAGAGAAGGTTTGTGCAATTAAGAGAGAATTGTCTAGTTTATATGATTCAAAAGAAAATTTAAAAACGTGGTATATAAAAAGTTCTTTTTATCTTGTAATTTTATCTTGGTACTTTTACCGCACCTTTTAATGTGGCCGAGGATGTTCGTCCATTTGGCCTGGTGTTACATTGGGCATAAACAAAAAGGAATTCATTACACTGTCTTCAGAATTTGTCATTCACAGTAAAAACCCTGAAATCATTATCTTTGAGTCAAAAATTATTCTGGATAGGATTTTTGTTTGCCCTTCAAAGCGGTTAAAAACTTTATAAATATCTATGACAAATTATCTTTCGAAAACGTTCCATACACAACAGTCTGAAGTCACTGGTTCAGCAAACATATCAAGAACTATACATATTTAACATTTTGTGTTTTGAGTCTTTTAAAAACAAAATTTCAAATTGTGTAAGTATTTTTACATGCAAAATAATCTTTATAAAGAGGTACACGAGGAAACATATCATTGCAAAATGTTTGTTAATAAAGTAAATAAAATTTTGTGTCTTGATCCCCTTTCAAACATAAATAAAATTCAGCTAAGTAATTTATGACTCATTCTATTCAGGCTTCGCTCGCTAGATATTAGAAATAACTAATTTTATAGCTCCTCTCCGACATATTCCAGAAAGTACACTAAATAACTTCCGCATGGCCAGTTATTTGCTCAGATAATATTTATGTTATAATACTTTTGATATATCACACTGACTACGTAAATTATTACACTTAAAGTATAGGACATAAGCTTTCTGCTTTCGCGTAATGTTTGTTACAAATTGCTGTGACTTACTGAAAAATATTTTTCCTATTTAAAGTGTGTTGGAGAAATGTTTCTGCTCTAATTTTTGTTAAAACATATATTTTCAACTCGACATATCCGGCGGTACACAGAGAAAAACAGATATTTTTTTCCGTCTAAATGTATAGACTTCAGATTAAAACGATTCTACTAGTATAGCATTGAAAGAAGTTGCCTTGAAAAGAAGGCAACCTATAATTTATACATCAATATTGATAGTGTTGATATAAATATAAATTACGCTAATACTTACAGCCCTATTTATAATACTGATTATTATCCTTAAATTATGATTATCAGCATTTCCTAAAATTATAATCTTATATTAGTACAAGTCTGTCTTTAAAAATACCCCATTTCATTCCACTGTTTAATTTAAGATGACATTCTCCGAGGCTTATTCTTGACGCTTTTTTTCCCCTATTAAAATACTTTAATCCCAACAGAAGCATGAAATCATGACATCTAGAAACAAAGCATCGTATGATTTTTATCACCAGATACTCTTTCCCCTGGCAAGAGGGTAAAATTAGTGTCCAAACGTTTTATCAAAACAACGTGTTGCCATTCTCGGAGGTGAAATAATGAGGAATACGTTCCGATAACTCGCAGCCATCTATCTTGGAGTTATCGTGAAGCACTCTGGAGTCAAAAGGGGGGTTTTTTCATTACCCACCTTGTAAGAAGGTGCACGTGAACATTTTGCAGCCGATGGCAATTTAGATAAGGAGGGTGATTTTTTTTTCCTTTCTCGTCTCTCCACTGTATTTTTGCTTTTTGAGTGATTATTTTTTTAGAAGCGTCTCTGGCAGCAGCTCTGGATCAATTAGCCATTGCCAGCTACTAAACTAAACTCTCAACGCATTTCAAGCACTTTACTGGAAGTTTCTACGCTTCTGCATTCTCGCGTTCAAAGCATGATATCTATACTTATATATAAAGAGAGAGGGCTATTTTGTACGTGGAGGGTAATCTTCAGAACCACTGTACCTATTTGAAAAATTCTTTCACTGTTTGAACGGTACATTATTCCAGATGGACATAGGCTATATATTATGTATATCTGATCAGTAGAAATAAAGTTAGGGGTTTAATCCTAACAATCTCCGTTGTTTCCGCTACTGTCTTCTACCGCTTTTTGTTCCGAAGATTTCAACGATCCTTATCGTGGTGCTATCGCGGTGGGCTTCTGTTCTGACGCTAACGGTTCGAACCTAGCCGTTCTCATACATGCCTTTTTCTTTTAAAAAAATTATTTTAATTATTAACTAACATAAAATTAATTAATTTAAGGTATTATTTAGGTTATTATTAAGGTAAAAAATTATTTACAATTTAATGGCTATCAACTGGAAATTTATTGGTATAATATTTTGTTCAACCCGGACAAAGTCGGGATGGGCCGCTAGTAAAATATAAAAGTGTATGGGGGTTAATGCTAAAATTATATGTTATCATCTAAAGTTATTTTGCGCAGTGTGATAAGGGATCAGAGATTTCTGGTAATTTATTTATTTTTATGTTTTGATTCTTATTAAGACTATATAGTAAGTGCTCGAGTTACGCGGATTCGTAGATACGTGGTTGTAATTTTAAATTTTTCGCAGACTGCTTTAGCATGATATCAGTTGATTTACGACGAGAAAAAGAAAGCTTCGAGTGTACAAACATCATTCAAAAAATACTTCAATGCCCCATGAACGTCTGCAAATTATCAGATTATTTTAAATTACATAATTATGTATGTACAAGCTGAAAACCCGCACTTCTCTACGGAGTACATTCAAATTAAATACAACTGTCAATGTATGCAATTAATGCCAATATATATATATATATATATATATATATATATAACAACAAAAAAAATGTATTTATAAAAAAATCGTAAGGGATATTTTTATAGACAAAATAATGTAGAAGAAAATATTCAAATTAAATCTAACAAAACATACTAAAGATTATAGTACCGTTAATATAGTACAGTTTGAGGAACATATCTTTTACTGTATTTTAATATTTTTTTGGATAATGTCCAATCGTCTGTCGCATTAGCAAGAAAAAAAATATTTTTTGTCTATTTCGTTGTTATGCACATGACGGTAAATTATTTTAAAGTACCAGAAAAAGAAATCACGTGATTAGCATTTAATAAATTAAATTCTAAAAATTAATCTTTAAAAATTCACCAAAAATCAGAAAATGGAGGTAAAGATTCGAAAACGATTTCATTTTAAAGGAATTTTTATGATCTTTCTCGTGATATAAATTTTTTAACCCTCAAATTATTATTTTAAATGCAAACTTAAAAAAAGTTACTAAAACAGCTTAAAAATTTAATTTTAAAAAATCTATGAAGAATTTTTCACAAATCTTTCTTAGTGCACCCCTACACTATAAGAAGAATCGCTATGGAAAATTTCAGCCCTTTTGGTCCATCGGTTTGGTCTGTGTGTTATATGTCAGTCACTCAGTTAGTGAATCAGTCAGTCACTCAGTCAGTTACGGAACTGTTTTATATACATAGAAAGTATTAGTATTTTATAATGTGTTCGTGTACTGTATAATATACTATAAGTGCACCATTTTTATATTTAAATAAAAAGTATTTCACTGAAAATTATTTACAGAAAAGTATTTTATTTCGATATTTAGTCATTAATGCTTGCTACTATCGTCCACACAATGGTGGTCGAAAAACTTACTTGAATCCAGCTGTGGGGCGCACAAGCGCAATCCATTCCAGCTCAATCAATGGAACACGCGAGCCTCATTACCTGGTAAATTTCGACTTATGCGCTTTCTATATACGCGGAATGTTCTGGAACGAATTAATATCGTAAGTCAAGGACTAAGGGCCTATTCACATAGAATTCGTCAGCGTCAGCGTTAAAGATTCCGTTGGCGCTGGTTGGTGAAATGGGTCAATGATTGGTATTTGATAGGTTAAAAATTTTTACTCTGACGGATTTTATGTGAACAGGCCCTTACTGTATAAGTAAACAAATTTACACACAAAAAAAAAGCATTACTAGCAAAAGAAACTTAAAAGAAATCTGTGATGTAATTCTTGAAAAGCTTTTTCATAAAAGCACTAAACATAGCTGTAGCGTAGAAAAGAAAGGTGATTTTGTAACCGCTATGTCAGGTATATATGTCTGAATTTGCCCATATCGTTCCTCTAACTCAGTTATTCCCAACCGGTGTGCCGCGGCACTTTTGGTTGCCGTAAAATCGGCCAGGGTGCTGAGAGATTTTTTTGGGGGTATAAACCAAAAAATATATTAGTAGTGCCCACTTAAAATAAGTATTAAGTTAATATCAAACGTTTGTGCTTAAAGAACCAGTCAAATATAAAATTTGACAATTTAAGTAAAAAATTTTAAGTAAAATTGTCAAATAGAAAATTTGACAATTTAAGTAAAAAATTAAGTAAAATTGTCAAATATAAAATTTGACAATTTAAGTAAAATATTAAGTAAAATTGTCAAATATAAAATTTGACAATTTAAGTAAAAAATTAAGTAAAATTGTCAAATATAAAATTTGACAATTTAAGTAAAATATTAAGTAAAATTGTCAAATATAAAATTTGACAATTTAAGTAAAAAAATTGCGATTTTTGCATGCGATTTTTTTCTGAGTAAAATTGTCAAAATTTTGTCAAATATAATTTTAAATAGTATAAATTTTTGATTTGGTTTTTAAAAAATTGAAAAAACTAAAATTCTAACAAGAGTGCCCCGATTTTCTAATCTCGTTGCCAAGGGTGCCGCAGACGTAAAAAGGGTGGGAATTCCTCCTCTCGCTTATATTTAGAGTGGGTAATTAAGGAGTTTTATATGTCACGCAAATCCCCAGGAGCCTAACAACCTATATAAAAAAAGGCTCTTCTAGGTATATTTTCAACACCCTCTCGCAAAAGATTCTCTTTTTGAAACGGCAACCCTAGCCAGTAACGAGTGTATCTTGTTTCACCTTTGTCTACTTTTGCTGACAAAAGAAAAAAGAAAAAGTAAAAAATTGTACTCTTTAGATTTATCTTAGTCGTCATTTCACAAACTGCTACAGTGAATTGCAGATCAGTATAAATCGCTAATTTCCCTAAAATTTCTGTACAGAAAGAAATAGGTTTCTAAACATAATGCTTGGCTTATCCTCATACAGTAGCCCATTCAGAAACTTTTATAGGTATAAAAAATAATACATATAAAATAGATTTAATAGATATAAAATTTGATATTTAGGGGTACATAGTAAATGCTCTTTAAGGCTTTATCCTGCCAATATTCAAAACAGAATTTGTGCGGAAAAATTGAAATGTGTCTAACATTATGATTTATTGTAAATAGGAGCGCATATCGACATTTGAGAGGAGTACATTCAAAACTTTTGTATATTACCTCTGCATGTATGTATATTTTTAATGAATATATTGATTACATTTTACGTAGTAGACCTATGAAATTGGGCATTCATTTTGACTTATATATTAGCCTCTCCACCCAACAAGGTTACATCTTCGACAAAATCTCCTACTTAACTAAACTTTTTGCTCGAACAATAGGAATCTCCATACAACAAGAAAGATTTCTATGTTATGTGTGAAATTTCTTTTGGGCCCGCTATAAACTTATTTTGTTTTCTCCAAAGTTTTGCTTTACGGTGTTAAGCCCTGCAGCTGGACTTGTCATCATATTTCTCGGGAGGGGAGGGAATTTTAGCTCGTTCTTATTAAACTTTCTAACATTTTTATGAACAAACATTTTATTTTTTTTTATTTTCTCCCATTTTGAAAATTTTTTTTATTTGAATGTGAATATAAATAAAAGATTATTATAAAAAATTTCCGGAACAATTTGAAATTTTATAATACAAAATTTTAAAATCAAAACTTACATGTTTAATTTTTGATACATCAAGTGAATCCGTAATTTTAGTTACGTGTATTTTTCACTTATGGGCCATGAAAGAATATTCTAAAGGATTTGTCTCCAGGATTTTTAAAGATATTATTAATTTAATTCTTCAACTCTTTAAATGGCGAAATATTTTTCAATGTAAGTTTCTATTAGGGAAAAACCTTTTCCCGGCATTTTACCCTAAATTAAAATTTTTGAACGCAATTTAATGAAAGAAGAAACACTATATAAAATTTCATAGTATACTGACAAAAAATTTCGGATATATTCTTGTAAAGAGGGTAAATCATTGAAAAATTCCATACACAGAGACCAGCAGACTTGAATAAACAGATATTCAGCAGGGAGCGTATGGACAGTCCAGCAAAAATATGATATAATTTGTAATGTAATGTAATAATGACTTTTTGAAAAAAAAATTCAAGCAGTCTCTTCTAGCGAAACTACAGCAGGTTATTAACGTAGGATTAGTTATCGTTGCTTACCTCTTTTGTATGTACATATATATGTGTATGTGTTATGTATATATGTATATATGTATATGTACGTATGTATGTATATATATATATATATATATATATATATATATATATATATATATATATATATATATATATATATATATTTATATATATACACACAACAATATATATATGTATATATGTGTGTGTGTGTGTGTCAAAATTTTGAGGCATCTTGGTAATTTTGTGTTTAACTGTTTACTGCTTGTCCAAGCGATAGACTGGGTTTGGCCCGCTGCCAAAATTGTAACTCGCAAGGACGGATGGACGGACGGTTTTAGCGTCTGAAATTTTCCTTTCCGCAGGACCATTATGGAGGAACGTAATCCTGCGTTAAAATTTATTCAAACAATCCTGTTGTTTATTTTAAGGTAATTAGAATGTACTTTTTAAAAAAAGAATGTGTTTAGAATCCCATTTAATTTAAATGCTATGCAACTAAACAAACATATAAGAAATCTAACTGCGTTGTCTTTTTGTAGTCATGGATATTTTCACTTCACGCCTTGCAATTTATGCTGTTTTCAACACTGAGTATTTTTACCCCAAGGAAAATTTCATTCAGTAATAAATTACCGGCTAAATGTAAACGAACCGTACTAATTTATTACTACTCTGGAGAAGAGAGTACGAAATTATCAGAAGACATTCATTGATAAAAATAATAAACTTTTTCTCCTTATACTAGTTGTGAGAGAGGGAACAAGAGCCTATTTAAATCGGAATCCCCTGCGAGAACAAGACTCGGCCACTTTACGTGCCACAGGCAACGAGATTAATAAACACGCTCGGAGAGGTGTTGATACATTGCGGTGGTTATTTATTGAAACGATGCCCATAATTTTTCACGTCTTCACTCTCTTAGCGTGTTTTTATAGAGGAATTCATATCGATGATCGTGAAAGAATACAGAGTGATTTAGTCATTTGCTAATGGAATAAAGTCAGAGTTATTCATCAACGCGAGCAAAGAGAAAAGAATGCTTTCCTTTCTTGTTTTTTATCATGCACCTCTCACATTTATTATTTTCCCTCCATGACTTGAATAATCGATGATTATTCTGAAAGTTATGCCTGCAGTAAACAGGAATATTACTGAGTTTATTGCATTCCAATGAGTTGCACTGTGCAAAATATTTTCTTCTTTTCACTCCTTAAAATTCATAGGTTTTAGGTTTAGTATTCTGAGCAATATAAGATGATCAAAAACAATGACATGTTAACTCTTTGTGGAAGGAGAGGGTATTACTGCACGAGATGGATGTGTTAAGTAATATTTTTTACTGCCTTGGGCATAGTAAAGTTCCAACATGTTAATACACCCTCTACCAAACTAACCTATAATATACGTAGCTGCGGATTTTCTTTTGAGCAATGTTTTAAAACTGCCAGAGGTTCCATTTGACAAGGGCATTTCCGAGTGGTTGTGTCACATATGAGGTATTCTAAGCCACGTTATCATCGACAAGCTACAAATGACATTTATTAGTGTAGACCGTGACTCAAAGGGGAAAAAAAGTTATTCACGAGAGACATCAACGAAGCATACTGGCGATCATAATGATCAAGCGGTGAACTAGTTATCCCAGGGCCTGAGGTAGCCTAGTGGTAACCCGTTGGTTTTTGGCACTGAAGGTGCTCGGATTGAATCCCGACAAGCTCCATTAAATACCTCCTTGTCTAGGCAAAATATGAGCACGATAAATTCGTAAACTAGTCCCTCTATGAGGTCAGAGGGCATGATAGAATGTACGATTCCCACAAATGTCGCCCCTGGGAGAGGGGTTGCTCGGTCAAAATTGAAGTGGCATCTAGCTAAGACGGACCCCGACCCTTGTGTTATTATAAACCGAAGCCGAACACATCCGCTAGCACTACCAATATGAACCTAGTCTGGAGCTTCCGGTCAGGGACCATTAGAAAAATCATCACCACTAGTTAGCTTAGCTTGTGAGTTAAGATTAGGAAGTGATATTCAAAGTGATATCCAAGAATTGTTTTTATTAAGATGGTTGTAAGAATAACTTACATTTCAAGTCAATTTCCAGGACATTGTTTAATTTTTTGTTCAGGCTATGTTTGTTATAATTAGATCCTTCTGTTGTTCACTCTTTTGGTTGGTCTTCAGATAGCTTCTTAATTAATATTTTTTCAACCATGGATCTTAAAAGGCTTTCCAGTCTAAGACTTTAAAATTTTAGAAGCCCTTTTCTCCTGTCCAAACTTAAGAATGTTACATTGTATACTGCTGCACGGTAATAACAGAACACCACTCGCATCTAAGTTAACAGATCGAAAATAAAAATTCCGTTGATTTTTTTTACATCATAAAAGCCCAAAATAGGAACTGCGTTGTGAAAAAAATAAATATTGTGAAAAATTAGTTTCTTTTCATCTAATTTAAAATTTACCTAATCTTTTATTTCTGTCAAAATCTATAAATGCACTTTACACTACCTGCATTCATTAAAAAGAGAATTGCGATATTCACATCAAAACTATTGGTAAAAAATTAACGAGGCTCTGGAGTTTACTATATTTCTCTCTGTATAAATAGGAACTATGGTTAAAAATTGTTTTAAAAGAAATTTAAGTTTTTCAATCTGAGCTTGACATTTTTCTACTCTTTAATTCTGTAAAAACTTATGCTACATTTTACACTGTAGAGATTATTTAATAAATGGAAAATTCCGAGAAAAATATCGAAACTGCAGATTAAAAATTAAATACCCATTGAAATTTATTACACTGAATAAAAGACAAAAAGGAACAACGAACTGGTAAAAAATGATATAGGTTGTTTTTAACTCTTTCGATCGAAAACATCTTTTAAATCAATTTTTTTCTGATACAAAACGCCATCTAGCCTCCCACATGGTACGGAAAGCGATATTAATAAACACCTATAAAAGTGTCAATGTATTGTTGTGGTTATTTATTGACGCTATAGCCATAAATTGTGAATACCATCCTTTTACGTTATTAGACAGTAACATTTTATTTTTCTTATCAGTAATTGAAATCATGTAAAAAATGATTTAGTACCTTGTTAATAGAATAAAAGGATAGTTCGTGAAAAGTGAAGGTAGAATTTTTTTTTCATTTTTCATGATTATTTTTACTGTTATTTTTATTTTATTTTATTTTATTTTATTTTTTGCCTTTATTTGGTTTGATAAGCCAAGTACTTTGTTAAGCATTATATGAGTTTTGCAGTTCCTTACACCTATCCCATTGTAAATTATATTAATTTAAAAAAGGGGAATAAATTAAAAGATATTTTTCTAGAAGGAAACTAGAAGGAACTAGAAGGTAACTAGAAGGTAACTAGAAGGAAAAATATATACGACGAGAAGTAATTTCGATACTCCGCAATATCGAAGGTCTTGGAAATGAAATTTCTTCTCGGAATCTATGATTTCAGCTATCAGTTTATTCCCAGTCATTAAAAAAACAAGAAACAAAATTTATCGTAAAAAAAAGCATTTAATCTTGCTTTATAACTATTACACTTATACACATTCCTAAGGCAGAATCTTCAAACTTTAGTTGTCTACCATTAAATATAATACGCTTACAAGTGTATATGAGTATGTAAATACCCTCCAGCGGTTCCACGATAGGTTCTGTAGTTCTTTGGTACACAACAGCTTGATAAGATTCCTATTGCAGGAAATCGGTTACCTATAAACGATTTCCTGCAATAGGACACACTTGTATGCGTATGCACTTGTATGCGTATTATATTTAATGGTAGACAACTGAAGTTTGAAGATTCTGCCTTAGTAATGTGTATAACTGTAATAGTTATAAAGTAAGATTAAATGCTTTTTTTTTACAATAAATTTTGTTTTTTGTTCAGTTTGTGTTTCCAATATTATATGTCCTCAAATACTGATTTTATAAGATTCATGTTGAGGTCCGTTTGTTAATTTTGGGGCTCTACAATCTTTTTTTTTATACACGAAAGCTACACAGGTCTGACCTACTGTTTAAATTAGGGGTCTTCAAGCTTTTCATGTTCACGGGCCACACCAATAAATTCGTAAAGTTCCGCAGGCCACACATCTGTGAAGTAAGTAGTTTGGCAAAGAAAAAAAATATATTATTGGCAAACGAGCTTCAGCCTTTGACATGACTGCTTGATTTCCTTTTTATAGCAGGATGATGAAGGATTAATTCGTTCAAAACACGTCACTGAAGTTTTGTGTATGGTGTGTTTTAAAAAATATTTTGCACCTTTATAACCATTATTGTTCAAAAATGTTTTTATTTATTTATTTCTGCAAACAATGAAAATGGGAGTTTAATCAATGTATTTTGTACTTTATATTGCATGAAACAAAATGAATGCAGGAAGACCAGATGCACGTGAGATTCTGGAAAGAAAGAGCCTTGGCATGCTGCTTTTTGTGTTTATTCGTCTTAAAATTCTGAATAAAATTACCTGTATATTATTTTGATAAGCCTATGTGCCGTGGGCTACTTTTCCCCTTGCATTCTTGATATTTTTAGTGTGAGAAAATTTGCCTCTCTAAGGTTTTTTTTTTTTCAAATTTATATCAAACTTTCGTTTTGCTTGATCAAAATATTTCGGAAAACCGCTAAAATATCTACGGCGGACCAAGGGTTTGAGACCCCTAGTTTAAAGAAATAACAAAGGGATACAAACGACACGCGAACTTCAAAAGCTGACATCTAGTATCAAAAGCTGACATCTTCGCCATTCGGATATCGTCCACTACGGACTCTCACAATTATTCGACGTCCAGCCAATTGTCCGAGGAGCAGGTTGGGAACTAATGGTTTGAGTACTCGTCCCAGGTTTTCAGATATATTTCAGAATATATAATTTATAATAATTTAGAAAATAGGTTGTATATTGCTTGAAATACATGCGTTTAAGATAAAAAAATAGTTTTTCTCTCCTTTAAAGCACTTGAATTTTAAAAAAAAAACTGTCAGGTGGTCTTTTCTGCTCGGCAAAACTTTTTCAATCGACTAGAAGTAATCAGGTGTATATTTTTACATTAACGAATTAAAATGTTTAAATTAAAATTTTAAAATTAGAAAAAAAATTTCAATACTATAAACTTACTTTTTTCCATTTTCTGTTATTGCGAATCATTTTATTTCAAGAGCATGACATTTCTATGCTCTAGTTTGAATTCCCTTATGTGCCAAACGGATTCTTAATGGCCAGAACCCAAGTTATCGGTACCAGAGTTTGCGGTGTCGAATAACGTCGTTTGTGTGGTTACTTGCAACCGGTTGGCATCAGCTATAAGCTATAGTTCCCGGGTAGTTTAGCCCTGGTGATGCAAAAAAAGACCATAGCTCTAAAAACTAACTAATCATTTTCACATAAAATATTTCGATCTCTTTCTTAATAGGAAATCGAAATTCCAAAGAAAAAGGCATGCATTCAATAAGCTTCTAAAAAACCTTGACCGCTTTATCTGTATACTTAGCACAAGATTAGGAATAATTACCTAAACATTTAGGTTCTAATGAAAAGTGATTTGATTTTACGTGCCTTGCTAACAAAATTTTGGAAACCTTATTACATGTAATTCACCGCATCAACAAGAGACAAATCTTGACATAATTCTATTACATGGAAAAACCGGCTTCGATAAACAATCTATTATTTTATGGTTCAATGTAGATAACCTTTCCTACTGTTTTTACTTCCCTGACAGACATCCTAAATATGCAGCTATAGGTCCGATAGGTTTCAGCTCACGATTTGAAAACACTATAAGATCGTTAACACCAGCATGTTACAGATCAGTGGTTGCAAAATAACAAGAGAAGCATAGTCGAAAATCTACTTATTTACTAAAATTCGTATAGAAATGCAAGTCTAAAAATTACGTCATTCCAACTTGAAGACTACAGAGTTGAGCTCCAAAATAAATACCCAGGTTTATGCCAAGATGACCCGCCATGTTGTTCCCTCTATCTTCTCAGTTCCTTAATTACCTTTGCTTTAACCAAGTTTACGATACATCAGTGTTGATATTTCCCTATTCGACTTCTTTCTAGATTCGATTAACTTTTTCTATTAACTAATACTTTGCTTTCTACATACCAAAGTATAGTTCGATGTAAAATATCTTTCAAACGAATTATATTTTTCAAAAATAAATTTTAATGGATGTAGAATTCAAATTCGAGCATTTTTACTGTTAATTTGGTAGTCACCTAGCCAAGAACATTCAGAAAAAAGTATACACTGAAGTAATTCAAAGGTACAAATGTAGAATTAAAATTCTAGAGAGGCAAATAATCTTAAATTCCGGTCTCCAATGAGTTGTAGAATCGCAGTGAAATGTGTAAGCTTCTACGAAAACTGGTCATTTAAGAAAAGATTCAGAGGGAAGAGATCGCTTCTCCACATATAAAAAAAATTGGTGGCTCTATTTGGGGCATCAAATTGCTTGATGTGTCAGATCCGATTCTCAGGAGCCCTACAGCAAATCTCCTTGTGTCAAACGGAAGGTATCCATTGTCTGACCTTCGTATTTTACGTGGTTCATCGTTGAAGTTCCATTAAGGGGACTCACGACTCTTTAAGTCGAGGAAATAAGGAATATTTTCATACTTTTTGACTCTTTGTAACTATTTCAATTTACTCCCAATTTTTCCAAATTTTATGTATATGATAAATTGATATATTTATTTTAATAAACAAATTTTCAACCCTCAAAATAATTTTAAATAATTTTTTTTAAAAATGCTTTAGATATACCTTGTTTTTTAAACATTTTTATTGTATACTGGCTTGAGCGCAGAACTATGAAATTAATTTTACACTTAAATGTATAATTCCTGTTTTATATTTAAAACAAATAATTCAAAATACAATTGAACATAAAACATTCAACATTAAAATATTTTTTCAATTTTTTTAAAAATGCTCAAAATATACTTAAAATTTTCTTAAATATTTGCATTCATTTACCCCTGAAAAAGTAACAAAATGTGCAGTGATTGCAATAATTCTAGTTCAGAAGCAATAAAATAACATGATTATGCAGTGATAAAAATTTTATGGAATTATGTTTCGTAGTTTTAGATATATCAGTCGCGGAATGATGCAAAATTACATTTTGAGAAAAATGAGTTTAAAATTTTTCTTACTATAAACTTGATCAGTAATTAAATATTTAGACTATCAATATATTCGGAACTAAGGGGAATATTTTCATGCGTTTTGATTTATGTTGTTCAGAAATGATCAGGCTGTAACATATATTTTTTTCAAAAAATCGAATATTTTAAAGATTTAAGGGCAGTGAGTCCCCTTAAACTGACTGAAAGAAAATTTCAGAATTTCCCTAATTATTTGCCCCCTCTCCCCTTTACCGGCTAACTTAATGCCTCACATGAAAAAAGAACATTTTTGTTCCTTTTCTTCCATAAGAAAAGAAAATGGTGAAAGAAATAATAGTACACACTCTTCCTTGGGAACACGAACTTAACTCAGCGGACCTTCAAGGGAAGAAGAAATTGCCCCGAGCGATATATCACGTGGTAAAAAATTAACGAACTTTAGAAATTTATCGCTAAAGGAACGAGAGAGTAGAAATTACTAAAAGATATTTATTAGAAGACATTGATTTTTATTTTTTATTTTTGCTCGTCAGCAGCAGGTTTAAATCGAATTCCTTCGGTGGAAAAAGAAGGGACCTGCTCAATTTTCGGTGCCACGTGCAGCGAGATTAATAAACATGGGAAGAAAGGTGTTGATACATTGCTTTGGTTATTTATTGGACCTATCGCCATAAATTTTCACCTTCAACGTTTCTTTTATTCTTAAGCTCTTATTGAGGAGCATTGTGGTATTCATGAAGATAATTGAGAAACGACAAGAAAAAGTATGATTTACTCTTCCGCTAATGGAATAAAGTGAAAGTCATTTATAAATGAGAAAAAAGGGTATTCTTGTTTTATGATTTTTGAATGTTCAATCAGTTTTTTTCCTTTATATGTTCACCTTATGTCTGAATGCTTATTGAATATTATTTTCTCTTAGCATATTATATTAATACTAGCTGAAAACCCGCGCTTCGCTACGGAGTACATTCAAATTAAATACAACGGTCAACGTATGCAATTTATGCCAAAAAATAAATATATATATTTATAATAAATGCGATGATCAATGTATACAATTGATGTAAAATATCTATCTCTCTATATATATATATTTATAAAAAAATCGTAAGGGATATGCATTTTTTTTTTGGATAATATCCAATCGTCTGCTGCATTAGAAAGAGAAAAAAAAATGTTTTTGTCTATTTAGTTGTTACGCACGTGACGATAAATTTATTGAAAGTACCAGAAAAAGGAATCACGTGATCGGCATTTAATAAATTAAATTCTAAAAATGAATCTTTAAAAATTCACCAAAAATCAGGAAATGGAGGTAAAAATTCGAAAAAGATTTCATTTTGAAGGAATTTTTATGATCTTTCTCGTGATATAAATTTTATAACCCTCAATGTATTATTTTAAATGCAAACGTAAAAAAAGTTTAAAAAACAGCTTAAAAATTTAATTTAAAAAAATCTAAGAAGAATTTTTGAAAAATCTTTCTTAGTGCACCCCTACACTATTAGAAGAATCGCCATGCAAAATTTCAGCCCTTTAGGTCCAGCGGTTTGGTCTGTGCGTTGTATGTCAGTCAGTCAGTCAGTCAGTGAATGAATGAGTCAGTTACGGAACTGTTTTATATATATAGACTATGTATCAAAGGCATGCATTTTTTGTAACTTGTTACCTTACTGAACAATATAGAAAGCCGTCAGTTTTTTGGAATATAGTCAACTCATTTCTAGCGAGGCCTGCTTCGACTAGAACTCCATTCGAGTTAGCGAGGAAATAACAATACATTGTTTTTTTTTACCAATGAAAATATGAAACTTGTTGAATTATTATTTTTTATTCGCTTCTTTCGTCCCTTCATTACACAGAATTTTATTCTGGTAACAGGAAGTTAGTGAAATGGACAATGTGATGCGTGAGGAACAATGATAAACTTACTCAACCCGAAAGAAAAACGATGGTCAGCCGAAAACCATAAAAAATTACACCTACAGTAATGTTCCTGACATATAACGTACAAGCAGGGCCACAAAATAACGAAGCGAACGAAGATTGTGTTGAGTATGGCAATCTCAAACCCACATCTACCCCTAACATAATGGCATTAAAAAGTTCCAGAAATATAAAATATAAAAAATTTCAATGGGGAGTTTGAAATATAAAATCTTTCTATCAATATGTCGTTTCGTTATAATTTTCTTATTTAATAAAGAATCAATTTTTTATCTTATTTTTTTCTTCGGAGTTTTTTTTTTTCCTTTTAAAATTTTCTCATAATGGAGTTTATAAAACAAAATTTTCTCCATCAATTTTTTTTTCCAATCCACCTTTTCTTACTAATTTTTTTTCTTATATCCATTAAGTTCTAACAATGTTCTTTTTAAAATATCTACTCCATTACCCACAAAGATAAAATGATTAAGTTCTGGGATTCCCACAAGAGTTGAGACTGCCTGAGCTTGACAACCCTATCAAAGACCCGGCTGTATATAAAAATTTTTGCACCCCAACTGTTGAAACAAATTAAGGAATTAAAAAAAACTTAAAACTTACACAGTAAGCCAAGAATGTAAAATGGCCATTTGCCTGCTGGGCCTTACTGCACAGGCTTTCTCAGAATCCCGAGGGAGAAAGCTAAATTTTCTTTAAAAAGTCGATTCGAGCATCTTTACTGTTAATTTGATACTCATCTAGCAAGAACATTCAGTAAAAAGTATAGACCGAAGTAATTAAAATATATACTTAAATATAGCTTTTTTGGAAGATAAAAAGTTATAGAAATATTCAAGATTGATTTGAAATTTTCTTAAAAAACCTCTTTGAATTTTAATATTACTTGAAATCGCTGCACGATGGTTAAAAGAAAATTAATTGCTAGCATTTTTAATAACAACTTCGAGACTTTGCACGCATACTTTATCATTTCTAAATGAAAGAGCACAGTTGACATACATGAAAAGCAAAACAAAGCTTAGTATAACGCACCATTTATTAACCAAAGATTAGTATTTTATTTTAATCAAATATTTACAACATAGATCTCTTTTTTTACATAGTATTATACAAAGGAAAAAAAAATAATTAGTTACTGCCTCCAGCTTGTTTTTGAATCTGTTATATACAACATTCATCAGTTATAATCTTAACCAGAAAAATAAACAAATAATACTTATTATTTCCACTGAAAAAAAATTACAAAAATTCTTACCAGCAAATTAAACAAAAAGGTCATTGGAACATCGGCGGTATTCTCCGAACAAGTTATTTTATTGCAATGCACTTTCTAAATCTGAAATCTGTAATTTCAAGTGACATGAAAAATGAGATTAATGAAAAGCAAAGAAACATGTTGATGCTTTTTATTGAATTGGTCGTCATAAATTTTCCCTCTTCACTATTTTATTTTTCAAACTTTTTGCAGTGGAACATTTCCTAATTTATATCGATAATCGTCAGTGAGTAAGCATGATTTATTTTTTTTATTTCTGGTTAACAAGATAAAGGAAAAGTTAGTTATGAGGATCGAAAGTAGATTTCATCCATCATACCTTAAAATTATTTACAGTGTTTTCTTATCAACTGTAATATTAAATGGCTCAATTGGTATTCATGTGAGTACTTACAGTAGCAGGAATATAGATCAAACGCTTATCTTATAAAGTATGAAAGGAATCTAAGTTATTTATTTGAGAACCCGTATTGGCATCTTCGCAGTTTCATAATCATGTAATGTAACAAGAATAAAAAGAAATGGGTTGCAAAAAAAAAAAATAAAGATTATTGTTGTTATTTCTAATGCCTCCTGGCCGGAAGTATTTATTAGGCCAACCAGGTAAATATAGACTAGCGGGCCGAGGAGTACGGCTCAGGTTTATAATGCCACCCCAAGGGTCCGAGTCCGATTTAGCCAGGTGACACCTCAATTTTGACCGACCACCCACCAGGGGTGACATCTGAGGGGATCGTACTCTTTCCCACCCTCTCTGACCTCATAGAGGGTTTTTCCTGTCTACGTATTGAACATACCCATATCCGGCCTAGACACGGATATAGTTAACCTTTCGTTGGGAACATGATTCTTCTCCCGCCTAGTGGGAACATCTGCTTGGAAGGCAAACTAACCTAACTTGCAGGATTTACTAGATGGAATATCTTTTTCCCAGGTATTCCTGGCTAGATATTGTGGTTTATTACATTTCATGGTACCCACAATCGTCAAAAGATTTCTCCTTAATTCTTGGCCAGCTTCTATTGAACAGAACCAATTATCACAGGTTATATTACGGTTCATTTTGTAGAGGCATTTAGTTAGTCAAACGAGTGATTGGGTTGGGATTTTTAATTTTTGTTCTAATTAATCTAATTTTTGCCTAAGCCATAGAAGGGTGGCGTCACGAATCCCCCTTCCATACTGAAGACAAGATGTTGACTGAAGCCTGTGTAGACTCACAAAACCCAAGGTCGAAGGGTGGGGGGGATGGGGGACTCTACGTTGAATAATGAAACCATAGCTGCCTGAGAGGCAGATGTTCCCACCGAAGTGTTAATCTGACTTGTCGGGATTCGATCTGAGTACCCTCAGCACCGGAAGCCGAGGCGATACCACTAGGCTACCTCGAGCCCCCCTCCCCCCAAAAAAAATAAATAAAGCTGAATGCTTAATGAACAATGACATATGTATATATCATTGACACAATAAAATTGTGTCAATGATATATGTATATATCATTGACACAATAAAATTGTGTCAATGATATATACATATATCATTGACACAATTTTTAAAATAAGCATTATCCAACGCTATTTTTGAAGTGAACTTTCAGGACTTTAACATATTTTTTCTGGCTTGTCAACAAATTCCCAGACTGTTTTCTGAAATACAAGAATTTCAGCAGGGGTAGATTTAAATGTTAGATAATGTCCGATACTAGGCTTTGACAGGTTCGACATTTTTCGACAACTTCTGCAAAGTAAAAGCATGACACTTTTATTAATGGGTGAACATTGCATTTACATTTATGTTTTATCAGCTGTACGCAGTCTAGTTTATTACTGAAAAGAAAATTTCATGTCGAAGTTTCAAACGCAAAATCTAATTGTACTTAATGTTTGCAAATATTTATATCTGAAATACGCTAATACACTGTGAAACGTGAGAAAAACTTGGCAAATGCAATGCTCACAAGGAGGATATGAAGAACAGAACGGATTGAAACATAGCTGCTTCAAGCCATTATCGCGGGGGGAAAAAATACACTAGTAGCAGCTTTAAGGATGCTATCTTCTTTTATGGCGAGCTTTCAAATACAAAACGACTCATGCAGCCTGTTGTCAGGTGAAAGAACATTCGTTACGAAACGAGTGCACGCAGCACGAATGTCTAATGCATTAAAATGTTAAGTACTTGGGAATAGTTGAGGAAGCACATAAACATTCAACTAACGAATGAAATAAACGAGGTGTTCTCAAGTCTATTAAAACATCACCGACGGGGAGACGAAATTGTAGCAATAAACCTTTCTATAGGTGAGTCGGTAAAACAACTAAACAAAAGAGATAGCAGGAAAAATACGAGTAAAGGAGAATGTTATTCGAATATAACAAAGCAGATATAATAAATAGCTTTGTTTTGACCTTTTTTTAACCTTGTTTGGTGTATAAAATTATGATGCTAATATTGAATGTAAAACAATGGTGGCGGGGAGTAATGGTACAAAAAAATTCCTTAGAAAGTAATTATTCTATTGTGAAAAGAATATAATTTTTCATAACATTCAATTTTTTAAAAAAATATTTAATTGTTTAAGGGGACAAGGTACCTTCAACCTTGTAATTTAAATTTAAATAACTTTTTGAATTTTCAATATTTTACTCTACATTCAAAAGGAGAATAATTATTATTCTTTTCTGGGTATATTGAGGACACTTAGAATTCACAAATAAGTATTTTCGAAGAGTAAGACCCGTTTTTCAAAAAGTTTTTCAAAAATGCTGGACTTCTTCAAAATGCTCCATGCGCCTTTATTTTCTCCTGATTTCTTCCAAATTTCTCAAGATTGTTTATTGAAGTGTTTGCAACAAAATTGTGCACAATTATTTGAAACCACAAATATTTTTTTTCAAATTTAAAGACCATGAAATAAAGCAAAAAATTGACAAGTAGATAATAAAAAAGGGTTATTTATGGCTTTAGATTCATTAAGGTAAAAATCAATGCACAGTTATGTTTATACATATATGGTAAACTTAAATTTAAAAAAATAAGGTTTTTCAATGATTTAAAATTCACATGGAGCATTTTGAAAAATGCTATCATTTTTGAGAAAAAAATTTGATAAACAGGCATTATACTCCCAAAAAATTCTTATTTTGAATTCTAAGGGTCTTCAATCGTTCTGAAAAAGAACACAAATTATTCTCATTTTGTATATAGAGTTAAAAATTGAAAATTAAAAAATTCGTGGTTTAAGGTCCCTAGTCCCCTTAAATGCATTTAGGTTTTCTCATCACGTATAACAGTTTAACATCACTGAAAGTTACACGGAATTTTATAATCTAGAAAAAATAATTTCACCTAATTTCAAATAATTCAGTTCAAATTTAGAGATAAAAATTTTAATGAAACTAAAAGACTTCTCTTTCCGCGTGTACCGTTAACGTACATACTGAGACCCATTTTCAGGCCAAGTGATATTTTCGTTATTCCTAGATAATGTGCAAGAAAACCACAGTTCATTATAGCGAATTCTATGATGTTTGCCGCTTTTAAGTCGGATGCCTCTTGCCGTACACGCGGAGTAGTGATAAGTAAGTTCTCTGTTACTCTATTTCCAATCTTTGGTTGTCCGCATTCATCTTGCAATACTGGATGTAGTTAGATATTTGTATTATCTGGAAAAAAAGCAGTGAAAAAATATTAATCGTTATTAAAAAAAAGCGCTTTCCAGATGCATTTTGAATTGCAGTAATTGAGAAAACAGTCAAAGGCTTATACAAGGAAAGAAATCTTCTTTTTGAAATTAATTTCACTTGCCACTTCGATTGCACTAACAGATTGACCAGCATAACTTTCACCAGTTATGTCATACCTACGAAAATTGAAGCTAAAAAGACTATCAGATGTGCATAAAATAATACTGATTACACACACACACACATATATATATACTATATATATATATATATATATATATATATATATATATATATATATATATATATATATATATATATATATATATATATATATATATATACTATTTGCATATTTTGAACGTAAAACAAACTTATATGCTTAAATTATTAGGCTTTTCATAATTTCAATATTTACAAAAAAAAATAACTTTCAGCTCATAAAAAACGGAAAAATGTTAGTTTTTTACCTCTTTATTAGACACTATCACGTGTATACATTTCCGTATAGAAGGCCTGAAAACTTCTATTTCTCTCCAAAACGGAGGCCGGCGGTTTCTAACTTTGAAGTGCTTGGAAAGCTTCCTTTTGGATGATTTGAGAAAAAGCTTCATTTGGCTTTCAAATCATTAAGCTTCAAAAGCTTTCATTTAATCTTCAGCAAAATGAGTTTGAAAGTCATGTAATTTCCAAATGACCCCTCGAGGAAACAACGGCACTGTGTTTTGAACACACGCAACGAAATGAAACACGGTCCTACATCACATTAACAAAATATTATTGCTCCCAAATGTATTCTACACACAGGTTCCCTTCACAAAAACTCGTCTTATTGTGTTCTCATTAAAAATACAGAGAGCGTAGAAAAAAATTACAAAACAAAATTCCCCATGTAGGAAAGCACGAAATCCCAATTTAAGTATAATTCAGTGATTTGGGGAGCAATAATTTGCATCATAAACGTGCTCGTTGTGCGGGAAAGGCGGATGTAGAGAAATTAGCATTGCCAACACCGGGTGGGATATAATTCAAAGAGTTCATATCACATTACGATACATTCACTGAAATACGCCAGTAGTCCGGACTGAACAAACATCTAATTGTTAAGGATATGAATAATAGACTAAGTACACGCCAGATACTGCAGTATTAACATATTTCTTCGATTTATATACACAAAGAGCGTTGATTTAAAACTAAAAATTATTTGGCAATAAATGCTCATCAATTACTAATTTAGCATTCCATGAAAAATAATTAATAAAATTGTATTTTCAAACCCTTATTTCAATACATAAGAAATATTTTAAAAGAATAGTCGAAAATAATTGCTCAATACTAAATCCAAATTTTTTTTAAACATTCTTAGACACAAAAAAAAAAGATGCACCAAGAAAGATTTATTCGAATGGGACGAAGATCAGTAGATGTGATATACATGTACAGAAAAACAAATGATTACAATTTGAGAAAAAATGGGTGATTTAATCAAGAGCTTCACAAAAGTCAATAACGCGTTGGTCCACCTCTGGCCCTTATGCAAGCAGTTATTTGGCTTTCGTTATATCGTCTCTAGGCCGACATATTTCTTCTTGACGCTGTGTTCGGCCATGGTTCACCCATTCCTGCCAACATCGTCTAATAGTGGCATCGCTAATATCAAAATGCCGAGCGATTCGCCGATTACACCAACCAGCTTCTTGGAGCCCAACTACACGTCTTCTCTCAAATACTAACATCTGCGCATATTGTTCGCGCACCTGTATGCGAGGCATAGTTCCTGTCTACCTGAGTACACGGAGTGACATTCGCAAAGAATTTATGACCTGGAATCGGAATTTCTCCTCTTTAATATCCTGCTAGTTGCGCAGTTAAGATGCGCTGCAGCGTCACGTGTTCATTCATTGGACGCCAAACTTTAAAATATTGCGTTTTCCGTAGAAACCTGTATGCATATCAATTTGTGTCCATTTTGTATTACCCCTTCTTGGTGCGTCGTTGTTTTTTTTTTTTTTGGGGGGGGGGATGTCTAAGATATTGATATATTTTCTTTCGATTGATATATTGATATATTTTCTTATTGACATCTTTTTCCTTCCAAGCCTCTGCCAATATCAGAATTTTTTTTATGCGTACTGATTTTGTTCAGCTTTCAGATGTAAGAGACTGAAATTAAGTACTGAATTAAGAAAGAAAATCTAATAGTTCCTAATCTTTTATTAAACCAAAATTTTTCTACATTAAAAATATTTTTAAGTAGTTTTTTAATAAATTTTACGAACCTATTTTTCACCCTCATTTCTGCAGAAAAATTGGAGCCAGTCAATACAGTCGTGAACATGGCATTTCTTTAACGTTTTCTTATAATTTGATTTATCTGGTAAAATAACTTACTATAGCTTATTTTGATTAAAAATATTAAGGACTATCTGAAGTACCCGGTGTTGCCCTGGATTTTAAGAATGTTTATAAACCAAAATCAATTTAAAAACTAAATACAGTATAAATAACATAGAAAAAAAGCATGTGAAATGTTATACAAATATCAGAATTTATGTAGATTCAGCCTTTCAGCATTTTACCACTAAAAGCTCAAAAGTAAAAATCTCAATTTATCGAACGTTTGTTAACCAAAATCAATTTAAAAACTAAACCCAGTATAAATAACATAAAAATATGTGAAATGTTATAACCTTAAATAAAAATAAAACCCAGTATAAAAATATATAAATATATAATAAACTCCTCAGAATTCAGCTAGATTTAGCCTTTCATCATTTGAGCAAGAAAAGCTGAAATAAAATGTTTAGCAGGAGATATATTAAAACCAGCCTTATTTTAATTACATTAATGAGAGTAATAACTCGAAAATGATCCAGGAACATATTTCAGATGAATCGATCTCCATAGGATGATGCGAGTCTTAACCTCTTCCTCAAGGGGTGGGATAGCATGTATCCCAAGAATACGGGCTCAGTAATGAATATATATATATATATATATATATACATATATATATATATATATATATATATATTCAGGTGGTTATCAAAATAATGGAAATACCTATCAATAGTGGTGTTTGAATGTGCTTCGTATTCCTTTATAAATCTGGCCACTGGTATTTTTTTATTTAATATAGTGTATGTATTATTCTAATGTCAGGTAGCAGTAATGAAGCTAAGGGCATCGTGCTTTTCGGGGGGAACAGCGTAAAATGTCAAACCTTGCAGACCTTGTGAAAAGGGCAAACTGTTGGAGCGTGTTTAAATTGGAGTATCTGTTACTGCAACCAACAGGCTAATGGGTGTTTTTCGAGCTATGGTATCGAAAGTCAGGATAGCATACAGAGTGCACGGAAAAACATCCTCTGCCAAGCATAATAGTGGATGAAAAGGAGAGCTGAGTGAAAGAGACGGACGAGGTATTGAAGCAGATTGTGACATGAAGAAAGGAAACAACTGCAACTAAAATGACCGAAGACCTCAATCTGCATCTGCATGTTCTGGTATCAACCATCAGAGGCAGAAGGGAACTTCACAAACGAAGCTTTACGAAAAAGTAGCTATTCCCAAACCACCCGTAACAGATGCCAGTACAAAATATCGTCCCCAATGGTGCCACGAGCACAGCATTGTGGCGCTGGTCGAGTAATATGTCGAAAAACGGCATTTGGTCCGACGAATCATTGTTCACATTGTTCCTCGCAACAGCATGTGCGTATGTCTGGAGAACACCTACACAAGCGTAAGATTCTGGCTGTCTCATCTCAACTGTCAATCATGAAAATAGATCTATCAGGGTTTGGGATGGCATCTCATGGTTTTCTTCAGGCCCTATTGTAACCCTAAAAGGGAGATTGAATGGGAAGGATTATGTCGCAATTTTAGCTTACTAGTCCATCCTATGGTGCAAACATTGTTTCTTCAAGATGACGTTCTCCAGGATGATAATCCCCCTATACATACAGCTAAATCTATCAAGTATTGGTTTGAAGAGCATGAAAAAGAAGTGAAATATCTTATCTTGCCCTGTACAACCCTTCCCCCTACTATATATCATCCAACCTCTCTGATCTGTATAAGCGGATAGAGCTAGGTATCGATATTCACCACAGCATCTTTACAGGAACTTTCATGATTTTTCCCTGAAGAATGGTATCATATATTCATTACCACTATTCATGACTTGTATAATCCAATTCCAAGGTGAATCAGGTGGTATTACATGACAAAGTTGATTCTGGGCCGTATTAATAAAGGTTTTCGTGATGCTTCTTAGTGTTTCCATTATTTTGATAACCACCTATATATATATATATATATATATATATATATATATATATATATATATATATATATATATATATATATATATATGTGTGTGTGTGTGTGTGTGTGTGTGTGTGTTTGTGTGGCCCTTAATGGCCGTTCTTACAAAGGGGGTATGAAATTTCCCGTTCTAAAGAGGGAAGTGGAAAAATGGGACCTGTAAACTAAAGGTTAAAAGCACTTGGCAATTATCACATTTCACATGTAATGCCCAATCAAAAGTGACTTTTCAAAACGAAATGATTCCTACCAAAAACTTATGATAAACGTTATAATCTCTGATCTTTTTCCCTTTTCTCTTTATTCTGCCAAACCCCCAACTTTCTTAGCAGTGTGAGCGAATCGAAATCCAATTACTTACTGTAAGTCATTGGCTGCTACCTCTTAAGATAAATTCTTTGAATTCTTCAAATAGTATTTCTCGATCAAAAATTCTGTAATATATCTTTTCAAGAGCTAAAAGAATTGAAACCAAAATCGAGGTCTAAGTTTGTTTCTCTTCATTCCGAAAAAAAAATATCAGATGGTATTTCTTACGTCTGCGGTTCTCAGTGTGAAATATTTACGGACTTTTCAGGGTTTTCTTTTAAATTTTTGACAAAAATTAAGGATTTTTAAGGACCGAGGATATCCTGCTTTTATTTAAAAAATATTTGATGCTGCTTGAGTTGAACAAAGATGAAATACTGTTAGTTTTTTATCGAGGTAAAATGTTATATGCAACAAACATGGTTAAAATGCTGTTGATGTTTAATTCATACACATATTTCCTATTTTCATAAAAAACTGGACAATACTTGACAAATAAGTTCCGCTATTATTCAAGGTAATTCCGATATTGCCCTAAAATGAGGATTTCTGTTGAGTTCAACTGATGAATAACACACATTGGATAAACGGGGCCTACTAAAAATTCGAGAACCGGAGTCAAGTATTCATTATTTTTGAAAGATGATACCTGTGGATCTAAGAGGAAGTCCGTTTTAAGACAAGTGCTTGGGATTGTTTTTCTAATCTTTCAAAAATATTTGTACATTTTCATGTGTATTTTATGACATAGAAACACGTTAAGGGGGTAACGTAGGCAATAGAATCTTTCTTTATAAGCAAAAAGATTGGTTTTACAACCAACAAATGCCACCAGTGGAATTTGAAAGAAATTTTGTCTGTTGGCATCGAAGAATATTTGTCAAAGAGTATTTGCAGTTGGCATATTTTGTCTTAATATAATGATGAAAAATATGAAATATAATCAAAACTATCTATTTCTCTGTTACGCGTGTTCATAATTTGACTAAACTTTTTTTTTCTTCTTCGCTATATATTAAGAGTACCATAATCTTAGAAACAAGGCCCTGATGCGCACTGATTTTGCTGGATTGTATCATGGTCAAACACAGAATTTTAGCATAATATAGACAACTGCTGATGATTACCTCGAAACATTTCTTTTTCTTGATTAAATGTATAGAATATTTCTAATTCAAATATTAAATCTTGCACAATATGCCTCGTCTTATGAATATACCTTGCAGGTATAACTTGAGTAGTGATTAAACTTTGCATACATTGAGCAAGCATACATTGAGTAGTGCTTATACATTGTGTGACATGCCTTGAACAGTGCTTATACCTTGAGTGATAAACCTTTCGTAATTTCTGTGATGAACCTCGCCAGTATAGCTTGTTTAGTGATTACACCTTAAGAGATATCCGTATGTACTGATTATTCCTTGCGTGATATACCTTGTGTAGTGATTATATTTGGTGGGATATATCTTGTGTAGTTATCACATTTTGCAAGATATTCCCTGAGTAATGAGTGTAACATGCAAAATATATCGTAATCGTAAATCTCGAGTAGGGATTATACATTGAGTGATATACTTTGTGTAATGATTATTCCTTCTGCCATATATCTTGCGGAATTATTATACCTTTCATGGCATATCTTGGGGAATAATTATACGATACAGACTGAGTTTCATTCATAAGGTATAATTTTTTTTACAATTTAGATAATTTAAGCATGTTGTGACTGGGAAATAATTACCAAATAGAGATCTTTTTATTTTATACCGAACGGTATGCAGTCTGAACGATTTCTTTGAAAGCAAGATTCTGTTTCCAACATTGCATACAAAGCAGCTGAGCTGCCTTGAAAAGAATTCACACGCTTAAAAAAATAATTAAAACCATCTCTCAACTGACAGAAAAACCAAGTAAAAACCAAAATCGCAGGGAAAAAAAGGCAGATGAACCCAAAACACGACCCTGGCGCACGGCAATAGGAACGCAAGAGTCATCGTCTGACCCGTGTAAATCATCATGATATATCGACGCTCCGCAAACACGGGCGCATCCTCGTCCGGCCTATCTGTCTATCGGTCCGGGAGATGAAAGGTTAGCACCCCCGCTGCTGATGAATGGAGTAGCCCGGCTGCTATCTGAGAAGACTAGGAATTATTGATGACGACAAGAAAGAGTTAGGTGAGCAGATATTCCGAATTCAGACGATATTCTAATAGTAAACTATACAAATGAAATTCTGTTTTGGGCATAACGCAGAAATGGAAGTATAACTAGAGTGGTAAGAAAATAGGTTTGAATTGCAAAAGTTTGATACGCGAAACAGATAAACCCTGTACCCAGACAGATAGCACCCTGAAACAAGTTGCTTTTTTAACCTGAAGCAGCAATTGGTTTTTACAGTGTAGTCCGCAATAAACGGCGATTTTAAGGTTGTTGATTCATCGGTTTAATGAATGCTTCTGAATATTTACGAACAGTAAGAGATAAAGCGTGAACTAACTCTACATGAAAAAGTCGGCTTCAGTAACCCTTTTATCTTATGGTTCAACGTAGATAACCTCTCTTACTGTGTTTACTTCCCTGACAGACATCTTAAATATGAAGTTATAGGTCCTGACGTATTGTAAGTCTGAAAGGTTTAAGCTGACGATTAGAAAACACTATAAGGCCGTTAGCACCAGCATGTTACAACTTTGTTGTTGCAAAATGACAGGTGAAACATGGTCGAAAAATCTCCTAAATTACTAAAATTCATATGAAAATGCAAGTCTAAAAATTGCTTCATTCCAACTTGAAGACTACATAGTTGACCTCCATTTTTTTCCATCACGTCAGTATATTTAGTAAAATCTATATTGATATTTTTACTAAATTCCTATTTGAAAAGGAATTCTCTCAACAATTTTGCAAGTACTATATGGCAACAGCAGTTTTTATCCATTTAATCTATGTAAAATAACCGATTCTTGGTGAGGCTAATTGATGTTTCAGCAATCGATTATTTTTTATAGGTTTAAATGGATGAAAACCACTGTTGCCAGATCGTACGAGCCGCCTCTGATCAAGAGAAAAACAAAAAGTTCCCTTGAGTTTAAACTTTTTACATCAAATTATGGTGCAATATCTAGAAGAAAATCACCAACATACTATTTTATTTTGTTTCTATTAAGGTAACTTACATAAAATAGACGATTGACCAAGAGGAGCAAATATTATGTATGAGTACAGGAAAGTTTGAAACAAATTTTAGACTGAGCAAAACACCAAACAAAAAAAGTTTCTTTTTAAGTACATACTCTTTTTTCTTTGTAACTTCTTTTTGACATTCTTATTTTATGTTCAATCTCAGGCCTATCTCGTGTTAGCATCCAACAGTAGTCGGCGAGCATGATCTTGTCCCATCTTCCTTGATATTTGCGCTCCATATCTTTGATGTCTTGGTGGAACCTTTCACCCTGTTCTTCGCTGACTGATCCTAAATTTTCGGGGGAAAAGTCCCCATGTGAGTGAAGGAAATGTATTTTGACACTCATGGAGCAACCCAACGCTTGAAATTTGTCCAGCATATTCATAACAATTTCTTTATAGTCAGGATCCTTGTAATTACCCAGAAATTTACAGACAACCTCTTTGAAGGCAAACAAAGCTTCCTTTTTCCTTTGTTGTCATGCTAGTATCAAATTCTTTATCCTTCATAAGCTTGCGGATATCTGGACCAACAAAGATTCACTCTTTCAACTTGGCTTCGGATAAACCTGAAAACTTTTTGCACAAGTATTTGAAACAATCGACATCTTTTGGAATAGCCTTGACAAACTGCTTTATTACACCTAATTTTATGTGCAGAGGGGGTAACAATACTTTTTTTTATCAATTAAGCTGTTCAGAATGACATTCTTGCTGCCTGGTTCAAGCTTTTGTCTTTTCGGCCATTCTTTTTTGGCCCAATGTTGAGTCTTATCACGGCTGCCCCACTCACAAATGAAACATAGAAACTTTGTATATCTTTGTATAACGTTGCTTGTTGACCAAGAAGAATGGATATAAATTTCAAATCACAGCAAATGGTCCAATCATGGTCGGCATACTTTATTTTGTTGAGGACGAGGGTCAGGTTTCTATAGCGTTCTTTAAATGCACCGAGTGTCCAACTGGTACAGATGCATACTGGCTTCCGTGATGAAGGACAGCTTTAAAGCTCCTTTTAGATGAATCTATAAACAGCCTCCATTCATCTTTATCATAGGTGATATTAAATTTCCTCATGAATCCGGGAGCATCAGAACATTAGACCAGGTTCTCCTCTTCCTCAAAGTACTTAACAAATTGCTTTTCTCGATTCCTGTACCAATAAAAAGAGGTTCCTTTGGCCAATAAGTTTTTTTCTTTCAATCTGGAGCCCAAAAATACAGCTGTCTCTTTCGAAAGGCCCAGATCTCTAGTCGGATCATCAAGTTCAACCTGAGAGAAAGGTAAAGGGCCTCCTAAGTTCCCCTATGGAGGCCCTCGCCTCCAGAGGGCTTATATTCGGTACAGGAGCCTTGAACTTCCGGATGTTCCGAGTCTGAAGACTCTGAAGAGATGACTGGCAATTCAGTTGGAGGCAAAGGCACTGGCACATCAGGTCTATGAGGAACTATGTATGGCCGATGGAATGTTATCAGGATAAGAGCTTAGCTTTTGATTTTTGGGGTTATACCCACGGACATGGCAGGAACAAAAGTAACAATTGTCAGAGTGGTTTTTCGGCTCCCTCCACGTCATAGGAATTACAAATCGTAAAGCATTCTCTATCCTTTGAGCCATAAGCGTAGATCATTGAGACACTGCACACAGACGAAGTATGAAGAGCCCACGATTTGTCCTGATCTCTGAATTTCATGCCAAAATACGCAAGATAAAGTTGTCTTACATAGTCTGCAATGCTAGGGGAGGTGTCACAGAGGGGTATTCTGTAGGTTTCATTGGTAGAATGATGGTCAGGCAGGGAGGGAAGAAATTCAACGACGAAAATTTTTTTTACAGTAAATGTTCATAAAAATCCAAGTAAAATTGAATTTTTCAAGAAAACGTGACGTGATAGAAATTTTTCATTATTTCTTTTGAAATCAGCACCAAAAAATACATAAAGTTCAGCTATCAATTCCCTTGTATTTTTTTCATCGCAGGCCTGTGAAATTTGTGTTTGTAATACTGAACACCATATTTTCCCAGAGAAATGGAAATTTAAAAATATTATTCAAGTTTCTTTTAAAAAATAAAAATTATACATTTATAAAGAATATCTATCTAGAGTATGGGGTGGGTGGAGAGGGGGGGGGGGGCTTTTTTAAAATTTTAAATCTTTAATTGCGAGTTGACAATCAGTAGACAATTTTTCTGCACAGGTTAACTTCAGGCTTAGTGAATACAATATGGCAGCTTCCCAGCACCCTTAGTAAGGTATGCGATACTGGTGTTACGTAGGCGACTAAAATACGATTGAATGGAATCTACCGTTCAGAAAATATTACTTGCATTCTATCTGGATAATGGGTAACGACACCTAAGATGATACTCATGTTTTTTTAAAAAAATTCCTTTTCTTGGCATCTTATGCTGAGTCTTAATCAGAGAAAAAACATCAAATTGGTAATTGGTTGGTGATTTAAAAACAGTTTAGTGCATGTATACTTTGACGTGATTTTCAAGTGCCAATTAGGGGGTCACTGTTGAATGCCAGAAGCAAGTTCTAAACACCTTTGCCATTTGCCACTTTCAGTTTTGTGCAGAAAATCTGCGCATGTTGTTAGTTTGCAGTTATTCCCAAGTCATATACAAGGAAGCTGTACTTTATAATGAATTTATTATTTCAGAATTCCAATAATTTTGACTAAAAAGTAGACCACGTGTGACCTGTAGGATCCTCAACACTACTCCAAAGTTCAGAATAATTCAAATGAAATCCAATATTTCCCTTAAATGAAGTTAATATTAAACAACTAATTCCAATCCATTAATGCTACTTGATAATAATTCAAGAATCGGAATTGCGTGTTCCCCATTACTCTAAGAAGTCAATCGGGTAAGCCCCACAAAGAATGGTTTGCATGATGTTTATGGTTGATTTTCTTAAAGCTCAAATCCATTTTCCTATATTTTTTCCCGGGCCTCAGGCCATTCGAGAACAGAAATTTTCAAAAACATTTACATTCTTCTCGCTTAAAATATACTAGACAGTATTTAGATTCAAATAATGCAAGCTACCTATTTTGTAACTTTTCTCAAGTTAGTTAATGACACGTGAGGACATAAAGGAGAACACGTGAAGTCCAGGACACAAAATTCTACAGAAATTCGAAAAAAAAATTATTGCATTAAAAAATTTTGGTTTTTTTTCCACTTGAAATAACGTTTAAATCATGCTTCTATCTTAATTAGAACAGGAGATATTATTATTATTATTTTTATTTAATTATTATTATTATTATTTTTTGCAGCATTTTAATAGTAGCCAATCTGTGTTTAAACCTGTAAATTTGTTTTTCTGCATGATGCTTTTTTTCACAATTTCTCGTCTTTAAATTGTTATAAGTCAAGAACCTTTAAAGATAATTAGTTTAAACTTGGAACATATCTTTTTCAATTATTTTGCTTTAATTTGATTCAGCAAATTTGAAAAAAATATTTACTTTTGAAAATATGCTTTTTTAAATATAAGTTACATCTTTTTTTTTTGAAATTTTTACTCTAAATATTTTAAATTATTTTAAATTAATATTATAAAAAACGCTGAATTAAAATTAAAACTTATATATTTCTGTTTAATGAAATGAAAAAATTTTGAAATTCGACAAATAATATTTCGAGTTATAACGATTTTAAACTACCCCACTCTTTAAAAAAAATTTATATTTAAAATATTTTAAAAACTGTATGAGAAGTTTTATGATGTGATTTTGTTTACAAATTATATGGATAATCATCACAAAAAATTAAAAATTTTAAACTCAATAAATAATTTTTTTTAAATGTGTCCCGGATCCCTTTAAAAAAATTACATTCAGAGTTTACTTAACAAATATTTGCAATAATTATAAACAGGAACTACTTTAAATGGCAAACGGAATTATTACATTCTTTCTGAAAACAGACGATTACTCTATCATTCGGGTTGCCAACGAATATAACTAGGACAGCTTGATTCGTCCTCGCCGGAGATGATGTCCGAAAAAAAACTGGACATCGACTACTGTGTGCCCTACTCATACTCCTTTTCCCTCTAAACACCCCAAGGGTCAACTAGACTCTCTAACTCCCACGCTCGACTACCCGCAGTTGGAGCACAGCTATGCCAAGCGGGGGTCGCAAGCCACCCTCTTATATGTAACACCGCGAATACACATTCGCGAAAGAGGAGCGAATTGTAGGGGGAAACAGTGATTTTTGGGTCCCCTCACCGTTAACCCCAGCATTAGCCTCCCCGCTCGGGCGCTCCCTTCGGAGGGCGGTTTTCTGACGAATGATCAAAGGGACGAGGGACCTTCTCCCACACGTTCGGGGGTCAAAGGGGGGAGTCCTTGGATCGCGCTTTTCAGAAACAGATGACGGGGAGGGGGGGGTCAAAGGTCAAAGAGGTAATGACGTCCGGAAGTTGCGAGACGGGGAAATATGAGAACGGTCAGTCGGGCCGATTAGTCACGCTCCTGGAGCGTGACTAATGTCTTGCGAGGGGACGGGGGTGCTGATTCGCGGGTGTGGAACTGGAGCCTAACGGATCAAAAGAGAGAGGGTGTTTTGGTGACGTCACAATATCTACGATGGTTACAAACATTATATTGAAATTTTTGAAGCGATTGAATATTTTATAAGATTTTTATCAATTTCTATGTTTAGAGGTATGTTCAACTATGAATACAGATAGATCATTTCGCTCTGCAGATATTGAAAAGTGAACATTCTTAAAATTTTGAATTTTTTAAAACTAAAATGTCAAATTACTCAGATCTTTTTAACATATATATAATGATAATAAAATTCACATTCGAAAGAAAAATAATTACAAGATAAAAAGAACTTTTTATATACAATGTTTTTAAATTTTTTGTTGAATCATATAAACTTGACAATTCTATGTATTAATAATACTTTTTAAAATTTTTTTGATGAATTATCCCATCAACTTGAAAGAAAATGAAGTTAATCGGAAGTTAACTTGCGTTTAACTTTTCGTTCCCGTTACGGTCGATAGATGGCTGCACCAGTCTACAAAACAAAATTAACTGAAAATAATAAAAACATGGTACGAATCTGCTTAAAGATGGCTAAAAGTATTAAAAAATGCATTGTAATCGTGTTCTGGGCTATTCTAAAAGATTGAAATGTCTAGCAAGTCGGGAAGTTAGTTAAAAATCGATTGCAAGATTTGTACTAGACAAACACACACACAAACAAGAAAGCAAGTTAATAAAAACATGGTAAAAAGCATTAAAACGGGACACTAAAAATTATAATCTTGTGTCACAGGCTCGCTTAAAACCCAGCTACTACGCGTTAAAATTAGCTAATTACAAACAAACGTCACAATATTGAAAAAAAATGCTTTTTTGTACATCACAGTTTACTCTCTCAAATGGTAGGCGAAAAATTTAAAACGGTCTAATTTTTGCCTAAATTAAGTTATCCATTATATAAAAAGAATATAGAATGAGATATCCATTATATAAAAAGAAAGAAAATCACTCATTCATGGTATACAAGCATCATATTTTATTTTGTTTTATGCAAGCAGAGCACTGTAAAATATGCTGAAAAATGGTCATAGTTCCGATAGTCGACTGTTAATGTTTTTTCACAATTTTTAGGAGGCGATATATCATTAAATCTGGATACCTCTAAATTTTGAATAAGGATGATCAATAAAAAAAAATCTTTTCCTTGTAGATTCGCCAAAAATTGGTGCAAACCTAAAAAAAAGTCGCCAAAAGGGGATTTCTTGAAACTACAGCTTTAAAAATACTTATCAATCAGATTTCAAGATACCTCTTGTATAATTTTTCTACTTATTCCTAGGGTGCTTTACACTTACAACAACAACAAAAGAAAAAAAATGACTGTATTAACATAAAATTAATGATTTTTTTTTTGTTGTATCAAACTGCATACAGAACTCAAGTTTTAGCGCTTAACGGATAAATGGATGCCTTAAAATAATGCAAACTCAGTACATGTGTTTTAGAGCCACTTTGATGTATAAGGCCGCGCATTGGAAAGTGCAAATCTGCATTTTTCAGGACGATCTATTTTAGTCAAGGAATACCGTAAATGTGCGAAATCCTATCCGTCCGTTTTTTAAATGAAACTTTAGACCCATTTCTAAAGGGAGGGACGCAAAAAGCCACCCGCATAATTATCGCCCATGAAGCCCAAAATCCTGGTAGCGGAAGTACCTGACACGGGCTATGAGGAATGGCTTTATAATTGGATAGTAGCTTTGGCGGTGAGGTTGCAGCTAATTTTGTGCCACCAAGCGCCTTTTTTAATAAAAAAAAATCATTTCTCTTTTCGTTGTAAAAAATATACATCCTTCATTTTTTTCTCTGACGAGTTTTTTTCAATTGATTCTTGTCTTTAAACACCATGTTTTTTGAAAAGGTTTAGCTTTCCTTTAAAAATATGTCAACAAGATCTTATAATTAAGGACACACATTTGTTTTGTTTGTTGTTGTTCTGCTATATATATATATATATATTCTCCAAAAATATCGTAAATACTAAAATTTCCCGTCGTCATACTTTTCGAAGAAATATTTATTTAGTATTTATTTGTATTATTTGGATTATTGGAAAAAATAAAGCTCTATGTACTTGCCTATATGCAAGACTTAAGATAAAATGGTAAATAATAACTACGGTAAATAAATTTCAACATCATAAAGCATAGCATGGAAGTGCTTTCAATGATTCGATTTTATATCGGGTTATACGCATCTAAAATCCTTTCAAGGATTGAATTTTACATTGGGTTATACGCATCGAGACCCTTTCAATGATTTATACACATTGGAAATCTTTTCCATGATTCAATTTTACATCGGGTTATACGCATTGAAAAACCTTTCAGTGACTCAATTTTACACTTGGTTATAGGCACGATAATACATTCAATAATTTATACGCTTCGAAAATTCTTTCAATTGTTTATACGCATCGGAAATCCTTTCAATGGTTTATACGCATCGGGAATCCTTTCAATAATTTATACTCTCCAAAAATCCTTTCAATGGTTTATACGCATCGGAAATCCTTTCAATGATTCAATTTTATATCGGGTTATACGGATCGAAAATATTTTCAGTGGTTCAATTTTACATTGGGTTATACGCATCAGAAATCATTTCAATGGTTCAATTTTAAATCGCGTTATGCAAGACGAAAGTCCTTTCAACGATTCAATTTTATATAGGTTTATACGCATACAGACTATGTCTAATAGTTGAGATAGTAATAAGTATGCTGTGGATAATGGTATACGATGTAGATATAAAGGGTTTTACAGAGCGAAACCAAATGATAGTTTACTCAAGTAATCGCACAGTGGGTAGCTGGCAGAAATACATTGGTGTATTATTATTCTTTATATAATATCACTTTAAAATTCTAATTCTATGTTTTCAAATTACATTAAAATTCCGATTTTTTTAATTTTATTTATTTGTTTAAAGTTGTCCTTTCATTTGTCGTTATTCAAGGTAAATTGCGTTTCCTGAGTGCCTTATTGCAGCTCATGTTGACATCAGGAAGTGTAGGCTTTGGTCAGTTCGTCCTGTTTTTCAAAACCTTTTTCCAAATCAAAAAAATTGACTGTATGTAAATCGGTTCCATAAATCGGTCTAGTTATATTAAGTGTTAGTAAAGTTTGTGTTTAAAGTTAGTAAATTTATGTTAAAAGTTAGTAAAGTTTATGCTAAAAGTTTAAACGTTTGTATGAAAAATTAGTAAATTTTATATTTAAAAGGAGTGTAACATGAATTTACAAGTATTGTTGTTTATTCAAAGGTTACTGAGGTTAATATTATAAAAGTTTTTCATTTTGAATAGAGAGTTTAAACTGATAATTTCAAGTCATAGTTCATAAATAAAAACTTTCCTAACTAAATTAACCTCACAAAATTTTTTGATCATCCGATCTAATCATATCTTCCTCAAAGAGTGGATGATTAATGCATAAGTCATTCCCCCTCGCTTACAAATTTGTTAGCAAAAGCATAAAGTAATTACCACTGTTTAGAGACTAGTTAATTAAAGTCTCCGAAATTATTCTTTAGCATATAGTATGTAGCTATTTTATCGTAAACTAATTTACTCTTTGCTTAAACCTCAATTCAATTAAGCTTCCACCTTAATAAATTACAGACGAAAATTTGCTACTTTAATTCGTTGGAATTTTATAGTTTTAGTGATGTACTATTTTAAGCCCGATCACTAAAATGTTTTGCAAAGATACACACAAAAAAGAATATAGGAAAAAAAAGTTACCCGTTTTTTAATCAACAAAAATATCTCTCTCAACCAAAACATTTTTTTTTTACTCTACAGGGAGACCAAAAAACAATCTCCAGAAACCCACTAAAAATTTGTTGAAAAAAAAATTTAAAGCCTATTTTTAGACAACTACCGTTATAAACGAGTTCGTTTACAGTAACTTCAAAACAACTCACGGTGGAAAAAAAGATCCCCGGGGACAAAGTTACGGTTAATGAGGAAGATTAAGCAAAATTTCATATTCCTCGACAATTTGCCAAAGCAAATAAAAGAAAATATTTCGTTTTTTTTCCTATTTTTCCTTGTTTCGTAATAAGTCTATCAACAGCTGTAGGTGCTCTAAAAATCTGTCTTCACGCCCATCGTCTGCGAAAACATCGCAAGAAATAGTAGTTCGTTGTCTTTCATCTGGCAACGAGAAATAAATTCTCAAGAGATGAGAGAACTGAGTCCTCTTTGTATAAAGGTTTTTGCCGTACATCCGATGCGGGAAAAGTGAATTAACGTTCTAGAATTAAATTCTAGAACATATTATTTTTAAAATTCCAAGTTAAGTTTCTTTTCGAATGAAAATTTCAAGATTTATTTCAATTAAGCTAGATATCAATAGAAAGAAAGAATTTACTTTATTCCGTCATTCCGGTTTTAATGAATAACTTATTTATATAGTGTTTCATCTGTTGAACATTATTCCAATTAAATATTTTGAAGTTTATCAAAAGAAGAATTATTAGCATTTTTTTGCTTTCCAAATTAAAGCTAATAATTTAATAGTAAATAAATCATTAATCGCAAGATATTTTTTCTTTGGTACCTTCCAATCATAAAACGAAAAAGGTTTTACCGTAAACAAGTTAGCTGAAGCGAAACTTCAAGTTATGCTCAAAAGGTTTACTTTTTATTCAAAATGTCATAAAGTATTCATTTAAAAATTTTATTTATTTTCATTAAAAATCCTTTATTTAATTGTTTATTCGTTAGCTTGGTAACGAAACATAAGAGATACGGCATGTTAAATTACGTAATTAATATGTACAATATTTTACACCCTCCTTAAAATATTTATAATATTTATAATAGGTTTTAGGACGTCAGCCAACTCTACTGATTATTGGTATAGATTTTGTCAAATGTTGACTGTCGGCTCATGAAGGGAAGGTCCAAAGAGAAACTGATGCACTCAAACGTTTGTGGTTATCAAGAGCATTGTTACAGATGAGCTATACAAGGTTTATGGACCGGACTTCTAAACTGAGTAGAGAATTTCCAAGTATACTAAGGAAGAAATACCTATGTTTATTCGTGTATCCATAATGCCTAGTTTTCATGTGTTACATTACGCATATATTAATAATTTTACATGTTACTATATGCCTAAGTTAATAAGTTATTAAAATGCTTTAAATTGCATTTTATAAAATTTTTTTTAAAATATTGTGTATTATGCCTGTAATATGTAATTATGCCTTGCTCATTTCTAATTATGTTCGTATCTAATAGATACTTTTAATAGAAATATGAAGAAATTAATGAATATCATTGAATTTTGGAGAATTCTATGAATGACTCTACGGAACGAAATGCATCTTGCGTATAAAAATTCCTGCATTGCACGCGGGTGGAAATTGGCTTCGATTATTAAGTTTTTTTTTTTAAATTCTAAAACTTTGACTATGAAAATTTAATTTCAATAATACTCAATTTTAAACACAGTTGTTTCAGCTCATCACTAACAGCATAACAATATTTCAAAACGAACCATTTAAAGATTTCTTTAAAAAAAGTAAGCTGATTTTTTCTTTAAAATAGTCAATAATGTAGAATAACAATTTAATAGTGATACACCCATACCTCGCTTTGCATCCTAGATACGTTCCGGAAAAGTTGGCCGTAAAGCGAAAAGCCGTATAACGAGTCAATTATTTTGATAACAAACCCATATAAATTCAATTGGATCTGTTGCAAATTTTTAGAAATAATATAGTTTTTAGTTCGTAAAGCATTTTATTCTTTCTGTTTCCTCTAAAAATGCTTACATAAAAATAAAAGTACAAAACAATGTAATAATAAACAGAAATTAAAAAACATAAACATATAAGTAAAAAACAAAAGAAATCATACGCACATATGTATACATATAATAAAAAATATAAAATGAAATGTTTAAAAACTGTTTTAATGTGATGACGAACATTAACATGAAGAATCACTAAACTATAATATGTTGCTATCATCACCTTCCGCTGTTGTGGCCGTATAACGAAATATTGTGAGCCGTAAATCGAAAAGTGCCATAATTAAAAAAGGCCGTTATAGCGAAATGCTGTATAAAGAGCGGCCGTATAGCGAGGTGTAGGTGTATTGAACAATAGGAAATATTCCTTATATTATAGAAATTTCATAACTTATCATGCATCAAAGAGAAAATTACAGTCCAGTAATCCTTTCGGGTTATTAAAAGAAATATCTTTTCTTCACATTTGGATCGCTATCTTTCTACTGATTTTAACATGTGAGCTCCTTCCCCCCCCCCCCTTTCACTGAAGGCCACGTGTCTATCTCTAGGTCGCACGTACCGCAATTTGGGAGTCGCTGCTCTAAGTGCGCCAAGACTCTTCGAATCGACCGGTCTCAAGACCCGAAACACAAGAAGTTTGCTAAAATCTCATTTTCTACGAGTCCAGCTCAGCCAGTCGTGAACGCGTTCTCCTCCTTTAATCATTCAACGCCGGATAATAAATGTAAAAGCGTTTCGAAACTACCCCACCAATTTCCTCTTCATAATTAATACGGGAAAAAAAATGAAAGCCGGAGAAAAACCCTCTTTTCATTACTCGAACCGATTTTGAGTTATGCGAAGGTCACACAGTTGCGGTCACAGTGGGGAAAATTTATTTGCCTCGCTCAGCGGGGGAATGAATTTATTTTCAACCTCTCAACTCCACTTGTTGTCTAGCTGTGCGAGGCGTGATTCTTGTTAACTGTGACGTATGATTCCGTCTCGTAAACGAATGGACAGCCGTTTCTCGATATTGCTGTGGAGCCCTTTATTCAATCATTCTCCTCAAAAACGCTGCCGCTAACCAATTTTGGGATCCATTTCCAAAGAAAATTTAAATGATTTTCAGACAAAACATGGGTGATAGGAAGGTTTCGTTATCCACTGATCGTACACAATAACATTTCCACGAGGACAAACTGCCTCTTTGGAACACAGGAGCTATCAATAAACGTATCATACCTTTTAATGAAAGAGGTTTCAACTGCACTTTAAAATAATCGTAAAATTGACGGTAAACTACTGGTCACGGGGGTACCAATATTTTATCCCAAATGATATGATTAATCTAAAATAGGAATAGAGCTTTCGATTCCTATAATCGCCAGACCCTCACGTATGTAGACCGATAACTCGGGGACAAGATATTTCTTTATCATATGATGGATGCATCGTAAGAGTAGCTAAAACTTTTTAAAAAGACAATTAAGTGAAATACTCGTACAGTGGCGCATACTCGACCCCGCCGTCTTCTCTCCCATGAGAAAATAAGTCCATTGATGAAACATTAAATGTTATTAAAATTTATGTTTTTTCCTTCTATCCATTAAAAGAAAATTTTACGTATGCCGCTGATGAAAAATTGCACAGTACCTTAACAGTAGCTAATACTCGTACAGTGGCGCATACTCGACCCCGCCGTCTTCTCTCCCATGAGAAAATAAGTCCATTGATAAAACATTAAATGTTATTAAAAATTATGTTTTTTCCTTCTATCCATTAAAAGAAAATTTTACGTACGCCGCTGATGGAAAATTGCACAGTGCCTTAACAGTAGCTAATACTCGTACAGTGGCGCATACTCGACCCCGCCGTCTTCTCTCCCATGAGAAAATAAGTCCATTGATGAAACATTAAATGTTATTAAAATTTATGTTTTTTCCTTCTATCCATTAAAAGAAAATTTTACGTATGCCGCTGATGAAAAATTGCACAGTACCTTAACAGTAGCTAATACTCGTACAGTGGCGCATACTCGACCCCGCCGTCTTCTCTCCCATGAGAAAATAAGTCCATTGATAAAACATTAAATGTTATTAAAAGTTATGTTTTTTCCTTCTATCCATTAAAAGAAAATTTTACGTACGCCGCTGATGGAAAATTGCACAGTGCCTTAACAGTAGCTAATACTCGTACAGTGGCGCATACTCGACCCCGCCGTCTTCTCTCCCATGAGAAAATAAGTCCATTGATGAAACATTAAATGTTATTAAAAATTATGTTTTTTCCTTCTATCCATTAAAAGAAAATTTTACGTATGCCGCTGATGGAAAACATAGTGCCTTAACAGTAGCTAACTGTTACTTTCAGAATTTATAGTAAAAATCGGTAGAAATGACAGGGTATTTTAAGTCCCAGGATCTCTAGATTCGCTGGTAAAAATTTAAAGTTTAGCGTAACACCCCCATCTTACCCCTTACAAAGAAAAATATCATCCATGGAAACGGGAAAACCCTTGTAGAAAACAGTTCAATTTACACCCCCTTTTTTCAAAAAAAAAATATTACGAATTACGCAGGGTAGAATGGCACCTTCTCTATTTTGTACTGTGCCTCTGCCATCAAAATTCTTCTGTCACCAGTTCTTCACATTTTGAGAGTATTCCACAAAGTTTATTGGAGATCAGGGAGTGGTGTTAGTTCATCAATGCGGTGCCCTCATTGAAAGATACTGTAGCGTACTGGGAATATGGTCTTATTTTTTCCCGAGACCCCACAAGGGCTTGAAACACAGCTGCGTGGTTTTCAAGTAATGTGTTGTTCGGTTCCACCAGTTCGGAACACGTGGGGGGATTAAAAACCGTTTTCCTCACAGATGCAGCCACTAAAGCTGTCATCTTAACGTTTCGGCAATGTAATAAAGTTCGGCGTCTAAGAGAGCTGTCAGCCGATAATCTGCCGGCCCCTCCACCCTTTTTGAAAATCCAGACATTGGGGAGAGACGCTTGAGAACGCGGGCGGTGCGGATGTGTGTTTCGGCTCCGTACGTTGTGAATATGCACGGGATTTTAATTGAATATGTTCCACTGTTTAAATGTTAATTTTTGTTGTTAATAAATTGTTAAGTTTTTTTGTTTTAAAAGGTTGGCCTTCGTTTGTTAATTAGAACTCTGTCTTTCTTGGTATGGATCAATAGTTGTGAAATTTCTTCAAAATGCCTCAGAGAGAATCGCCTTACCAACTTACAGTGACGCCACAATACCAACGATTCTCGCGGACAAAGTGGAAATGTCTTAAAAAAATATCTAATTTTTCGCTCCATGCTCTAACTTCATGTTATAGACAGTTGCCCCACATTGGTAAACAACTAAAACAGTTTATTGAAGAAGCAGCATCCAGGCACATGGTGGGAAAGATGACGTTTGCTCGGAAAGAGATGCCTACAAGTAAAAGCAGCTGGCCGTAGTGAGTGAGAGTTTTTCTCACCCGACGATCGAGACAGCTGTTATCATGCCTGTGATTTAAGGGGGTGATGACAGTTTCAGGCTTTTTAATGAAACCGATGAAAAAGTAGAGATACTGGAAGTCAATGAATAGTACCTGGAGTACCTCGAGTTGTCCTTAATAACATGAAGTTAGAGCATGGAGCGAAAAATTAGATATTAGGTGTTCTGTAGTGTGAGTAACGAATAGCATCATATTTTATAAGCTAGTGCATTTACAGTTTCTGTTCTTCTTTTAGCTTCCAAGAAGATAAACAAAACTAACGAACGGTAGGTATATCTTTTGTACCACTGAACACTGACCATATACAAGTCAGCTAGGCTAAAGAGAATTCCACGCATCGTCTTTAACGAATGGACTCAAAAGCAGACTTGGGAGAGAGGAAGAACATCGGCTTCGGATATTATTAAAGATATAGAGGAGGATGGTGGTTTTATAATGATTTTTTCCGTGAGTTCCAAGTAGATAGTTTTCTTCCCATTCTTTTCTCAGGGAGTGCTTAATTGAATCTTTCACACTAATGCTATCTGAATTACTCAAATATTCAAAATAGTTCATCGCAGTAAAGATATTGGGATACCCACAATTAATAGTATAACGCTCTGATCCAAACGAACTAAATAATATCGTCCGAAAAGTAATTAGTAAGAGAAATTGCGCAAGGGATATTTCTTTCGTCCATGCACCGGTGGCGCAACCAGTCCTCATGCTTGAAAGGTGTTAGGTGGCTTTATTCCCGAGGACTACACACAAAAATGCAAACAAAACATTCAAAACCTTGAACACAGGCGTACAATTATCTTACTCGGAAGAACTCGCAAGAATTAAATAAAGTATTATATTATAGTATAATGACAAAAATATATGCTATATCTACGTAATTATTGAACACTTAGCCCTAATTTTACTAAAACTAGTATTTCATGTCCAAATAGGCTGAAAGAAATCAGAATGCTTTCTCAGTTGATATACTTTCATTGTTGAATGTATGAATAAATAATGTTTCAAACAAATATACTAAAGTATAAAATTAAAATATATGACGCATTTATCGCTTCAATTGCATATAAGTTTTAAATAAATTGAACTGAATTACTAAAACTAGTACAAGTTCAGAAAAGTTTCAATGGTCTTGGTATGACAAAATAGATTTTTTTTTTCAATAGAGTACCTCCAAGGAAGGCTTTAAAACATTTTAAATTAATCCTTTTTTTACGTATGTATAATAGGGTGGCCCTTATTTTTCAACTTTGTTTTTTATAATGTCTCACCCCCTCAGTTTTTTTAAACTGGCCTAAAACTAATGCCCAAAAAATATCGGGTCATTCGCATAATTTTAAGTGGTGCCGCAGAGGCTGTGAATATCGCCATTTACATAAAAATTACTGTTTTTCCCACAAGTTTTACAGAAAAAATGAAATAAGATTTTATGCTAGCTAATAAACTAAATAATATCAAATATACACTAAAACATAGTTTTGCATAACCCACCAGCACGTAGGACTCACGATAGGGGGCGCTGTGCAGGCGGCGTCGGCAGTCCTGGTTGTTGGGAAAACTGACCACGGCGCTTAGTCATAATCAGTATTGCGTCGTCTTCCAAACGAAGCGGTAGCACGTGGTTTGTTAAAAATGGCGCTAAAGAGTAAACTTCGCGATCATATATATCTGATTGAAAGAGAAACAAATCAAACATTAGGTAGCAAATTACCTTCTAACAAACAAGTAATGCAAGTGCTATTTTAGTGCAAGTGCTCGTTTAGTAATTTCTGAAACTGTAATTTTTTGGCAAAAAGCACGAATATCAGTTAGAGAACCTCAACATTGCATTGTTAAACAGGAAGCCCTATATAATGGAGACTGCATGAGAACGTTCTAAAAGAAAGAGCGAAACTCAGGAGCAAAAAGAACAAAATTTCAAAGAAAAGCTAGAGGACCTATTTGATATTGCTCACTCTAATGTCTTGGATATTATTACAATAGAAGCAGTATTGTAATAAGTATGATTTTGCTCAGGGACTCAGCAGAGCTCTTTAAGCCTTTTGTAATTTTAGAAAACATGATAGTCTCAATTTTCAAAAATTCCTTTGCTCCACTTTCTGCTAATTTTTAGAATTCCTGATTTGACTTCCAGAATATTCGTTTTCCGTTTATATGTCATATTTTCATCTCTGGTGGCCATCTGGATGATCTATAGGCCAGAGTTCTTTACAAACCATCTTCATGAGGTGGCCAAAAAAATTAGGACAAAAGTAATAATTTACTTGCCATTTTAAATTGTCTGTAGATCTGCAGACTTTAAATCGAAAAAAAAAGAAGAATGCTCCTGCACAGAAGGTGCAAGATAATTTCTTCCTGCCGATTATTATTCTGCCGGCATTTTGAGTAGTATCTTGTAAGTGGAAATCGTCATATGAAGATTTTACAAATAAATTGATGTCTACAAGTATCTTCAGCCCTTATGACCCTTTTAACGTGCACGACATTGCCACACACAATACTATACCTGAATAAAAGGTGTTTACCAGTAGAGTATTTCCCTTAAAGTATTGATTCAATGGATAGTATTTATTTAAGGTTGCAGAGAGAGTTTACGGTGGAACAAACAATCGATGAAAAGAAAGAAAGGTTGTTTACTTTGGCAAATTTTCGAACACGGTTATCAGGAGAAAAAATAATTACTCCTTTCACGTCACTGGGACGGTAACCGTGTTCCCCGCCTCTTTTCGCCTCGGGAGTCACAGTGAATGACCCCATATTTAACGCTAGCTATTTTAAAACGGCAGCATTCTATTTTTTAAGCCTTCTTAATGAGGGAGAGGAAGTTTTCCCTGCAGATTTTGCCATGTGACACGGGGTGTGAGATAACGAGACGTTTCCGAAATGGATGGTTACAGGATTTTTCTGCCGGGCGAAGATTTGTGGGTTGCGAGGAAAAAATTTTAATTTATGTCAAACGGAGCCGCTGATTTTAGATTATCTGCAATTAGCAGTCGTGTTTTGACGTTGACGTGACATACGTGATGGCTGAAGCGCATCAGCGGGGGAACACGCTCGTTGAAAGGTGTTAATGTTTGTTAAACTACTGAGGTACAGGACATTTAACGCAGAGTGCATGGGAGGCTCTGCTTGTGTTAGCGCATACAGATTGGTACAGAGTTCTCTGCATCTGCCAGTGATTTATGTCTCCCTGTACTCTCTACTATGCGTGGATCGCCTCCTCTGGCGGTCCATCAAAGAAAGAGTGGGGGGGGGTCAGCGAGTCAAATGGTGTCGAGCGGGGTCGGGGGACACACCACACCAAAGAAATCTTGCGGGCGGAAATGGGGGTGGTTCTAAATACCGTGTCTAATGTTACCGTGACTAATGTGATGACAAGAGTCGGGGAGAGAACTCTGTACCAATGTATATGCACCATGTTGGTATTCAGAAATGAATTATCACTGCACTGGTTATCTGATGCAATTTCTTGAATATGAATGCATAAAAATTTAAGATCCAGTTTAGTAAAATATCTACGCAATAAGTCGAACCCCGTTATAACGAACTTCAAGGAACCAAAGGTTTTGTTCGCTCTATCCGGTGGTTCGCTACATCCGAACCGTTAAGAAAAATGCTAGAGTTCAGAAAATGTATAACTCACTAGAAGCAATGTGTACTCAATAATGATGTATTAAAAAATGATAAAATCTATTAAAAAGAATCATTAATGAATTAAATCGACTAAAATCGATTACATTAAACTGACACAATACTAATTAAATTACGTACAATAGGAAAACGGCGGGACCAAAATTTTCGTTCGTTATATCCCCGAGTTCTTTATATACCGGGTTCGACTGTATCAGGAATCCTCAATAGTGCAAGTATCTTAGAAAGATAACATAGGATGTTTTGGTATACTTGTATACATATGTCGTTAGACTATATTAATTTTCTGTTGCTATTTCTCAAATATACGCAAGCAAAGATATCTAGAATATATGCATAACAATGATATAGAACCCAATTCCTTTTATCAATACAGAATTAACGGAAATCTGTTTAATTTATGATTACTTGTTTTCAACTGGCATTTCGTTAATACACAAGGTGCGGCCATTGATTTCCAGGACTGATCTAATAACTCCAGAAAATATTACACGAAATACATACCCATTTAATATGTTTCGAAGTAACTCCCACATGCCGTAATGCACTTCTGTGCTCGGCTGTTTAAGTTTCGGAAACAACTTTTAAAGTCCTCTTTCGGAATGCTGTTTAATGTGGACGTCACCGTTTCCTTGATGGCTTCGACAACCTCAAATCTTGTTCCCTTCAGCAAATCTTTCAGTTTTGGAAACAATAAAAAGTCCGCCGGTGCTAAGTTCGGAGAGTATGGAGGATGCTGCATCTCCACGACCTCATACTGGGCCAATCTGCTGAAGGGAACAAGATTTGAGGATGTCGAAGCCATCAAGAAATCGGTGACGTCCACATTAAAGGGCATTCCGAAAGAGGACTTTAAAAGTTCCCGAAACTTATACAGCCAAGCACAGAAGTTCATTGCGGCAGGTGGGAGTTACTTCGAAACATATTAAATGAGTATGTATTTCATGTAATATTTTCTGGAGTTATTAGATCAGTCCCGGAAATTAATGGCCGCACCTTGTATATTCATAAATGTAGAATTAAAAAGAAACGAGTCTTAAATAAAGACATCAGAAATCCTTGTCTATTTAAATGCAGAACATTTCAGGCAAATAACATGAGGTACTTTGTTAGCATTAGTATACAGAAACGTCTTATGACAACTAGTTTTCAACTGATGTTTTTTTTTAATCTATGAATAACAAGTATCTGGGAATCGGGTCTTCTTAATGTCATGTAAAATCAAAAACATTTTCTGTTTAAATACAGAACATTTAAAACTGACATCATGCTTAGTGCAGATACATGTATAATATCTATTAATAGTCTACCGATGTTTCTTGAATACATGAATAAGATATAGAATTCAGCTCAATGATTACAAGTCATTAAAAAATATTTGCTCTCTATCTGTTTAAAATGGGATTTCAACAAAAGAAGAAAAGACGTATAATGCCTTTTTATAGTTTGGGCCTGAGATGTATCATTCGATGAACTGATAGTTGAAATCGAGACTTTTTTAATGCATGGAGATTTTATGCCAGTATACTTCGAGATACTTTAATTGAAAGTGTATCAAAACTGGTCTATGCGGGGGAAAAATCTAGTTCTCACATGACAACAAACCCCAAATACGCGGTAAAAATTACAAATGAATATGAAACTTACTATAGAGTAGATAAACATCTCCAGTTTGCTCATTTGAACATAATTTATATTTTCTGGACCAATATCTTAAACAAAAATACTTAACGTTTCGTATAAACCAGATTTTAAACCAGTCCTTTGGGAAAAGGGTAAAATTTGTAATCATCTAATAATAACAATAAGATAATTTAACCTATGCCAACGAGATTACAAGATTTTTTGTTGGCTGTAGTATTTTTATAAATTATTACCCCTTGTAAAAAGGGATTTTTACAGAAGGATTTAAAACAACATTTGTTTAAATACTTCCATGAAAATTCACATAGTGTGTATTTCCAATACTCTGTCTCTATTTACCTGTCCTCCATTTTTCCTTTATCATAACACCCTCTGTGAAACACTCAGTTTGCCCAGATTCATTCGCAATCAAGAATGGGATTCTGAAACAAAACTCCTTTTCTATTTCTCTCCCCTCCCCCTCCATATGTGAAAGGCAATTTTATTCTCGAAAATAACTAGGCCGCACGCCTAGGCCGCTGGCTCTCGGTACCAGAGTCTGGGAACTCCGATACTGTGTTTGGCATGGGTGTATCCAGTTTTTTTTTAATCAGCTATAGACCCGCCCTGTTTAGCCATTGTGCAGAAAAATATGACCATGGCCCTCAAAAAAGTGAAATGGAAAATGGAAGGGCAAACTAAGTGCAATGATAAATAGTTATGAACTTTGCTTAAGGTGAAAGTAATTTTGGAAGAATTAGAAAACAAATGTGTTGAAAGAAAATCTGGTTTGAGAACTCTACAGTATTTTTTTCCTACACCAGGGCTAATTAGACCAAAGTCGATTACGAACGGCTATAAACATCCATGGCAATACTGGGACGAGCTCACAGGCTCTAATAGCAAATGCATGGGCCCAAGCCCTAATTTTCCATTAGGCCCGGGCCTAGGGGCCCCCGAATGTTGGGCCCATCCCCAAATTTTTATTTTAAAAGAAAAAATTCCCAATTCAAATTTTTTTTATTTACTTTTTTTAATAGCAATTTTTTTTATATATCCTTTCAAATTTGATTGATTGGTTCATCATATGTATACTTATATGTATAGTTCATCGTATGTATGTTATAGTGTATATAAGGGATTAATAAGTTTTTCTGGTTGTATTGTATTGGTGTTTTAATGATGAAGTTCATATGTTGTATTGCTTTTAGTTATTTGATAATGTTCTAGGCTTCTACGCTTCAAACAGCCAATTTTTGGTAAAATGGTACTTTTACAATGATTCATGATTATTTTTTTGGGTGTCAATTTTGGAAATTTTACGCCCACATCAGTGTTAGGGGCCCCCATCCCGAATCGTGCCTATAGTCAAGAATTTTCTAAATTGGGCCCTGCATAGGCCCAAGCTATTCGGCCATTATCCGGCACATGAAAATCTGAAACTGAGTTTTCTTTCACTCTCGACATTTTGTCTAATTTTAGTAATTCAGTTTTGCAGTTTTTATCTGAGTATTATTAGTCTATAACTGTTCCTTAGATGTTCATTATTATATTTTTAGTTCCTCACACACAGTAGTTTTTACTTTCACTTGTATGGCGAGATAAACAATTTTTTGACGGCAATATATCAAAGCATAAAATTACACTGCCATTTTTTGTGCGGGTAATAATGGATAAAATGTCATATCTCTCTATTTAATGACTGCGTCTCAAATCGTTAATCTATCTTAGTCAGTTTTTATTTCACTTGGCAAAGTCCGCGTGTATGGTTGTCAAGTTTCGTCAAAAGTCTGGCAGCTAATTTTTCAAACTTTGAAAGATTATTTCATCCTGTTTATTCGTTCTTACAGCAGATTTTGTAAACAACGTGAGCAATGATTTTTTTTTCTTTGCATATAAACAAAAACCTCTAAGAATACAACAAATTTATTTATTGATATAATATAGAAGTATTTTTATGTTAATATTATATGTAATATATAAGTACGCCAGGAAAAAAAACTTGGCACACATTTTAACTATTTGGTTACTGTCTTCATGTTGATAAGTCCAGATTATATAATTGCTGGATGTAACATTTAAGTGAATGTTTGTCTTTCTGAAGGGATGGAAAATTTAAAATTGCAATAACTTGAAACAATATAAACAGAAGAGTTAAGAAAACATATAAATGGCTCTTAAAAAGGGATAATAGGTTACTACAGAGAATTCACGTTTTTATGAATCCCCAATTAACGAATGTCTTTCGTTACGAACTATTTACTCAACTGGTATCCTATGAAACTAACGTAAATCTCAATTCTGCTATCTAAATATGTTTATTCTCTTTATCTTAGTAACTAAATTTTCTTTTGTTTTCACTAGTCTATCGAGGAGTCGGAGGATGGTGGTGAATTGGACTTTAAAAGTAAAGCAAGTGATTTAGCAAGAGGCATGGTATTTTACTAAAGCAAGGCTTTGAGTAGGTAGGTTCAAATGCATAAGGTTTGGTAAGTGAAGATTTGCAACTAGGCTTCAACTTTTTCTGCCGGGCTAGGTGATGGCCGAATTGTTAAGGCGCTGGCATTCGGTTCAGATCCCGTGGGTTCGAGTATCACTGTTGGCATGGATGCTTGTAGCCGTTCGGAATTCGCTTTAAAACCCTTTTAGGGGCGCCGTTCGCACAGTGCGAACGCCTAAATCTAGTCTTCTTTTCACTTGCATTCAATGCATTCCAGTTAAATCAGCAGAAAATGGTTAGTGCTGCCATCTGTTATCAGTTTAAAGAAGTAAAAACATTTTGAAACCTTTAATTGGAAAAATTTTCAAGAGTTTTTAGGTTAAAAAAAGTCGGGAAAAAAATCTGCACCATGCAAATGATGGAGGTTGTTACCCCTGAAAGAGTTAAACTGTAGGTCCCGGTCTAGTTATCCTCGAGTAGCGAAAAGTGGACCGTAGAGCTCCAAATCAAACCAAACACTTCTTCGGCCTCAGCTGGAGAGATACAACCAAGGATTGTCCGCTTTATTGCACAAGTGTTCCTTTCGCTGATTCGCTTCAGGGGACTACATCTAAAAAACTATGTCGTATAAAATATAATTTCTTTCTCTGAAGGAAACGACTTTGAGGGAAGTCATCGGCTATATCCTAACCAAGACAGAAAGTGGAAGAAAAATACGGGATACCGAAAAATTCTTCATCTAGAATCTTCAAAGCACGAGAATAGATTCCTTGGGGTTGACAGAAGTGGCAGAGTAGAACTTCCCTAAGTGATTTTCCGTTAAAGTGAGTGAGTATATTCAGAGTTAGGGAAAAGCTCTAGCTGATTGGCTCGTGAAAATGCGAGACAAGACTGCATTCATTCAGTGTGCTTCACCGATTTTTATAACTAACTAGCTGAAAATCTGCACTTCGCTACGGAGTACTTTCAAATTAAATACAACGGTCAATGTATGCAATTAATGCCAATATATATATATATATATATATATATATATATATATATATATATATATATATATATATATATATATATATATATTTATTTATTTATTTATTTATTTATAATAAGTACGACGATCAATGTATACAATTGATGTAAAAAAAAAAATATATATTTATAAAAAAATTGTAAGGGATATTTTTATAGACAAAATAATGTAGAAGAAAATATTCAAATTAAATCTAATAGGATATACTGAAGAATATAGTACAGTAAATAATCCAACAGAGATAGATAAAAATAATACGAATATAGACAAGAAATGGCTCCCCACGTTGGGCGCCATTTATGTGGCCATTCGCCTGACAGTCACATAATAACCGAGACCTGTTGACTTCAGGAAGAAATTAAACTAGACCGACACAATAAAAAATGAAACCCTAGGTGACATTTTAACTAATTTAATGGAAACATAACAATTATTTACAGAACTACACAATTTTAAGAAGTTTGCATGCATACACGAAAATTTGCTGCTATCAGCTAGGGAAACATTGGACCGACTGAAAAACATCGTTTCTCAGCAAGCAGAGTTCAGTGGGTGTCGGCACGAACGCTAATGGTGGTTTCCGTTCAGGGTGTCAGAGTTTTAGGGATTGCTTCTTGCGATCCCGGCGGCTGTTCGCAAGCCCGATTTACTCTATTAGGGCATCATGAGAGTTTTTTACGTAATGATGCCCTGTTTAAACCAGTTGGTTACAATAGTAATTTCCCCCACATTTTAATCTGGCCAGTTCCTCACTTCCGAGAGAGTAGAGCTAAAGGTTTACAAAAAAACATTGCCCTGAAGAAATATGGTTATCAGGGATTCTCAATTAAAAACTGGTAGAAAAACAGGAAATGACATACTCTAAAAGAGCGACAAATGCAGCTCTTAAAATAAAATCTTAATCTATTACGACTGAGTCATAAATTTCGAGACTGGCTTGCAAGTTTAATTATATTCACAGTTAATTCAATAAGTACAGCATCTAATTTAGTAGACAAAGTACCAATAATTTAATGGTCTAGCGAAAACTCCACACACAGAAACTGGATCGATTTCGTTTATTGTCCTCAACCTTGAAATTTCCTCTTTAACGCATATACCCGTTGCTAATTACCTTACAGAAGTGCACGAGGCGTTGGAGAAGATTTTGTAATATCTGAGGCAGTAAAGGGAATACGTAAGGGGTTATAGACGGGTTACCAACATTTAAAACCATTTATATATATATATATATATATATATATATATATATATATATATAAAATTTATTAATTATTCATTTATTTATTTATATAAATAATGCCCGGTGGCGTAGTGGTTAAAAGCTTCAAGCTACCACACCACAGGTCCAGCGTTCGATCCTGCGACTGGGAAAGGTCGACTCAGCCTTTCATCCCTTCAGTGGATCTATAAAAGAAGGAACAAGCATGCTTGGGAACTAACTCTGGGGGTTCCACGTCAGGTTGACCACCTGACCAAGATATATGCTGTATGTCACCCCAAGACCACGGTCAAGAAAGCGGAGATGGGCACCACCAGCCTTGGTCCACATTCGGACTGTTGTGACTGAGTTTATATATATATATATATATTCGGTCACTTTTTTCGGAACCAACACTGACCGCCATAGAGAAGTTTCATTTTATATATATTTCCTTTGCGTCATACCCTTGTCGTAAACATGTCAAAAGTGAAGTTTGATTTATTTATTTGTATAAATGGTTAAGTTCTTATTAACAGCCAATCCAGCTACTATAAAAGGAACTTTCACGTGTTGGAGAGACGAGAGTACATAGCATTAGATAGAGTGTGTGTTAAAGTATCCCAGAGAATCGTTTGTTCGCCTCTGTGAAATAGTATCTTGAATCAGATTCGGGATGGAATTCAGGTTTTCTATCTAAGATATCCGAAGTGGATTTAAGCGAACTTTCGATTAACCAAGTTCTATGGAGGATCGCAGTATACTGTTTAGTTCAGATGAAAAGTTACAAGCTTTGACAAAGAATGCCCGCTTTAGCATTTAAAATGATTAAGTGTCAAGTGTTTACAGTGACTTAGACCCTTTTCTAAAGACAGTGAATTGTTTGGTGTTTATAAATAACTAGTATCTTTAACTGAAGATAGTCACAGTAGCAGTAGATTCCCGGCCAAAGAAATCATAAACTTAAAACCGTTTATAAACAGGAATCAATAAAAACGTCAATAATTAAAAATATCTAAAACATAAAGTCACACTGTTTAAATAGACGATTTTATAAATGTGTCCTAATTCATCAGAAAGTCTTTCAATGGATGATGCAATTTCCGTTTGAGAAAAAATATGGTACATTGCTTTACATATCCAGTTTCCCCCCAGTTTTATTCTTAAACTATTGTTTAAACCAACTCTTTAACTACTTTTTTTTAGTAAATCATTCCCTTCTCATTATCTAGATATATTTTTTGTGTTATTTTACACTGCATTCTCCAATGCTGACAGACATTCATTGCCGAAAAGTTACTGAAGGACACTTTGAGAGTAAAAAGGCCTCCTACAAAAATACTTGTTTTCATTTGTTTTGGCAGATTTTCGGCCCCGGCTGGTAAACAGTTGCGCATTCTCCATCAGTCTAAATGCAAGTGTACATAATGTTGAGTTTCAGACTCTTCCCTAGGTATAAATATAACTTAGTATAGACCGGATGGGAAGGAGTGGTAGAGGGGTGGGGGGTATGTTAAGCTCCAAGAACCCGGTCTCGGCTGATTACCAGGACCCAGCGTTATAAGAACTTCACCATTTCTACAAATCAATCAATTAAACTTCACTTTTTACATGTTTGCTACAGAGATATAACACAAAGGATATATATATATATATATGTGTGTGTGTGTGTGTGTTTGTGTGTGTTTAACCCAGGCTCGGATTCGGCCTATAAATCAGACATCAATTATTACAATAAACAGGAAATCAAACGTTAATAAAGCACAAATAGCAGTAAGATGCACAAATAGCAGTAAGATGCACAAATAGCAGTAAGTGGCAGCTCAAAAAAGTCGAAAACTAAGCCTAGGCTTAGTTTTCGGCTTTTTTGAGCTGCTACTAAGTTCTTTCCACTTATGAAGAAGGTGCTTTGTAGCTTCGAAACGGCCGTATGCAAAATTGCATCTTACTGCTATTTGTGTTTTATTTACGTTGGATTTCCTGTTTATTCCTCGAGCACAAAGGTTTTATCTTTTCTTTTCAAAAAATTATTCCAATAACAGTCCATTACAACAAACGTTAATTTTAAAGCAAAAGATATTAATTTCTTTCGAAATCTCTCCTGTCAGGCTTTCGGATCGAAGCAGGGTAACTGAATACGTATTGATTTTGAGTGATTAGAAGCGAGCATATTTGTAAGAGACACAAAAATATATACAGCTAATTATTTTTAACTAATATAAGTCTTATAGTCCTACTAAAAACTTATTTGTATATAAAATTCGTTAAATAGAATATAATATTGGCAAATATGTTATCCAATAGTAAAAAAAAAGTTGAAAAGACTGAACTACTTTTAACAATATAATGAAACATCAACCTATATCAGCAAAATCATTTCTCAAAAGGAAAGAAGACGATAAAAAAAAAGAAATTAAAAAAATTAATTGAAGGAAATGTCTATATAATTATATCTTTCAAAATTAGTTATAACCAAAATGAAACATTTTATATAAAATGCATGAAAGAGAAATTTGCAGTGATAGAAATAATTTTGGAAGTTTAAACACGATAAATTACAAATTTTCATACTCTTAGTATTCCATACACACATCAAACTGAAAAAAAACCTAAAACTCCCGGCAATTCAACCTGAAGCAGGTTTTTTTCTATGAAAATATATTTGTTTGAAAAAAATTGGAATATTTGGTGAACTAAATTTCTGATTTCCCCTGAGTCTCTATATGTGTATACACACATAAAATGAATCAGTGTTCTAAAAAACTTCTGAAACAGAGAAATGGGGTATTAAACGCTCAGAATTTTCCTTAACCGGGAAAAACGTTTTACATTTTAGCATTTATATAATTTGGATAAAAAAAAAACTTTTGATAATTTTACGTTATGTTTCTCCTACTTTGCTGAGCTTTTAAGCTAATATTTTTCCAACAAACTTATAATATTTATTTACTTTTACCTGCGATATGTTTTTCTTTAATTTTCAGCTATGCATTTGGGTAATTTAATTGGTAGATTAGACCCTAGAAGTTAATATGTGATGCTTACTCACTAAAAATACACCTACATGAAAATATAATTTGAAACCATGATATCAGATATCTAATCTGGAATAGATAAAACAATAACGTCAATATTTATAGACAGCAATTTTTCATAAATTAAACAAAACTTCATTCATTGGTACTTGGTTTAATATATGGCTACACGGTATTTAGGAGCTTTGTGAAGGTTCAGTCAGACAAAACAAGATTTCTTTAATGCATAATTACAAAATTTGTTACTGTTAAAATTGCTGGAATCAAAAAAAAATATTGAAATGTTACATAAATTTACAATGCCGTTCATATTCTTGTACGTATATTTTGTCGATAAAAATTTGAACCTTTCATTTAGCTTACAAATATTTCATATACGTCTAAAGATAAAATAAAACTTTCTTAGTTGTCCCTTAAGGGAACGATGGACGTTAAAATTTATTTATTTTTTACTTTTTATCATAGAGATATGAAATTCTGTACATATATACATTTCACCATAAGTATATACAGTACCTTAAAAGAAATTTCCAATCTTATTACAATTTTAAGATTTTTTAAAATTTTAAATTTATAAACAAAAGTTTAAAATGCTCCTTCCGATTTAATTTTTGAGATATTTCTTCGATTTTACATTTTAATCACTTAAAACTGTATTACAAACAAATCTGGGTATCAATTATTTAATCGTTTGATTAGTTAATTTTTGAGAGATTTTTTTACTGAATTTCATCCTGATTTTTATCAAAATTTTACCTTTTAATAAGTTATAAATCAAATTTAATTACCTTAATGAAGTTGAATTGTAAAATGCATACCCAGTTTCTTTCTAAACAGTATAAGGATTCTTCCTTATCAATTTCGCGAATTTTGAACTAAAATTAAGTTGCATGGAGCATTTAAAAAAACTAAAAACCTCGAAAAATCTGTTTAGAAAAAAAACAAATTTAAAGTGTATTACTACTTTTACCTTTTTTACTTACTTCGTAGAAGCTTCATAAATGATTTTTTACTTAAAAACTATTTTGGTACTATTATCCTATTGAAATATATATATATATTTTTTTTTACAATAACACGATCAATATTACAATAAAAAAGATTTTCTCAAATAAAGGTCCATGGTCCCCTTAAATTTAAATAGATATTCCTCTTTTTTAAGAATCGGAATAAGAAGTTTTAGCCCTGAACAACGTTTGTCACCTATCAAGCAGCTCTGAACAGCAAATCTTTATGAGTCAGTCGAAGAGAATCTTAAAAACGCACCTTAAAAATTTGTCATGCATACGTGATATATTACAACTCAGAATCCTATGATATTCAGTGAACAAGAATCAATTAAAACCAGCGTCTCTCCAGTGCTTCTAAAAGCCACCTGGAATGAAACGAAATCTCTTCAAAAATCGTTTAACAGACACTATGAAATTAAACCAAGAAACTCCGCCAACAGCCGAGAAAAAAAAAAAAAAAGAAATTCAAGAAAGCCTGCTAATTTCGTATCGCTAAAAGCAGCGAAGAATATCCGAGCTTTGTGAACTGGAACCTTAAAAAAATTGGCTCTTCGAACAACGGGGGGAGAAAAAAAGCTGTTGAACAATCCATCAAACAAGACTTGTTTCCGGTGGCAAAACCGCACCTCCGAGCTGTGTTGCCAAAAGCATTTAAAAATTTCTGGTTTTGCTCTCTCTAGCTGGTTTCAATTATTTAAGCTATCTTGTAAACTTTTGCATGTTACTAAATTCTTCTTACAAATGAGTGTCTGGGAGAATGCAAGAAATGAAGACTACCCATAAGAAAAGTCTAGTGGGGTGTTTTTAAAACTTGTATCATGTCACTGAATTCAGTTTCTTTAGAGTAGTGGTGCAAACACTTTTTTCGACAGTGACCCAGTTTCCTTTAATATTAAATCACTCGACCTCAATGAAAATTTTTTGAGAGTAGCAAATTTTATTTAAATTAGAAAAGTGTTAAATTAACTGAAGATATTTTTTCTTTGTTTTCAAATGCAGAGGCCTTGACGCTTTAAACATTTGTCTGTTATCACAGTGGTTTTGCTGGTCTCTTTGTTATGGGAGCACCATATAAGTGGACCAGCATCTTGCCCTATGAACCAGTCCCGTAATTTTGAACCGAGTCAAGTGACGAGGCCGGAAACACTTGACCCTGTACCTCCAGAGGAATTTTGGGGAATTGAATGACATTGCAGCTACGACACATTTTTCCGGTGCACCAGCCGCCATTAGTGTACACGTCGGTGGATTTGTCAGCAACGAGCATCGAACCTGCAATTTGCAATTACCTGTAGATTTGGGGTATATATTTACTGTGCGTAATAACAATAGCAAAAAGTCTTGTTTCTAAACATTTTTAGCGAATTTCATGTAACTAAAATTTCATATTTAAATACTAATATCTATTTCTATTTCGTATAATTGAAAATTATAAAAAACTGTAATTAAAAAGGAGCCCAATTTCAAAATTATGATCCCTATATCAAAACACTGAAAAATATAAACTTCCATTATTTACATAAAAGTATAATAGAAAAAAAATAATAATAAGAGTAAGCCTGGACCTCTGATAATATTTGTTTAAAATATTAGATGAAATATTTGAGTGTTAGTCTATCATCTTCCGGGTTGAATCTTAATAGTTGTTTTATTTTTATAGCTACTAATTAAATACCCAGTCCCACAACACATAGCTAGAAGCAAATGAAAGCATATACCGTAAAATCTTGAGTATAACACGTACTTTTTCTTCCCATTTTAGTCCGCAAAAATGAGGGTGGTAATTATACTCGTGTACAAAAAATCCGTAGTTTTAAGCATTGAATAAACGGCAAACAATAGATGAGAAGTATTCTAGTGAAGGTGATTAAGACTGATAATTTGAAAATATTGTTTGATTTGAGTTAAAAAAAAGTTCTACCGAATTTGAGGTTTTCGTTTATTTTTATTAGAAATTTTATTTATGTTAATAAATATTTGGGCAATTTTTAAATAAAATATTGAAAAGTTATGAGTGCGTATTATAGTCGAATTCTAATTTTTTCCGAAAATTTCGCGCAAAATCAGGCATGCGTATTAGACACGTGTGCGTATTATAGTCAAGATTTTACAGTAAGTATATTCTTTAGTTGTTGAAGTTTTTATTGTTTGACGCCTTATTTAAAAATATAATGTCATATATTTTTTAAATAAAAAAAATTGTAGGTATAAAAAGTTAAATGCTTTTAAAATTAAATAATTTAATACTATATAAATTTACTTCAAACTATCCGTGACCCCTCTAATTGTTTTCATGACCCACAGTTTGCACACTATTGTTTTAGAGTACTTGTTCCGAGACAAAGAAACCTCGAAAAACTCCAGCAGAAGAAATACTACTCCACTTCCTAACGTTTAATAGTAAATAATCATATCAATGATACTATAATCATTTTGAAGCTCTATTATGTGATTCAAGGCTAATCACTTACTAGAGCTGCTAAGACAAGGCTTTATCTTAGCAACTTACATTGCTTATACAGCACGGATATATTGTATTTAATCCATGAAAGTTCACTTTTGATCAAAACGGCATAACAGTTAGTCATTTGATATTATAGCAAAAAATTTTTAAATGGTATTAAACACTTATAAAATCAGACATTCACTGTGATATGCTCATTTTAATGCTATGAGACATTTACTTGTGATCAAAATTTTATAAAAGTTTGTAAATAATAACTATAGAAATAACTATAAAAAGAATTTTATAATACAGCTCATTAGAAATAAAAAACTGTATTCCATTAAAAGTAACTATAAATTACACTGCCAAAACATTAATCTTTTAAATTATATAGTTTGTTTCGGATCAATAAAGGACTAAAGTTACTGATAAAGGACTAAAGTTACTGATAAAGTTAACTTCATAAATGGTGTCACGCAGGTCTATAGTAATAATCTGTTTTACGTAATGTAAAATAAATCATACAGTACGCACATTAATCTATTGAAACTCTTAATATCTTAAAATAAAGCCCAAATTTTACTGATATAGTGATTATTTCGTAGATGATATTTATCTTTTATATTTACGTATGGAAACCTTTGGTAATCTTTCTCTCAGAACTTAAGGTAAATTACACCGTTTATATCGTAATCTATTAAAATAAAAGCTAAATTTCTGATTTGGAAAGCAGAAATGCTTTAATGAAAACCTTATGTTTTGGAGCTGGAAAAAAAAGATATATCGGGAAACATAAAATAAGTCTTTTTTCTGCACATGACAAACTGTTCTTTTATATTATTACAAAACTTAGACTTGTTAATTATCTTGATTTTGATACTTAGCTTTATGAAAGCGTCTCGTTTCACTAACTATATATATATATATATATATATATATATATATATATATATATATATATATATATATAAAATTGCAAGCTAGTTGCGGTTATGCAAATTTCTGTTTAATGGCGGGATGGCATAGAGGCTATCAAGATTTTAAAAATGTTCAACCCCTGCGTTCCCCCCCCCCCCACACACACACACACCACCACTCACCTCGAAAACAATCTTCTGGTGAGGAAACTTCACAAAAAGCGAAATGTTTACAATAGTTTGATTCCTTACACATTACAGTGTCTAACAGTAGTGTCAAGCAGCAGGACTTTTTGAAGTCAGTCTTGAGCAAAAACGACATAAGGACTTTAAATAAGGACTTTTTGAAGTCGGTCTGAAGCAAAATTGAAATCAACAAAGGTTCATAGAAAGATCTTACCAAATGCAGAATCTTCCAAACTACCCAGATACAGGAAGAAAATTTTGAATTGCTTACCTGAAAGACAGAAAGGAAACATATTTAATGACTTTGCATAACAAATATTCTCAAAAATGTAATATAGAATAAAAATAGGATATTAGCATACTTTCCTCATAGCTCACTGAAAGGTAACACACACACACACACACGTAAGTTTTAATGCTATTCATAGAATTAAGATTTGTTAAACTGTTATGTCAATTCGGGAAGTGATCTATTCTATTGACTTTGAAATCTGAGAAGACAGAGTAATTTAATGTTAATACTGTATAACTGGTGTTACGAAAAATTTTATATCCCTATCATAAAGATTCCAAAGTCTTAATGGATAAAATATTACTTTAATGAATATTTACATTACACTGTTTTCTTCTATTAGACATATGAAGACTCAAACAATTACACTGCCTTTATAATATAGACGCGTTACTTTACATTGGTTTAAACGTAGGATTACGTTCCTCCATAACGGTCTTCCGAAAAGCAAAATCTCAGATGTCCTGCGTCGCGAGATATAATTTTGGCAGCGCGCTAAACCCAGTCCTGTTTGGTAAAGCAGTAAACAGATAAACAGAAAAGTACCAAAATAAGTCAAAATTTTGACATACATACACACGCACCCACATATATGTACATATATATAGATACATATATACATAACACATACATGCATAAATACATACAAAAGAGGTAAGCAACGATAAGTAATCCTACGTTAATAACCCGCGGTAGTTTCGTTAGAAGAGACTACCTGGATTTTTTTTCTTTATGAGAAAACTATAATTTTTTACTTTAAAATAAAAATATAGCTATTTGGACCGCTGTAAACCGTATTCAATTTGATCCCAAACAAAACGAATTTTAAGAGGTTTCTCCGATCAGTAAACAGCTGCAGGTGAATTTTTTAAAGCAGTACTTTAATCTTAGTCTGATTACAGTTCTTTCAATTATAAATTTATTTTTATGTGAAGAGGAAAAAAAGATTTTGATGTCAAACATTTAAACAAAACTCAAGAGAACATCCTTCTAAACTACTTAGGCTTTGCTGGAGTCAAACGCAATGCTTTTCTGCGGTAAGTTTACATGAATTAAAAGTTTAAAGAGAGGGTGTTTGAAAAACCTCTGAAACAGAAGAAGTAAATATATAAGCTCAGAGATTTCTAACGACTGGTAGCAGCAATTCCATAAAGATAATCTTCATTGATTTTCTCGAGGTACACAAGATGGTCCCAGACATAATTAGTTATGTATTTTTTTTAAACTGTAAACTGCATGAAAAAGAAAAAAAGCCTGAAAAACTGCGTTAACCACTGTCATTTAAATATAACTTTTTTTTAGTTATGAAAGTGAACGGATTGTCATTTGGTTGTAAGTAGCAACTTCTACTAGGAGCTCATAAAACTAGATATGCGAACCACAAGAAGTTCTCTTTAAGAACTCGGGTTTTACTTAAGCTACAAAAGAAAAATGACCGTCGTCGCTATGGTTCCCTTTAAGTGTCAATTAATCATAAGAAATGTTGCCGAAATTATCAGTAGTTTCAGAAGAAGGAACTTGAGTCTGCGGAAGTAAATTTATCAAAAAAAATTCGATATTTGCTTCAGTTATTTTCAGAGGCTTTAAAACGAGCTTTCATCAGCAAAACAGAACATTAATTTTGAAAGCATAAATTGTTCGAAGCAAATCGACCTATGCAGTTAATCAGAGAGTGATAATGCAGATCGAGTCAAAAGAGTAGAATGGTTTGATCTGCATGTTTTATATTGATGTCTTTTTTTATTGGACTATTTGTTTTTTGCTTCCAAGCATTATCTTTCTCAACTGGTAGGCTGTTTATTAGCTGTCAATTTAGCTTACAAATGAGTTTCAGATATAACAGCCAGTTGGACGGTTTTAATCTCCTTTGGATAAACAGTCATCCCGAAATTATAATTCCGTCGATAAAAAGAAACCCTTAAAAATGTTTTTCATTAAAGCTTCAGTCTTCAAGTAGGCCATATAGTTTATAAATTCAAAGTTTCATATTATGTCGACTTTCATTCGGATTTTGTGGACTTTCTGGGGTCAAATCAAAAGCATCACTGAAAAAGCTTCCCGTCTTCCTAAACCAAAAACAGGAATACGTCAGCATATGCTTCATGCCACCCCTCTGAATTAGGGTTGATGAAATACGGTTGTCCTACCCACAAGAAAGTTTTTTAGATTTATGGTAGGCACATCGAATGGGCAGAGGGTGTACCACGCCCCGAAAGTTCGCCGGTAATTAAGTAGGTAGGGACGGATGAACGAACATGATGTTAATTGCTTCAAGCAAGCGAATAAGACCTCGTTCATAGGATGGTCGAAGAATTTTTTTTATTGGAATTTTTTAAGCGCATATTGTGCGCAAAAACGTACCCCTAAGTATCTCCCCATCTCGTGAAAGGTAATTGTTGCATAATAATAAAGGATTGGGAAGTGTTTTTTGTGTGTCTGAACGTTTTGGAAGATTTATAGGGTGGTGTTTTGCATGAATATTTACGAGTTTGAAAATTGCTGGAGGTCTGCTTATCACATATTGCTCCTCCGGGGAACGGGAACGGCTAGGCGTATGAGGTGGTTAAACAAATTTAAGAAGAACTTTGAAATTCAAAGAGGCCGAGATTCTGATCATATTATTCATATATTTCAAAGCGCAATAAATCACTAATTAGCATTCACGGCCGTAGACCAGTGTTTGTTTTTAGCTGTATTATCTTCGTTGTCTAATTTATTCTTTGATTGTATCAGGAAATATGGCTTTTGCGGATTTTGGCCCAGCTTTTGTATGCGAGACACATGATCACTGTTAGGAACTGAAGTGTAAAACGCGTGATGATCATAGATAAGAAGGTATAATGACACATTTAGGAACAAAAATCTTACATGACAAATGAACCAAAAAGTTGCAAAAATCACCTTGCTTGTAAATATCTTCACTGAAGGCTTTGATGGACGATGCTGTTACATTAATAGCCAAAGTGTAAGGCGATTATTTAAGAGCCGTGCATTGTACATACCTTAAATTCAATACATCTGGTATATACCACGTTAAAATGTCTATTTCGTCATTTTCGATGGACAAACTCAAACTTTTCAAAGGGGGTATAATTTTTTTGAACTAAAGAGAAGGCTAAATGGTTATTTATCAGGACTGTAAGGTATGGAGTAAGGTTTTTCAATGTTATTGTAGTAAGCGTTTCCAGCTTTCGAAGACATGCTGATAAAAAGGAAAAGAAAAACTCTTAAGTGAGATTGGTTTGGCTTGGAGCTCTACGGTCAACTTTTGCTACACGAAGGCTAATTTAATTAGACCAGGGCTTACTGTGTAAATCCGATTCTGAATGGCTAAAAATTTCCATGCAAAGAGTGGGACTTGAACCCACAGACTCTGGCACCGATGCCAGTACCTTAGTAATCCGGCCATCGTCCGGCTATATGAGGTTAGATTCAAGTCGTCGAAATTATAAAAATTCAAGAAATTTTTCTATATCCTGGTCCTACAATCTCTCTCCCAACATTAACTCTTATTAAAGTTGACCATTTTAAACTCACAAAAATAATAAAATAATACTTTGCACTGCTACAGTGTGTGTTATACATCCAAGCTACAGCATATTCCGAATAGATTTACACTTACACGCACACAAAAAAAAACAGGCTATATACTCACAATGTTTCAGTAGAAATTAAACTGTTTAAGCCCAGAAAGCAGTTCTAAACAACACAATGCAGAAAAATGATTCACAAGTTAAAATAACTTGAGTAAAAGGACATTGAGATGGTAGGTTAACGAGGCACCAGAGATCAGAGTTCTATATCATCGGTATGGATAATTTTTTTGGTTAGATTTCCGTTCATATTCAGCTAGAAAACTAAAATTGAAATCTCTTTTTTTTAATTATTGGTAGCTAAGAGATTAAACAAATTGGAGAAAATAAAGGGTTAACCGAACTTGTTGGATGAATGTGACAAAGATCGGAAAATAACACTGATGGAGTCACAATATAAAAGAAGATGGTCATTTTAACATCTTTTTCAACTACAAAGCTTACAAATAAAATATAGGCCCAAGGTAGCCTAGTGGTAGCGCATTGGGATAGCGACTGGGGGTCCTCAGTTCGAATCCCGACGAACATCATTAAATACCTTCGTGTCTATGTTGGACATGGGCATTTTAACCTTTACCTTACGGAGTGGTATAGCATGTATCCCAAGAATACAGGTCCCCCCCAAAATATATATATATATAACCCCCTTAATAGCCGTTCTTTAAAAGGGGTTATTCCCGTTCTAAAGAGGGAATCGGATTAATGGGCCCCGTAAGCTAAAGGTTAAATCCGTAGACTGGAAAGTTCTTCTACGAGGTCAGAGAGGATGAGAGAAGGTACTTGACTCCCTCCCCCCAGATTCGTCCCTGGGTTTGTTCTGTCAAAATTGACGTGGCACAAGTGAGTGTTGCTTATTCAACTATACACTGTTCCCCTTGAAAACAATCAACCATTTTTTAGAATAAAGTGCGAATGTCTTAACTAACAAGTACCCTTCATTGCCAAACAAAAAAAAATTAAAATATTAGACACATTAAGTTTACAAAAAGAAAAACTGATTCATTCTAAATCCGTTCTAAAAAGACATTGCTTTCCTTATAAAATCTTCCAAAAAAAAAAAAAAGTCCAAAAGCTGTCTAAGCATGAAAAATTTTAGAAAATATGTTTTCAGAAATTATTTTTTCGATTTTAAAAGAAACGAAATTATTGAATAAAAAAACAGTATTTTTTTCCCAGCTAGTAGCTGGCGTTCGTTGTTTTAAACAGATGTTACGCACTTTCCGATACAAGAAACTCCACGAAGTATAAGAACTTTATTGTATCCCAATTAAATGTTTGAAATACACTTCTTAGAAAGTCAAGCAGCTGTTCCAAGTGAATGAGTCGCCCCCCCCCCCTTCCTCCCCCCGCCACACCAAATTTTACGGTCTCGAATCTGAAAGTACAATTTGCAGTCGAATTTCATTCAGTTAGTGTATATCGGTAGCAACAGATGGTGGGCCTTTTCAAAAACTTTCTTTGAAACAGCGTTCAGAAACGATTTTTTTTCCGGCGGATAAACGGATATTTCGTTAAGTCCGCTTCGCCGGAGCGAAAATTTTAGGAAGTCGAGATTGTTAAAAGCGAATTTTTAAATGTCAATAAAAGTTTTATAAAATATAAATACTCAAAATGGAAAAAAAGGAACTTCTTTTATACGCTTCAGTGGAATAATTGTGAATCTTGTATTCTCTTGAACACAAATCTGGAAATATTCGATTAATCTCAGGCAATTTACGTTGAGTGAAATGCTCATGACTGGAACATACTAGTCATTTAAGAAAAAAAAAAGAGAAAAAATTGCGGATTTATTACCTAATTCTTAAATTCACGTGGCCTAAGCGACAGTCAAATTTTCGTTGATTCGCATAGAAAAGTATTTTACAAAATAAGAAAATTATGAACTTTAGAAATGTTGTTCCCTCGAAGAATCATTCTGAAATCCTCGAAGCAAAATGAGGGAAATATTTTCTATGAAATTTTCGTTAAATCCATTTCGAGTAGTGTACGTTAAGTGTGCTTTGTACTAACCCTACTGGATTTGTTCACCTCAATGTTAACCTATGGACAAAATGTGTCTACTATTTATAGCAACATAAATGCCGAAAATACAATAAAAATGGTATTTTAAAATAGCCTGAACATTTGTGCACCTTGCAACAGGATTTATATTAAAAAATTTCGTCCACCAAAGGAATTAATTCATGTGCGTTTAAAACACACTAGACCACATTTATTCCCAAATAATTTAAATTAAAAATATTATTTGCATTTTTTTAAACGAAAAATGCCCCAAGATGCAAAATTTATTTCTCTATTACGGAGTATAATTTAAAAGAAAAAATCTTTTAATCCAAGTCGACAATCCTTGGGTACATTTTCTCCGTAGGTTAACATTGAGGTGAGCGAATCCAATAGGGTTAGTACACAGCAGCCTTAAAGCATAAATAATTACTACAGCATTTACTTTAGAATTTTTCGGATGAAAAGGTTTTTAGTCACATTATGCGTTTAATTCCTTTTGATCGGTAATATAAATGCTCGAAGAATGTACAAAGAAATATATTATGTAATAATATACATTACTAGCATTATTGCCCGGCGTTGCCCGGGTAGATATATAGATATAAAATATTTCATGCATTCCATTAAAAAAATGCTGGGCTGCACTCCCGCTCTTCATGTTCATCTGGCCAGACAGAATGCGCTTAGCGCGTTTCTACTGAAATGATATACAAACAATAAGAAAGAAAGAAACTTTGAGCCTGCGGACCTTCGTCTGATTTTATTGAGAATTAATAACCGTGTCGCGTGATTCGCACGTTTGGATTGAATAAGTTTACGGTTAAATTATATTTGTTAGATACTGTTCAATTAGATTTAATTAGATTTTTTTTATCCACTGTTTAATAAGAAATAAGTTTTATAATTTACATTTGCCTTTATTATTTATTTTTCCCTTAAAAACGCACTTTTTTCTATTTCACCCAAGAGGTAAAGTGCAAGATGCGTTATCCCCTTTATTTAATCAAAGTAAGGCTTGATTCCCCATGAAGCCTTTTTCCTTAAGCTTGTATGTTTTGTAAGAAATGTTTTGAATCAGATGCATTACCTGTGAGTAATGTTCTCAAAGGCTCGGGTGGTTCTTGAATTGTAGGCAATTGTACTTTCCCATTACTGCAACACAAAGCAGAGCCAGGAAAGTTGTGTTTATCTGGGGAGCCAGAGCCCAACCCTCTTTCTCCCGCGCATTGGAATTTGACCCCCCCCCGTCATCCTCAAACCACCCCTCTTAACGCAGCTGGTTGAGGGGAATCCACAGGGGGTAGACGCACCTCTATCAGGCACCCGATTAAAAAATTAATTAAAAAAAGCTAATTGAGCCCCAAATTTCGTTTTTCCTGATTTAAGTTTCTTGGGTCCAAAACATTAACTGTGCCGAATTTGGTCCCGGTGGGTGAAACAGTCTATGATTCTATAGCGGACAAACAAACAGACAAGCTCTTTTATATATATATAGATAAAAGATTTACAGCTTCGTGTATACTTTATGCATTTCACGGTGAAATATATTTTTCGTAACACTTTTTATTTAAGATGTTTTAGGAGATTACATTTAAAACGTCCAAATATTATGGAGCTACTGGGTTAGAAAAATTCTCGTCATATACTTTGGCCTTCATATTACGGAATGAGATTGCATTATAATATTGATGAAAATTTTGCCTTGTAAAAATCTTGATTTCTAATAGTTTTCTATATCGACAGCATTTTCTCTTTAGCAACAACCACTTCCAACTTTACAGCAACTTTAAACTATTCATACCATTGAGAGGAATAAAGTCAATATTTCATTAAAGTTTGGATTGGATATTCATAAAATTATTAAACCTCCAGGGTACTATGTTTGATCGATTTCAAATAGTTCCTAACTAGTACTTAAATTGCAATATTATCTGCAGGTATGAAATACGAAAAAAAGGTAATCTGCAGCAATAAAATTTAACTCGGGCTCGACATCTGGACCTAAGTAATTATACATTATAAGGAAATATAAACTAATTATTAATTCTGTGTTTTACTCAATTGATCTGCGAGGATCCGATAATGATATTTCTAATTCTAAAATGTTCCATTTCCTTAGGCTCGTCTCAATTTAAACGAAAGGGTAACCGTATTTTAATGTGAAAGTGGCCCGAGGTAGCCTACTGGTTGAGTGTTGGGCTTGGGACTAGAACCACTCAGTTCGAATTCCGATAAACACCATTAAATATCTTCGTGTCTAGGCCGGATATGGGCCCGTTAAATCCGTAGACCAGAAAGTCCTTCTATGAGGTCTGAGATGGTGGAAGAATATACGAGACCACCAGATGCCGTCCCTCGCCGTGGTCTAACAAAACTGAGATGGCACCAGTGAGTGTTGTTGGTTCACCTATATGTTGCCCCCATTGAAAGAAACCAACTATTATCGAGGTTAAAGTGCGAATAAATGGGCGCGGTGGCCCGGTTGGTAAAGGCAGCGGGCCTTTGACGTCACTGGTTCGATGCCCGTCGCTGACAAAACCACCGACGTGTACACTAATGGCGTCTAGTGCACGGAAAAAATCTATATCGTAACTGCAATGTCCTTTAAGTTCCCAAAATACCTCTGGAGGTGCAGGGTCAAGTGTTCCGGTCTCGTCACTTGACTCGGTTCAAAATTACAGGACCGATGTTCTTCGAGGTCAAGTAAGACTTAAAACTTTCAGGGGCAACAAAGTCTACCGTTTGCACGGTGGAGACTTTTTCCCGATTTTTTTAATCTAAAGAATCTTGAAAAAAATTTCAATTAAAGGTTGCAAAATGTTTTTACTTCTTTAAACTGATAACAGATGGCAGTACTAGCCATATTTCTCCTCATTTAACTGGAATACATTGAATGCAAGTGGAAACGAAGACTAGATTTAGGCGTTTGCACTGTGCGAAAGGCGCCCCTCAAAGGGTTAAGCCCTATTGGTACCTCGTCTTAAGTAAAGCTGCTTACTACCCTTCACCATGAACCAAGGTTCTTTGGACTTAGTGTAGGCTTTCCTACAACAAGGGGATTGGAACAAATTGCAAATATCTTCATTAACAAGTGCCCCGCATTGTCACATGACAACAACATTTTACTATTAAAAAATAAATTATAATTACTCGATGATACGTGTGTGTTTTATTCACAGTATTTTTTTTCTACTGGCTTTTGGTGGTTTCTAACCGCTCTTCATTGACTGGGATTCAAATTTTAACGATGTCGTCCACTCTAAAGAAACATGACACTAGTGTAACTCTATGAAACACAGGATATCGTTATCAATGCAATATCTAATGCTGTCAGGTCTTCAGGGAAATATTGCATAGTTGAGGTAAATAGCATTTTAAAAGTCTTTCTTTTATTCTTCATCAGCTATTTCAAATTAGAAAAAAGTGTATGTGCCTATTTTATTTATTTAGTTGATTATTTATCGATAGTGAAAATTTACGTAACTCAACAAATATACATATATATAAACAAAACTTCAAAGAAAAAATAAAATTCTGAAATAAGGAAATAAATAACTTTGATTTCCAACTATCAAGATAATATTAATTTTAATCCTAAAATATCAAAGTAATACTGATAACAATTTTGATTTTAATATATCAAAGTTTAAAATTGTTAATTATGAAGCTCATATCTGTGGAACTTAAAATATCGCAAAACAAGTAAATTGTAATTCAAATTAATTCAAATTACTAAAAAAATGTAAAATAAGTTTTATAAAATGAACACAATAATAATGTCTAAATTATTTACTGTTTTCAACTGAATATTTCAACGGGTAATAACTGTCCAAGATCAGCTAATAACTGTACTTTCCGCAGATAAATAATACTGTAGGAAAGAAATTTAATGTAGGAAGTCACAAAAATCAACAAATGAAACAGAGGTAAGATATAGATGGAAGGGTACAGAGGTAAGATACAGAGAATGCCGAAAAATGAATGAGGTAAAAGCAAAAGACACGAATTCAAAGATTTCGTGTCTTAATGGTAGTAAGGTACAAGAAGGGGGACAGAAGGAGACAGAAACAGCGTGATACTAACGTCAGAGGTAAAGAAAGAGATAGAAAGAGAATTATGGGGACAGACTTGGGGAGACAGGAATCAAATAGAGACATACGGAGAAGAAGACAAAGTGGACAGAAGAGGAGAGATAGAGAGACACCGCAAGACAGAATAGATGTTAAATAGAGATGAGGTAGGAAAAAGACTAGCAATAAGATAGAAGTAAAGATAGAGAAACTCTGAGACTAAGAATAAAAGGCAGAGAGAAAAAGAAAAAGGAGAGACACAAACACTGACACAGAGACTGCAACAGAGGTAAAGAGCGAATCAGAGAGTGAAAGAAAGAGAGACTCATAGGAAGACAGAATTAAAGGTTGAAGAAGGAGAACAGAGGGAGACAGAGACAAGGAGATAACGTCAGTGGTAAAGATAGCGGTAGAAATATAATCATGGAGACAGACTTGGGAAGACAGGGATCAAGAGAGACAGACAGAGAAGAAGAGAAAGTGGATAGATGAGGAGAGAGAGAGACACCGCAAGACAGAATAGATGTTAAATAGAGATGAGGCAGGATAAAGACTAGCAATAAGATAGAAGCGAAGAGGGAGAGAGGCAGAAAAATGAAAACGGAACAATGAAAGGAAAGGAAGTCAAAGAAAGAGACACAGAGAGGAGAGGTCTTTTTAAGTTAAGTATGATTAATAATAGAAGTAACTATTAAGTCGAATGTGATTCTCCGTACAAATGTTAATTAACAAAATACAAGATAAAACTGCTTTTGAATAAATGTCATTTAAAAAGTTTTAGACGTATGGGAAAATACGCGAGAAAAATACTCTAATAAATGACATCCAACCTAAATGAAATATAATGATGCTATTTGTAAGCTACTCATTTTTATACAACAAACTGTATAGCATCCCTGTTGAATAAAAAAAACATAATGAAGCGACTTAAAAACACAAACCTAACAACTAAAAATCCACTCCACTTAGTACGAATCCTAATTGAATCTCCTGTAAATTCTTTAAAAAGAACCGCCTTGCAATTTATAACGAGACGAAATATTACTTAATATATTGCCTCTCATTAATATTATACAGAAGTGTCACCAGTGCGGTAAAAAATGTCCACCACATTGAAAGGAAAAAAAACCCGCATATAAAGCGACACTTGTAACAAATGATCACATAAATAAATGGAAGTGACAAATTAATGTGGGTACCGCTTTACACAGTAGAGGCCGTACTTATAAGGTAACATACCTTTCCAGCTAATGGTCCTGAGTATATAGATATAAATGTGGCATAGAGTACGGGGCAGCAAAAAAAAAAGCAGATTAGGGATTAGCAAATATCGATTTACATCGATGAAAGCTTAATTGATAAAGTGGAGCTTGGGGGGTCGGGAATTGGCTCAAGGCTGTAATTAAGAGAGGTGTCATGTTGTAAGTAATGTGATTTCGGGAGTGGAGCGTGCACAAATTGAAAATGTTGATAACACATCCTTGCGTTGACAGCATCATGCTGAAAAATATTCGTAATTTCTTTTTTTGCAAGATTTTAGGGCGATCAAACAACCGGCCATATTAATTTTATGCATGGATAAAGTTACGCAAGATAAAATCAGAGACTTCAAAATATTGCATTGCAATTTTCTCATATTTTAGAACGTGATAAGTTGATCTAACGCTGGTAGATAATCATAAAAAAAATAGAGTAATTTCAAATTTTTTGTCAGTTTAGAAATCAGAAACAGAATTTAGGAAATAGATTATGACAGTCATAGATTATAGATTAGGCAATGCAATATGGTGCAATAATTGAGAGACATTTTGCACTTAAATTAAGAGACACTTTGCTCATCTGATAATTTTAAGAGTGTCAGGAAAAAAAACTTTTAATGACGTTCATTTCGAAAGAAATCATCTCACACGTGTCCTTCTATACTATTATTAAATACATAAAATTTCCTTAAACAATTTGAACGTTTGATTTAATACTGTCACATTTTAAAGCAAGTTTCCTTTTTGATTTCTCTGCTGAACAAATTGTTCTATATGCAAACTTTAACATTAAGGCATAAGAAAATTTAAAAAAAGAATTATACGTAATAGATTTTTTTGTTAATTAAACTTATGAAAAAAAATTTCAGGCTATATTTTGGCCGAGTTTAGAATTTTTAGAGTTTTTAAATTGAAACTCCTGTGGGAAATTTAATAATATTAGAGCAGTGGAATGTTGCACAAAATTTCTAAGAATTTGAAATCCTACTCGCAAAGAATTTTTAAACATCATTTTAAAAATAGTAAATAAAAAAAAGATCCATTTTGAGCTTAAAGTAGAGATGCTAAGGTACAGAAAAAAAACAGTACATGCACGGACTGTAAAACAAAAACATTGAATCTTACACTGTAATCATCTTAGAAACATACTGCTTGCCTTACGGATATCAAAATCTCTATATTATTACTAAGCCAGGAAAATAAAATTGATTATTTTAGAAATGTGTACCCCACATCACCTTAAATGTCAATCGTTATCGCTAATTGTTTCCACTGTAAATTTGCAATAGGTTTCAAAGCCTAATAATACTCTAATTTTTCTAACTAAAATTTTTTGCATCAACCATTAGTTAAAAAGAATATTTCCAATACTAGTCTTTTTTCTTCATTCCTTGATGGTTGAATATGTTATCATAGTTCATATAGTACAGTCTCTCAGATGAATTCACCCGTTCACTACGATTAGACATCAATAAACAAGCAAATCAATGAGCCGCAAAATTATTTTACGTCTCCACTGCATCTAGAAAAAAGAAGTTCCCACAATTATCTATGACGGGGGGGGGGGGGGACAAGGCCTGAATTGCTGCTGTAACGTTTAGGGGACGTTGATCCAGAACAGTTATCTCGTGATATATAACCGATATTTCCTCCTTTAAGTAACTATAAAAATACCTCACTTAGAACAATACTCTTTACTGAAGAAAGACTGTTTGAAAAACTCGATATGTAAGGAAGGGTAAAAGCGCCCTGTTTTTGTCTTATGAGAGCAGACATTGTATAAAAGATTTTTGTATTTATAGTGGTGTACATGACAATCGATACGGAGATACGTGAACATACAAACACATGCATGTAAAAAAATACATACAAAAAGCAAAGCAACTAATAAGAAACTTAAATTCATACATGGAATTAATTCTTTTGAAGCAACGGAACATCATTAAATTTGGGTACAGCGAGACGACTTCCCTATCAACATATAAGAGGAAATTGTTTGCTTATCTATATAATTTCACTCAGGATCGTCAACCGTCACTAAAAGAGAATACCTCACCGTTGAATTTTTGCTCATGGAGAGAAGATGGTTAATGAATTTCTAAAAGCTAATTTTAAGCATTTTTTGAGATTTTCATGACTGGATGGAGTCAGTAAAGCAAACTGATTGAGGATACTTTTAAACAGAGTATAAACCATCATAAAATGTTGACCAGGCTCTGAATTTACAGTACAGAGTGCCAAATAATTTTATCTGGTTGGACGAAGACAAGGGGTTTATTGATAAGAAAAAAAGAGACCACTGTTTAATTGAATTAGGAAATGAAAGTAGACAACTTAAGGTGGCATTAGTAAGTTAATTATGGTTGACTGTGAGTTATATTTTTATATTTTTTACATATATACTTTTCAATATACTCACAAAATTAAAGTAGTTAATGTGTATGCAAGATTTATTATTTTCATCCACATTATTTTCTACTTGATTCTGTAACTATATAGTAATACGTAAAGAAACTATTAAAATATGTGTAATATTAAGTTAACTACATTTAATTTACCATTGTAATATCTATCACCTATTCTTGATTAATTCAATCATCGACTTACTAACATGTTGTCAACAATTCTTGACTTATTTCCAATCTTCACTGAATTTACTTTCAAATTGATATACACATTACTTACTCATCTAATATACATGACAACTATTGCTGACTTATTCACAGAGAATATATTTTCAGTAAAGTTGTATTCTACGTATGTATAAACAATCAGTGTTTTCTAATATGTGTCCTACTAAATTCAAATTACTTATTTTACCCAGTGGACAGTATCATAATTATGTTCTTGGAGGCATCTATACTCTCATATGTAATGCTGGTAAGTACCGTCAGAAGTATCCAAAAAAGTATTAATATGGTCCAAATGCATTTCAAATAGTATGTGATATTCGTATATAATAACTACAACTTTTTCTCATACATTTAACTTATGTCATAACTCAGAATATCTTATATCCGGAAATGACTTACATTGTACTCAATCTTTTCTCTATATGTTGTATTTTCATCATCAGCAAATGGAGTGTTCTAAATATTTCTAACTAAAAAAAAATTTAATAAATATGTATAAAATGCTCCTACACAGTAAATGCGGAACTAATCAGTTTTATAGATTGACAACACAGTTTGTACTATAAATCACCATTAACAGCACGAACTAACTGTAAAAAAATCCGGTAGGTGGGGTACAACAGAGATGGATGTGTTTTCGTTGCCAGATTCCGTCACGCCTGTCACTAAAAGAATTTTTAATTTGAAAGAACGCCATCCTGATGATATATCCCTGTACACAAGATGTAAGCTGAGAAGAAATTGCCTTTTTATTATTTTAGCGTCTTGAATACCTTTTCAGAATAAGCTGCATTATAGAGATATTGCTATATTTAGTTAGTTATCTACAAAGTTATACATCGCATTTAAATTTAACTGCAGCTAGTTGCTTTACAGAGATAAATATCCTGTTACACAGCGTTTCAGTAAAGAACGCCATGAGTTAAATAAAATTCTGTTAAGAAAAATTTGCTACACAAATTATATGTACCCACATATATATATAATCAACGAGATTAAAATCTTTAGAAATCAACCATAATGTCAGACTATCTGATGTATGCAATATATAGATATACGTCGCTTCTAACTTTCGTTTAACCTTTAGGTTACGGGGCTCATTTTACGATTCCCTCTTTAGAACAGGAAATTTCATACTCCCTTTGTAAGAACCATTAAGGGGGTTATATATATATATATATATATATATATATATATATATATATTAAGTTTAATAAGATTAAAATACTACTAAAAATAAATAAATAATAAAAATAACTAAAGTAAAAATAAAAATAAAATAAAAAATTACTCTTAGTAATAATAATAAAAAGCTAATATAATTAAGGCTTAATTGTCCTAAAACACAGTCTCCATAGTAGGACAGCGTCAATGTTTCCATTTGCTCCTTGGTTGCAAGTTTTGTGACGTCAGTCATCTTGCGTTTACATATTCTTAACTTCCACTCTGTCTGGCACCAGGCTTGCTGTTCTATGGTTGAGTGGATGTATATTCAATTCTACAGTTTCTCATGGATTGTACGGTGTCTAAGTATGTTTATTTTATAGATCATACATATCAGAAACAATCCACTGGTTTTTAAACTGTATCGACATCGTTGATGAAGAGATGCTGTCAAAAACCTCTTTCAATCTTATCTTTTCATGTTTTTAGTTCCTGGCTGCAGGTAGTTTTAGTGCTCATACTGGTTTTTCTCTTTCAACTTAATCTTATATATATATATATATATATATATATATATATATTCATTTCTGGGTCTGTATTCTTGGGATACATGCTACCCCACCCCGTAAGGAAACGGTTAATACATGACCAAAGTTACCAGTCAAATTAGATATTAGAGACTGCTTATGGCAGATAACTTTCTCTTGCAAAATAGCATATATAGAAACATATTTCTCGATATAGGACCTCTGTTCCTTAGATATGTGAATATCACTAGTAGCCACAGGTAGGATGGATGTATGAAAACTTCTCAGTTAAATCTGTATGGTACACTAGTTGACGATGCAACTTTTCGATGTTCAAAAATTAATTTTCTCCGATACCAGAAAACTAACAAGTAATTCATTAAATCCGTGATATTGCATGACAAATTCTAAAATATCACAGCATTTCGATCGATTTCCCGATTAAACAGCAAAGTAAATAATTGAAAACCACACAGTACTATTAATTCATTGATTTTATTTTGTATAGATATATTAGTTGATTGTTTAAAGGACAAACATATTAAATTTAATTAATTTAATTGACCAAAACTAATCAAAGCAATAAATCTATCAGTCTTAAACTCTACAAATGAAAATATAAAAATGCTCTGAAGGGAGAAATTTGATTTTAACATAAATTAGCAGCAAGAAGTATGGAAAGTTATTCGAAAGACGTAAGAATTAAATTTTCATTGATTAATTTTAAAGCAGAATTCATTTCTATACGAAACAAAACCGCAGGTCATTTCTATCTTGCAGCTAGAATCAGCGAGCATGAAATGTGTTCATCGGAATGTACCCATACTCTTTTCACCCTTCAGATAACCTGGTGCATACACAAGCAAAGGAGTCAGAAAGGAATATCTGATACCTTCCATACTGCAAAACTGATAAACACAAACTATAACGATTAATATCCTTTTTCCATTGATCATACTTTCGACCCCACAAACATCTAATATGCATTCTTCACGGATAGCCCTTCTTATGTCCAGTTCCAATAAATTGTTTTATCAAACATTATTATCATTCGGCTGTTGAGAGTAGGAAACAACAAACAGTTTTCATTTTCATGCAATGAAACTCACCTGTTTGTAACAATGACGGCAAACGATTCTTAACGCGCCGAATTTTCCTCTCGTAATGATTTTGCTGGGAAAATCTCCGTAAAAACAAGAAAATTTTAAGAGATAAGCTCAGCAATTAAAAATACAATATGGAAGTCTTCAAAGAAAATAGAAGTTCAAAATCTAATAACGATATCTAATAACGCCGATAACTTTAATCTAATTGCGTTTTAAGAAGCATGGCTGTAATCGTTTAGAATCCTCTGTTTGTTCAAAGACACCGCAGCATCTTATTCCTGTATATTTTATTAGTATCTTAAGTTTTATTTTAAACATTGCTTGGCGTTGAGAAACATTTTCGACACATGCTTATTTTTGTAAGATTTAAAAGCTTTGAAAGTATTTTCCTGTGCTAAAGTTAAACCTGCGAATAAATTTTGTCCTACAATTATTCTTTTACTGCTGTTTTTTCATTTGACACAACCACAAAAAACAGCCAACATTACTGCTTTAAAAAATTAATCACAGTTTTAAAGCGCTAAGAAAACTGCACTTATGACTTTTTACAGCGTAATAATAAAGCTCAAGGTCTGAAGTGATACAGTTAAGATGAAATGATAAAAGAAAAATGAGAAAAGAACATCGTTAAACTAAATGCTCTAGAATATTCTTATTTTTCGAGGCGCTGAGTTGTTGTTAGAGGATAAAAAATGATGGAAATTTCCAAAGATTTCTTTTTAGTAACATTTTATGTCTCAGAGATAGTGAAAATTAGAAATGCCTCTTCAAAGCTCTAGTTTATTAAACTGCAAAAAATTCCTGTTTCAGTGAAATCAATTTAAAAGATTAAATGCATTTACTTTCAGTTTTACTCTATTATGATATGAGTATGAGGTAATATGAAAAGAAAATGAAATTAGAAAACTTATTATAAGTATTGGAACTTTTAAAGCAAAATGGTTGGAAGTCCAGAACAATATTTTTCTCATCAGCAGTTTTCACAGGATCAAAAAAAAAGTAAAAGAAAATTTCTATAAAGGTAATTTCAATGTCATTTTTTAGAACCTCCACCCCCACCCCCCAAAAATAAAAATCTCCTTTTTTTAAACGAATTCAAGTTTTGCTTTTCTTTCACTTTGTTAATGGATATTTTTTTTTGGGGGGGAGGCATTTTTTTTATCTAGTTTCTCTCATATTTGTATAACATGTGTAATGAGAAAACTTATGTAAATTGCAAACTACGTTATAAATTTATATGGTTAGCGTTAGCGATTTGCTTCTCATCCTGCCAATAGTTATTCAGAGGAAAAAATTATGGCTTGAAATACATTCAATGCCATGACAAGTTGTACTAATTATCTAATCTAACATTCACGTATTTCGCACATTTCCATATCCCTTTGGGGACGAAACCGGTCGTTGCTGTACTCCTTAGAAGAGAGCTAGTGAATACACAACAAAACCACAAACTAAAGTGTTTGTGCAATAGATAGTTTTTTTTTTACTTTATTTCTTGCTAGGTATGAACTCATTCATCCCTAAATAGAAAATTTTTTCACTGCGTTTATGCTCCGGGCCTCAAGTAAAGGTCTGAAAAACGCCGGCAACAAAAGTCGTCATTGATCCAACACTACTGCAATAGTTTTATGTCTATAACATTGGTCACAAGTCAGGAGTCATTTTTCCTAATATAAACGTTCCTAATTAAGAGATAAAACCCGAAATAGTTTCTCTTTCATTTAAATAAAATTATCTACGATGAATGCAATATCCCTGCAAGAATTGTACCAGATAATGATTACAAAAGAAGAAAAAAAGGATTAGATAAATCACCAAAGGGGAAATAAAAAAAGGGGTAGAGATTAACAAACAAACCCTTTGCCAACACCTCGGCTGTCGACAATGCTCATTGTTATCTCCGAAATGAATGCGCTTAAGTAAGTGTCACTATAGTCTGGGGAGCAGTTAGACACGATATTAATTGACTCGAGTGACCCACACACAAATATACCGGGAGAAAAAGAACTGCAAGAGCTGTCGCCCAAGTGCTTTGATAAGCCGCCAAGCGGAGCGTTTAATATAATTATTTCTATAACGTGGGCTTCAGCCTTTCTCCGAAGCTCTTAGGCCAGTTTTAATGTTGTTGATGCTGTTTTATGTTACTACACTACTGTAACCTGCTAAGTTGCCCGCTAACCGTAAGTGTTCAAAAATTCAAGTTGATTTTAAAGTTGGGTTTATTTTTAGCGAATATTTCAATCCATTAGTGTTATTCACAATTCAAGGACAGGGTTTTTAAGTCTTCGTTGCGTAAAATAAGTGTTATTCTCAATTCAAGGACGGAGTTTTTAAGTCTTCGTTGTGTAAAATAAGTGTTATTCTCAATTCAAGGACAGGGTTTTTAAGTCTTCGTTGCGTAAAATAAGTGTTATTATCAATTCAAGGACAGGGTATTTAAGTCTTCGTTGTGTAAAATAAGTGTTATTCACAATTCAAAGACAGGGTTTTTTTAGTCTTCGTTGTGTAAAATAAGTGTTATTCTCAATTCAAGGACAGGGTTTATAAGTCTTCGTTGCGTAAAATAAGTGTTATTCTCAATTCAAGGACAGGGTGTTTAAGTCTTCGTTGTGTAAAATAAGTGTTATTCTCAATTCAAAGACAGGGTTTTTAAGTCTTCGTTGTGTAGAATAACAATTCTGTGCAAAAGAAAGAAAAAAAATTCTTTGGAAGATAACATTTTCGGTTGATTTGTCATCTTTCAAAGCATTTAAGTATTTTTACCCTCTGTCTAGAGTCACATTATTACCCAATTAGTTGAAAATAAAATATTCCCCCATCAGCTGACGGAAACAATTAAATTTTAAACTAACCGATTATTATCATAAATGTAATAAGCGATGAAATTTGATTATGAGTGGCTGTAGTTCCAATTGCCTACTTTTCATGATAACTTTTTGAAGCCATTCCTCGCCAAATCTAACAGCTATTAAATTTAATTTTTTAGCGTTATTACCAGATGGCATCTTTTCATCAGTCAAATACCCGCCAATGAAATCAAAAAGTATACCAAAAGCTTTAAAATACCAATAATTTGGTAACCCTAGGACAGATTTCGACGGAATTTTTATACTGTCTCTTCTCATCTCAGGAGTTCCATATTTCCATAACTATGGCTGTATTGCGTGCACATTATTACCCAATTAGTTGAAAATAAAATATTCCCCCATCAGCTGACTGACGGAAACAATTAAATTTTAAACTAACCTATCATTAGCATAAATGTAATAAGCGATGAAATGTTTTCTGTTGGTCTGAATTTCTAACTCAGATATTTAGAATTTTAATGCGATATTGGCGAATGTTTTATGCGCGTAAAAATATTAGTAATTCGTTTTCGAAGGAAATCGTATAAAGGCGGTATCACACTGAAGGTATTTTCCCCAAGTCTTTTTCCCATCGTTGGCGAGACGCATCACGCGGCGAACGGGAAAATTCCCCAGTGGGATAGATAGTTTTGGTTAAGAAAGGATCTTTACGAACATGAGAAACAGTCCTGTACAAAATCTAGGAATTTCTTTTCAACTAATGGCGTGAAAGCGAAAATCCCGTCTAACGACACTCGGTTAGTTACATCTAGCCTCGCGATAAAGTGTCACCCTGTGAAGCACATAATTCAAGGAAATTCAGAGTAATCTTACAAGCAGCTGACTGTCCAGCGCAGGCAGTAAAATCCAGTGTTTTGTAAAATAGCCTATGTATGGTCCAAAGTAGGATATTCTCTATAAAAAACTTTGTATGGTCGAGGAATTAGGGGACTGTATATTAAAATAAACATACTAGAAAATCAACAATAACAAGTAGTATTTATTAGAACCTATTATAAAATATTATAACATTATACAAAATGGGAGTAACCAAGTCGGCAAGAGCTCGTGTCCGACCAACTATAGAACTGAACAGCAAATGGCTGACTACGAAATTAGTGCCAATATGACGAGCACTAAGCTACTGCTTGGCAACCCTAATGCTGTTACATTTGGCTTAACAGCCTATCAATGCAATACTGCCATAAGTCATCTCGTGGGTCAGTAGTGGGAATTCAAAAATAGGAGGAACCGATAAGACTAACATCAGGGATTTTCTATCACTCCATGTTTTTTGGTCTTGTGGCTGGTGAGAATTTATTTAACTCATCTTTTAATGTTTCACGTAGTTTAAAGCATGGGGCAAACTCCAATGTTATCAGATTGGAAATAAAGGAAAGTAGGTTCTGAGGTGCTAATAGAGTCTTGATATCTGACGCTCCATTCGGATAAATGGATCTGTAACGTGCATTTGTATCTGTAACGTATATAACTTGCGCATGCCTGGTGAAGAGTACTTTCCAGACCGTCTTGGTCAGTCCGGGAACTTTGTAGGTTGCGTGATGGTTTAAGGAGGATTTTTCTGTCGTTCCCGTGGTATCGAAATTTGCCGGTTGCCTATCAGTCGGACTCGCAAGATCAAATGACGAATGCTGTCGCAGTTTCTTTGAAAAACTTTGACGACAATGGTTTGGGACTATGAGTTCCAGCAAAATTGGCTTCGGGTAGCATATCTAACCTCAGCTGACCAATTAATCCATGTCTTTAATTATTTTCAGCAGGTTACTGTGCCAAGTGTCCAGTCTTATCCCGGCAATTTTTGTGGTGGGAGATTATCAGAAAAAGATGTCTTCCGGAGATTATAAAAAAACGACGACGTCTACCAAGGATTATGAAAAAATGACGGCGTCGAAAATTGACATTTTGAATAGTTGGCAGTAGGAAGTAGGCCCTTGATTTGCATCGACATGTAATGAACCAGTTCACATAACAAAGTTCCAAGTTTCGTGGTTGAGATATGAAAAGTAAAAATATTCAAAACTAAAAAAGACCCTTTTAAATCAATGCATACGAAATCACTTGCAATCCGAGTTGCTCGAAAGAATCGACGAATATAAAAGAGAAAGAGATGGCTCATAACATCCTAGCGAATGCGCGAAAATTCCAAATTTGTTCGGTTCGTAAGGTTATTTGTCTAAATTTTGAAAAACTGGCAACTGTGAAAATATGAAGTAAAGACTACTTTTCTTTTCGTGTTCAGAAATGTTGATTTGCGTTGGATCAAAAATAACCATCGGAAAAGTAAAATTGCGTTTTTTTTTTAAACTGTGTTCAAATGAAGTTTATGCTGCCGAAAATGATCTTATCCCAATATCCAAAAATTTTCTTTATGATATAACTCCAAATTTCGGTAATGAATACATATCTCGTTTTTTGAGTATTTGTGACATGCAGATGTGAAAGGTTTCACTGAATTTCTCATACTTACAAGCTGAAGTCCTATCATTAATTTATACCACAGAAATTATGGAAATTTAAGAATTCTCTTTAAAGTAATTTTTAGTTTAAAGTAATTTTAAAGTAAGTTTCGGACCATTTAAAGTGACCTTGAAACGTAGAATCGTACAAAGTGAACAAGTAAAATAATCAGATTTAAAAAAACATTTAAAAAAGCTGTTCGTATTCAGTTATTCGTATACGCATTTTCAATTACGTCAAAGGGTCTGTAACAGGTGCATGTCTGACTGTCAAGTGATTCTGCTCTTAATGTAATCAATCTTTTTCTCGCTGAATTTCATAAATACTAAACGATGAAGTTTGCTGAATAAATTTAAAAGAATAAACGTAACACAGATTAACTCACGTGGATAAATAGCATGGGTTGTTAAACTTGCCTCTCCTTAGGTGAAAATCATTAAATGTAATTAAACTCTGCCTAGAGTAATTTGCTTTCTCTCGACCGCTAACCTTATTTTTTTTTATATTTCCAGTTTGAATTTTAAATGGATTAATGAAACAAGATGAAGAATTTATGGTTGCGAGAATTCCCTCATCCCAGTGGCAAACATATTTCCTTAACAAAATTTATTTAAAACTAAATAGACTAAGGATAAATAAGTAAAAAAATGTAGCATATAGTCTGCCGTCTCTTTGTTAAGGAGTTACTAACCAAATTATCTCTGTGGTAGATCCGACAAACAGAAGCTTTTAACGTGATAGGGAGGTACGGAGGTTATTAAAGACTTTTAGGAAATTTTTCTTGCTGGTGGAATAGTGACACACCACAATTTTATTGTAAAACTTGAAATGTTCCTTTGGAACGCACGTTCTTCACAAAGCCTCTCTCTACCAGACATGTTTTGTACCAATCGATGGGGTACAAAATGAGGCTATTTTTGTTGGTAAAGCAAGAGAATGTTGACGCGGGGCGTACAAAGAAAATTATTACCTCATATTGTCTAGCTAGAAATGTGATTGGAAGAATAAAGAAAATTATTTATAAAATATGAGAATCTTAGGCAAATCAGAAATCAAACTATGTGCATTTGGGAGTTGGTAAAATTCAATTTTAATAGATGTATAAGTTGTTTTGATGAACCATTTTACTTTAAGTTATAGACCACATGCATTATCTTTCAAAGTATGACTTTCTATGTATGCGCCATAATACATCTAATAGTTCTATAAACACGAAAAAGTTATAAAGTCAATAAATGAAATTAAAATTGTATAACATACCTGAAAATCGAGTAAAAATTATCTATGTCATCTGTTGGCTTTAAACGGGCTTTCTAAGTTTACCTCTAATTTTTTAAAATTACTACCGAAAATTTCACTACCAATTAACATTTAGAAATAACAAGAAAGTGCCCACAAATTGCATGCTATTTTTATTGTTTTAAACTATTGAACCCCTTAAGCAGTCGAGTTATACAATATGAGGAATTTGGAGTTTTTTTTTAAGGACTGTAGCATTGTGAAGAATTACATCATTTTTGGTTTTTACTCAGGAATTCTTAATTTCGCTGCCTCCGGCTAATGCCTGCAAAACGTTTCTCCCAGCTTTCAAACGAGGATGAATCTTTATTTAAAAAAGTAGGGTATGGTAATGCAAGCACATCGAGAATACTTTTTGATATATGTTGATTTCTCATTTATGCCCAGAGCCGCCCAGAGAATTTACGGGGCCTGGGGCAAACTTCTGTTGGGGGCCCCAAGAAAAATAAAAAACGGAAAGAGATGAAAACACACATTCAAATTAAATTACTCATACTTAAAATTTTATTACATGGATGATTAATATAATTAATATATTTCATTGCATTGCTCTCTTGTTATATTCTTCAATAAATAGGACATCTTCCCTCCACGAAGCTTTTTGCTATATAATTTAGTAGTTAGTACTGCCTTCGATTTATTAGAGAGAATGGAATTTTATAGCAGTTAGGACTAAACAGTTATATTTTTCGTTAAAACTAAATCACGTATTTTTCAGAAGACTATTTTGGAGTAAGAGAAATCTAATTAATCAAATAAGTTTTTATTTTTTAATTTTTTTGGGAGCCCCCTTTTTTTAGGAGATCATTTTTAATTTTGAAGTACGGTACAAGTTTAAAAATTTTCTTTTGGATGAAATTTTCTAAATTAATTAAAAAAATTTTTGGGGGGGCCCTCCAGCAGTTAGGGGCTTGGAGCAAAGTGCCCCGATTGCCCCCTCTCTGGGCGACCCTGTTTAGGCCCCTCCTTATGTGAAACAAAGTCGGCAAGCCCGTTGCTTGAGAGAAAAGAGGAATTTTAGAAATTGTTACTGATAATTAACTGAACTGACAGCAGTTCATCCATCATCAGTTAAAATTTAACGAAAATCTGCTTTTAGAATTTTTTTCGCATCCTGCCTTATTGGCAGTTATGTCTTGTTGAAGAGTCCACTCATTATAGGGACAAAATATGTGTCCCAGTCCAGTGGTCACGCTACAGATACCAATCTTTAAATTCGTCAGTTATCTAGCCCAGGTGTTTTCCATGCAATCTAGGCAGGTTATGGTACTTAAGGAACTCTGTGCCAAGAACAAATCGAAATCTTAAAACCAGATTTGAACAACACCAGTTACCCACATTCACGAAGCTTGACTGGGGACGGACCAGAGTCAATTGTCGATTACAGTTAAGTTCATAGGGAAATTGAAATTGAATTTGAAAAGCATCTCGAGTTTAGTACGGGCGAGATTTGGATATTTGAATTCAGGAATCGTTTAGAGGCATGATCTATTAGGTATCGGTGTAGCAATAAAATGTTAGTTGAAATTTAAAGTTATAATGCAATTCGTTCTACTTTTAAGTAGAATCGTAAATAAAACTTTCTGTTTTTTTTCAACTTTCTCACATATTAATATCTAAACCTTGGACAACCAATTGATTAGTGCTAAAAAAGGCTAGTTTACAACATGTTACTTTGCATCAACGTTTTAGCTTATACATATGAATAATTTAATTTAAAAATGTGTAATTATAATTAGTATCATACTTAAGTTTGTTGTATGTTAGCTACTTTTGTTTTTCTGACCAGTAAAGTGTAGTTGTTTCTTCTCTGTAGAAACCCTTCTACGATAGGTGTTTAAGAGAAGAAGGTTATGTATCTTTGGTTCCCTTCAAAATTTTATTTTTATTACTTCATAATTAAAATATTTAGTAACCCAGCAATCAAATTAACAACAAAATTTATTTTAGTATATATAACTATTTTTGCTACGTAATTATTTCTTAAATGCTTTTAAGATTTCAGAAAATATTTTATTTTACATTCTATATATTAAGTAATAAACATATTTACATAGTTTTATTCAAATCTGTCACCTACTACGATTCTTCGGTTGCATTAATAAATTTCAGTCAACACAAGCAGTCTTTTATTGGCCCCTACCTTCTGTTAAGGGTGAATGGTTTAGACGGTTTTATTCAAATCTATGTCATTGAATACGAGCCTTTAATTATGTTAATTCGCCCACATCGCAATATAAGAAAAAATCCTCTGCCTTCTATTAAGGATGAATTTACTCCACTTCTACATAACGTACAAAATCTTTCAGTGGTTTGAGTGTTGAAAATAAAAATGAATTCATTCATCATTAAGATTACATGATGTAATCACTAAAGAAACTCATAAATCAAAAACAAATTGCATTTTACATTTAAATACTCTACCTCTTATTGATCAGCATTAATAACAGCTCTTAACACTCATTTATATGAAACAACTTACAATTTGATTTATTACAGAAATGTGGGCTGCTCTATAATTGGACTTCTCTATCAAATGCTGATACCTTTATTTTTGCTTAGCGACAACATCAACTTTAAATGAAACACAAGGCTCAGCCGGAAGGTCTAGACTGAAAAAACTGTATTAGCCAAATAACTAATGCAGTAATATATCATACATAACATGTTCCCATACATATTGTTACGTGTAAACACCAAAAAAATATTTCTATACCATCATCTCATACGACAGGACTTTTAATATATCACAACTTTGAGCCACGACTTGTAACAAAAAGGCCCCTTTCTTTAAATGCACATCATTTATCAATCCAAAACAACATTCTCTGTATTACAATTTATTACACGCCTATAAAACCGATATAATAGGCGTATTTTCCCGATAATATGATTCAATTATTCTTTTTCCGCTGCAACTGTAGCATCGTTCCCTTGCGTTATGGAACAACAATATAATCGAGGGATGAGGTTCAATGTTCCACTTCTACGACTGGCAAAACTGTTATAATAAATTAAATATTAACAATAGGTTGCGAATGCCACATGATAAAAAAAAAAAGTTTCAGGCTCGCGAAAATTAGGGGCAAGAGCTATTTATCAGGCAAGAACCATTTATCAAAATTTGGCCTACAGTGTTTTTGCCCTCTCGAATAGACACTGAAGATAAAAAAAATCCAATTCGATTCATAGTTTTTGTGCTCGATCAAGATATTTTTTTCTTAATTAATTATTCCGGTGGAATCTGTAACGAATCTGGAACACCGACTGATGTAATTTCATAAATAATGGTTTTCATTGGCTATGGGAAATTAGCCATTTTGAATGGCCACACCCACCAGGAAGTGAATGGTATCCCGTTCACCGGCGCTTACTGGGAGAAAAACCCAATTGATGACCGAGGAACGAGTTTTTTTGCAGAGAGCGCATGTGATTCCGTAGCATACTTGCCCATACTTACATAGATACTGAATATAAATCCATTTTTACGAAGGAAATAGCATTTCTTAGCTCCAAAGCTACCACATTTCTTTGTTTAATGTTTTCCTGAGTTATATGTAAATATACAAATCGCTTAGACTCTTTTGTTGTAAATAATGCCTCATAGCTTAAATTACTTGTTGTTCTATTTATACTAATTTAGCGCATACTTATATCATTTTTACGGGTATTTATGAATAACTATCCCAAAAATTAACCGTTTTGCTTCAGGCAAACTCTGCCCCTTAGTCAAATGCTGCAAGAAGTGCTAACACTAGCACACGATGCGATATATTTATGGAGTATAATGCGTCAACATAATCATCGTGTTACTTAATCATCGCGGGTGTAGCCATAGTCGAAATGATAAAGGAAAACAAATTTAGAAGAAATGTTTTTGAAAAACACTGCTAAAACTTGATTGCAGAAGAACCTTCTGAGCTCTTCTGCAATCAAGTTTTAGCGAAACACTTGCCGTTTTTAACTCTTAAGGACATAGGCGTAGCGTGATTCCACCTTTTGGGGGACACGAATTGAATTCAGTTAGGGTCCTCCTCAGCGCATTGACTGTCGGACGGTCCTTAAAATATGGAATATTATGATTTTTTTAAACTGAATAACAATAGAAATTATGTTTGAGTAGTATACAAAAGTTATACAAAGAGAAAAATGTAAAATAAATAAAATCAGAAAAAAACATAGCATCGAATTTTTGTCATGGATCATATTTTCAAGAACCATATTAAGGCTAAAGACATAATCGGAATCTTAAGTTTTACAGTTTGAAAAAGCGGAAAAAAAAACCAACTTTCTTAAAAGTTTTCTACAATTTTCCAATTTTAACTGAACTTTTATTAAAGTTTTAATTTCTTATAAGTTATGCTGCCCCCCCCCCTCGATGCTTAAGGACCTGTTTACATTGAATCCATCAGCGTCAGTGTTAAAGATTCCGCTGGCGTTGATTGGTTGAATGGGTCAATGATTAGTATTTGATTGGTTAAAAAATTTTTCGCTGACGCTGACGGATTCTATGTGAACAGGCCCTTAGTTCTCCTACTTTACTTCGATAAATTGAAAGAACATCCCAAAAAAGGACTAATAGCCAAAAAATAACTCAAACTACGATAAACTATCTTAGAAAGATTGATCATACAAATTTTTCATTCTTTCAATCATTAAAATGTGTTTTTCAGAGACTTTCATCCTTTCCGTATAGTTTCTGCCTTTAAGTCATCTCTCTTCAAGCCATATTTTGGATCTATTAAATCATTCGTAAAGCTGTAATCAAGTCAGGACATAAACTGCGGATTTTCTCATAGACGAAAAACATATTTTATTTTGTTGAGAAATGATGGAACAACACTGGGCTTGCTATGAACAAAATGCAGCACAAACAGAGAGTAAAATAGTTTCTTAAAAGTTGTTGAAAAATCGTATACACGTGTAGTTCGGTGCATATAAAAATTTCATCGGACAGGTTAAAAAAAAAATGGTGCTGAAGTTTCAAATTTTTAAAGTGATCAAGTTAGGTAGTAACTTGAGTAGTAAAAGATTCTTCCCGTAAAGTCACACAAAAATTATTCGAACCATACCAAAAGCTAAATATTTTCAAACTTTTACTTTTCATGCTTAAACACAGCATACGTTCTTTTTCAGCAATTTTATTTAAATTTTCCAAGATCTAAAAATATATTACCTTTTTTTCTCTCTCTAAGACTTAGTAATTCTATAATTATTGGAAATTTTTATGGGTTTCAACGACTAAGTGCTTACATATATAATTAATGTCACTGAGTTTTAAATAATAATAATAATAATAAAAAGATGATATTTATGTGTTATTTAGAAAGACATGGTGTATAAAAATTAAGTATTAGCTCGTAAATAAATGTATTTTATGAGAAATATATCATCATGTAAAAATTTCCAACATTACTGGTTTTATTTCATGTTCAGTTAATTATTACTATCTGTCACCATATTTCATTTACTTCTACACAATATACTTTCAGCAAAGTGATGTTTGTTTTATAAATGCCCAAAGTGTTGCCTTTTAATGTGTGTCATTCTTTGTTTAAACTATTTATGTTGTCCAATTGACTCTAACAAAAATTACTCAAAACCATACGGAACAAATTTATAGCACTTATTCTCCGTGCGTAAACGTGCCACATATTCATCTGATACAAAATTTTAATGCGTCCAAGATAAAAAAATGGATTAGACTTTTCTCTGGGACTTTGTAATTCTGTAATTATTTGGTATGAGTATTTATAAGGTTGTAATAACTAGAAGTGATTCATATACGTAACTGCGTTTTAAGTATTAATATTAACGTAACTCAATTTTACGTATTGATAAAAATAAATGCTATTCAGTTACTGTTATTGCAGTATTATCATATGAAATAATAAAATTTTAAATCTAATCTTATCTGAAAATATCCATCATGATAAAAATTTGAGTGTGTAAAATTTTTTTCAAACGTTATTGACTTATTGTCAGTCATTATCTGTTTACTTCCATATTCACGGTTGTATTACTTAATGTAACAATATGCATGTCAGTGCTGTTGGCTTATTTTCAGGCAACATATTTTCACAAAACTGGTTCGTTGAGTGTATTCACGAGGCAGTGTTCTCACCGTTCTCACTATAAATAATTTCTGTAAACCCCTTTAATCTAGCAAAAATTATTCTAAACCATTCCAAAAACTAAATGTTTTATAGATTTTATATTTCATTCATAAACATAGCGCACTTTTTTGCCCTAAATTTTATCTAAATGTTCTCAAAATATAAGAATATAGACTCGTTTTTCTAGGTTGGTTTGGTTTGGAGCGCTACAGTCAATTTTTGGTACACGGGGGCTAATTAGACCGGGACCTACGGCTTAAAGCCGATTCCGAATGGCTACAAACATCCATGTTGTAGCGTAGTCAGGTGTGTAACTGAGGCATTCTAAAACAGGCGTGGTAAAACTGAAGAAAAATCCGAGTGGTCTTAAAAAAACAAGCCAGAAGTAACTATAAACTTAATAAATTTTAATAACAACAGATCAGAACAATTTAAATTTAAAACAGTAAAGTAGAATGAGACTTAGGTGCATAAGAAATTTATCAGCGGTGCTCCAAGGCTAGTTTAGCCTCATCAGGAGCTTAAAATCCTGCGGCTGCTTACCAGATGTTAAAACGGGGCTCTCCCTGAAAACACAAAGTCTCTTGACTATATCTCGCTTTGTTCCCTTTGTCAGAAGCTTCTTGGATTTCTCAGAAATGTGCCCCTTCCAAGAGAGGGGCCGTGGGATTAGTCATGATCACAGTCCTGGATTCTGGTGGCCCGTTATGGGAACTTATGGCTTCTATTACGTCAGAACCCCTCAGATACGACTACAAATAGACAGCTTTATGACTGGCGGTAGAAGACGATTCTGTTTTCAAAACAGATCTTCCCACATTTTCTGGGTAAATCGATACGCAGGGCTTAACTCGCTCGTCTTATGAATTCGGCGGAGAAACACACTAATTTTAATCCTGCAGGTGTTTAAAATTCGGAGGGAACCTGCACTGGATATTTCGTTAAACTAGCAGCTGTGTCCGTGCACATCTCCGGGTTATGGGAAAATACCACGATCTTACGTGACGTTACAATGCCAAGAGTAGAACTCTAACCCACAGACGTTGGTACCTAAAGCTAGCTCCCTAGCCATTCGGTCATCGTTCGTATGGTTTTTCTAGGATTTGTAATTTTGTAATCACTGCAATTTAATATTTATGTGGTTTGATAACTGTATGGGCTTTCATAAATAGTTACCGTCACTGAGTTTTGGGTATTGGAAAAGGATATATGTTATTCATTTTTTTTATTGCAATGACATGAAATAAAAAAAAAATAAATAAAATTTCTATGGCGAATATACTTCATGACCAAGCTTCGATTATATCAAATTTATCGTGGGCATGTATTTTAGGGGGTCACATTTCTGTCTGTGCATATTATAATTTTAAGATTTTCTAGCGCTTATCAAGATGTATTTATGAAGTGTGACATTAACCTGTATGATAATGCATCATGCACATTATAACATTATAATGGGCTTTCCTAAGCGGAGGCTTTATTTATTACCTTAATTATGTTGCTTATTAACAGTGACGATCCCAGGGTATTAATTTACATTCATTACACCTTGTCTGCTGGTTATTCTCTGCATTAGATCGATGCAAGAAGCTGAGTAACGTTAGAACTGCAGAAAAGAGACTAATTATAAAATGTGATACAAAATATTATACGAAAATTTCAGTATTACTTAAACATATGTACGTGGATAAATCGAAAGAGTTGTGATTTAGGTTGGCTGCGTAGAAGTTATCCATTTGTATTGGGTATCCGTGTTGGATTTCCAGCCTAGTCAATTTTATTTTTGAAGAACGAGATTAAAAAAATTTTTGATATAGTCTGGCTTACTTGTCAATATATAGGTAACGTTGAGGATTTCACTCTTATATCTATGAGTATTAAAGCAAGGACTTTCAAAAGAGATCTTTCCTTCGCGTGCAGGGCTTTAAATCAACCATATCTAGTAATTCGTAGATAGTTTGAATGAATCCTTGCCGTTCATTTTATTTTCTAGGCAAAAGTGTTCACTTTTACCTCGATGTCCTCGATTTACTCAATGAAACTTAGAGCTAGACCACCTGGAGTGTTTGAGAACATAACGTACGTGCACTTCCGCTGCTAATGAACTGGATAACTAATAGCTGCCATGATGAAAAACAGGGTATGGATGCTAAAGGTAATCTAGAATCCACAGAGGGGCAAAAGCTCAAGTTCACAAACTATAAAGGATAGAATCAACAGGTTGACGAAAGTCGAAATGTGAAGTCTGAAGAAAAACATGAGAATACAGACTGACAAACCTTAAGTTAATGGACTTAAGATAAACGCGAGACAAAAGGCTGAATAAAATAAGAAGTCAGCAAATAAAGAAAACTAGAGACAATATATAGAGTCAAGAATTAACTAATTGAAGTAAAAACTAACAAAAACCTAATCTAAAAAGAACTTTTGCGACCCTACTATCAAAAGCAGGAATGGAATGAGTGACTAAAGAAGTAAGCATTATGTTGAAAACCAGGCCATTAGGCACACAGAAGCTGGAATGTAAGCTAAAAAAAATGAAGTAACTTCTAAACGATCCAGGTCAAGTTCCAGGACACTAACGAGTCTTTCTAAGTATACGTGACAAAATACCTGTCAGCACCAGACAATCCTCGGTACGTTCTTTCGAAGCAATTATCATTTTCACTTATTAAGAGATAATAAATAACTTATTTGTCAAGTTTGCAGCATAAAAATCAATTTTCGAATTCAATTTGTTAGCTACTTATGCTAGCTGACCGAGTTTCTAGCAAAATAATTACTCGTTACTCTCAAAATCAAAAGTAGACGAAAACAAAACATGTCCTAAAACACTAAACAGGAGGCATTAATTCACGGATTCAAACTGGTGAAAACCACACCCTTTGTGGTAATTGCTGGAGGCTTCATTCCGCTGTAATTTTTTCCTAACTTAAAGTTATTTGGAATAAACGTACGAGTTTTCAAAGGCTCCATCTGTGCTTTTATCGGCTTAGAGAAGTTAAGTTGAGCTACATGGAATCTGAGAGAATCATTAAATCTGCAGCTGTGCATTTCTGCTCACTACTTTGCTAGTCTATCTGCGCGTATATTTTCATAAACAAAATGAAATTTTTTTTATAAGTTTCGGATGCTAAAGAAAATTATAAATAATTACAAGGTAAAAATAAATTTTTATATACCAAGTTTTTTAATTTTCTGTTGAATCATATAAACTTGATAATTCTATGTATTAATAAATACTTTTTAAAATTTTTTTTGATGAATTATCCCATCAACTTGAAAGAAAATGAAGTTAAATGGAAGTTAACTTGCATATAACTTTTCGTTCCCGTTCCGGCCAATAGATGGCTGCACTAGTCTACTAAAAGTTCCGGCCAATAGATGTCTGTACCAGTCTACAAAATAAAATTAACTGAAAATAACTGAAAATTAATTTAATTCTGCTTAAAGATGGCTAAAAGTATTTAAAAAATGCATTGTCATCGTGTTCTGATGAGCTATTCTAAAAGTTTCAAATATCTATCTAGTGAGGAAGTTAGTTAAAAATCGATTGAAAGATTTGTACTTGACAAACACACAAACAAGAAAGCAAGTTAATAAAAACATGTTAATTAGGTCTGGATTCAGAAAGAGAATTTACGAGTAGAGTCGCATCAAGCTCCCGTTCTATGTTAATTTTTCTTTTACTATTGTAGATGCATGAAATCTAAGATTCCTGCAATATTTTTTTGATCTATCATTTTCTCTAGTTCAGAAAAGGGAGCATTAGAATTTCTATTGATACATAACTTTACAATATATTTTAACAATTTTTACGTGTTGTAGGTTTTTTTTTAAAAAATGTGATACCGTTTGTAACAACTTTGTAAATGAAACCCGAACTTTCGCTCACAGGTACTGGAAAAAGAAAATTCATCTGCTTTGTTTCACCTGGAACATATCACGCAGTATTTGTGTGTCTCTCCATATAATTAAAAAAAAATTCAGGTAGTCTCTTCTAACGAAACTACCGCGGATTATTAACGTACGATTACTTATCGTCGCTTACCTCTTTTGTATGTACAGTCGAACCTCCATATATCGAACTTCCCTATATCGAAATTTTTTATATATCGAACTCTAAGCAAATCTCCATGTTCATTACATAGAAAAACTGTTTCTATATATCGAAAAAATCTCTATATATCGAAACGACATATATCACGACATATTAGAAGATTTTATTCTACTTTAGAATTAAAATCTCCCAATTTTTGGCGTTTGAAACAATACTTCGTGGACTTCAATTCGTGGAAAACATCCCTGATGAAGTTTTTAATAGACTGAATAAATGCGAGCATTTCTTTGATGAACTTTCCGCAAAACTGGCTGTTCAGTAAGACATTCGTAGTTTTTTTAAAAGAATGTAACTGTGATCACTGTAACCACTAACTGGATTATTGTTTTTTTTAAAGGTATATAGTACGCAATAAATCTTTCACTTAATTTCTTTTTTAGTTGTTAACTTTCATTTAATGTGATTCGCATATAAATTGAAAATGGAGTTTTTTATACGAAAATTAGCTTTAATTTTAATGTCTTAGGAGAATTATGATAAAACTAAGAGCAATTCTATATATCGAAATTTCTATATATCGAATTTTTTTCTGGTATTTTGCTACTTCGATATATGGAGGTTCGACTGTATATATGTAAGTATGTGTTAAGTATATACGTATCAATGGCGGCTTCAGTCCAGAGATTTCGGGGGGGTCAACATCGGCTCTTAGGGTTTTATATATATATATATATATATATATATATATATGTGTGTGTGTGTGTGTGTGTGTGTGTGTGTGTGTGTGTATAAGAAATTTACATCCTCTCATTTTCAATTTAAACTCATTTAGTATTAGGTCTACGATTATATAATTTTAGGCTATGAAAGAAAAAATACGCCGGGCTTTTTTTTGGGGAGAAGGGGGAACAGCTGCCCCTACAGCTCTCCCCTTGGAGCCGCCGGTGATATGTATCTGTATATATATATATATATATATATATATATATAATCATAACAAGATTTAAGGGGACAAGGGACATTCGAAATAGCAAAATTCGACCAAATTCACGAATTTTTTTTTTTTTTTTTTGTCCTCAAAAACTCTAGGTGGGTGTAAGCTTTGATCACAAAGTTTACACCCACCTAGTCAAAGTAACGAAAGTCTGTTTTCTCGCCTCAGTGCTTTCTGTATTTTGGAATTTTATGTTCTCAGATATCTATCAGAAATTCGAGATATAACTTCTTCGGTGAATAATAAGAACAAAAAAAAATTGCTCAGCATAATCTTGATAAAAAAAACTTTCTAGAAAATGTATATATTACCAGTTTTTTTTTAAGGGTGATGATTCCCTTAACTGATGCGTATAATGAACTGGAATTATCCCATTCGTTACCCGACGACTTGGCGAAAGTCAATTTGAATAATAGCGCAATTTAAACATTGATAAGAAAATTAATAACTGAAGACCTTATTTAGCGAAAAGTAATTGATAAAATAATTTATTGAAACCTGATCCGTGTTTATTTTTAAATAAAAATCCTCAGACACATAAGGCCGATAATAAAGAACACCCGATTTATGTTCTTAATTTACTCTTTGAATTATGAAAATAATTAGCGTCGAAAATAAATGAAAGTATCTCTTGGCGTATCGCTTGATTAAAAAGGAAAATTTAGGAAAGCAGATTTATTCATTTGTTCAATTTTTTTTTTTTTTTTTTTTTTTTTTTTTTTTTTTTTTTGGGGGGGGGGGGCTGCTGCTGTTACTGAAAAATCAATTACAGTGTCAGCTGCAAAAAGATAGTGTCTTTTTTTGTCGGTTGGTTGGTTTTAGAGAGCGGCGGTCATTTTTTATCTAAGACTACTAAAACATTTACTGAAATTTCAAAATTAAATGCAATAAAACTTCTGCTACGGTTTTAAGATTCTATCTATAATTTTAAGTCTGCTATGTACTAACCCTTTTTTAGATTGGCTCACTTCATTGTTAACCTATGGAGAAAATGTATCCAAGGATTGCCGAATTGGATTTAGATATTTTTTTTTAAATTGTACTCCGTAATAGTGAAAGAAATTGTACACCTTGGGGCATTTTTTTAAAAATGTAAATAATATTTTAAAATTTAAATTATTCGGGGAAAAATCTGATATAATGAGTTTTTATGGACACAAAATTGTTGGAATTTTTGAAAACTTTTTTATTGCATTAAAAATTTTTGTATTCTTTTGCGCTTAAAATGACGTTTAAATCATGTTTCTATCTTAATTAGAACAGTAAGATTTTTTAACTTTTATAATTAGAACAGTTTAATTTTTTTTTAAGCAACATTCTAATAGTAGCCAAGCGTTGTTTAAACCTGTAAGTGCGTTTTTCAGCATGATGGGTTTTTTCCCCCATTTCTCGTCTTTAAATTGTTATAAGTCAAGAACCATTAAAGATAAATGGTTGAAACTTGGAACATGTCTTTTTCAACTATTTTACTTTAATTTTTGATTCAGAACATTTGAAAAAAATATTCACTTTTGAAAATATGATTTTTTTTTAAAATATATTTTTTGTAATTTTTAATATAAATATTTTTAATTTTTTTGAAAATTAATATTTTAAAAAATGCTAAATCAAAATTAAAACTTATATATTTCTGTTTAATTAAATGAAAAAGAATTGAAATTCGACAAATAATATTTCGAGTTATTATAACAATTTTAATTTACCCCACTTTTTTTTAAATTTTTAAATTTAAAAATATTTTAAAACATTTTGAGAAGTTTTATGAAGTGATTTTGTTTACAAATTATATGGTTAACCATCACAAAAAAATTCAAAATTTTAACTCAATAAATAAAATTTTTTTAAAATGTGTCCCGGACTCCCTTAAATGCTCGTAAATTCCTTTGGTGGACGAAATTTATAAAATGAATCCACTTTTATTGGATTATCATCATTTATGTAGCTGTAAATTGTAGACACATTTCCTCAATAGAATAACATTGGGATGAACGAATCCAATATGGTTAGTACACAGCGGCCTTAAGACACTAAAATATTTAATCCTATTTGCAGCAGAATCAGTTTCTGAGATTTAACTACCGACATTGTCAATTTCCTGTCATTGCAAAAATAGATATTTCAGTTTTGATAACGAATCCTTTCCGACTTACTTCAAAGTACATCTAAGACGTACTTTAAAGACCTCCATTAAAGAATATATATATATATATATATATATATATATATATATATATATATATATACATATATATATACACTGAAGTGCCAATAAATTAGGGATACCTACCTAGTAACGAGATGGGCCTCCTCTGGCCTTGATAATGGCTGCCACACGACGAGGCATAGATTCAACAAGTTTCTGGAAATGTTCCACTGGAATGGCTTGCCAAATATTGGCTAAAGTTGTCCATAATTCAGTAAGGTTCTTTGGTGCTGTGTGATGGCCTTTCACGCCTTGTTCCAAAACATCCCAAGGATGCTCAATAGGATTTAAGTCTGGGGTTTTAGGTGGCCAATTCATGACAGAGAAGTCAGAGGAATGCTCATCCAACCAGCCAGTAGCCAACCGGGACTTGTGAGAGGTACAGTTGTCTTGCTGGAAAACTCCATTACCGTGCGGATAACAGAACAGCATAAACGGATGGAGGTGATCACCCAGCAACTCTACGTACCGAATTGCATTGAGGGAGGTTGGTACACGCACCAAAGATCCCAAACTGTGCCACGAAAAAACACCCCAGACCATGATTGAGCCACCATGCCCTTGTACAGTTCCAGCCAGGCATGCAGGATCCATGGCTTCATGAGCCTGACGCCATATTCTTAGCCTCCCGTCGGTGTTAAGTGGTCGGAATCGAGACTAATCACGCCATGCTACTCGTTTCCAGTCCTCTACACTCCAGTTTCTGTGCTCTCTTGCCCAGGCAAGACGTGCAGCCCGATGGCGAGTATAGAGCAATGGTACTCTGGTAGGTCGACGGCTCCCGAAACCCATACGGAGAAGCGAGCATTGCACAGTCCGTTTACTGACTGTACGACTGGCACCGTCATTAAACTGGGTGGTAATTTGAGTTAATGTTTGGCTTCGCTGGCTACGTACAATTCGGCTGAGCCGTCTCTCACCACGCACTGTCAAGTCTAATTGTCCTTTGCAGTTTGCCGATCGCTAGTTTTTTTTACACCATCCATGTATTCTTGGTATACTCTTGACACTGTCGACCTTGAAAACCCTAGCTGTCTGACGATTTCGGAAATTGAATGGTCCATACGTCGCGCACCTACGATTTGTCCACGATCGAAGGAGTCTAAATCAGGTAGTTTACCCATACTAGCAATTCCAACAACTAATTCAGAACAACCACAGTACGCGCTATATATGCAGTTACCACAGCGCCATCACTTGCGCATACATGATGCGCAGCGCTACACAATTTGCATAGGCTTTGCTATCCCTAATTCAGTGGCACTTCAGTGCATATATATATATATATATATATATATATATATATATATATATATATATATATATATATATATATATATATATATATATATATATATATATATTCTTTAATGCAGGTCCATACACCAAAGCTGCATTAAAGAGGTTGCCAATTTAAAAAAGTTGTAGGTCCTGGTTTGATATTTTATGATGAAACTGGAAATTTATATTTACTCGATTAAATAATGATAACATTTTCGATTCCAATAACTAGATGCTTTATGCAAAATTTTAACCCTCATTATTTGATGTTATTTTGCTTTGTACAAAAAGCGTTCACTTCATCGTAGTTTCACCGTTTGAATTTCTTTTTGAACACATGCACATGTTCCTATTTGCGCTTTGGTATTTTATTGTTACTCGTTGATGTTCTAGTTAATGTAGTTAAATGTTTTTGCTTTCAAAAGAATCTTCTGATTATTGAGTTGTGTTGGGGTATTATCTTCTTTCCTTACCTTCCCAAAACGATTTTTACTTAACATTCGTGACATTTTCAACTACTCTGAATGACATATATGGGAAAATTAGTTCACCCTATACGAAAGAAGATACTTATAAGGACCTGTTCACACAGAATCCGGCAGCATCAACGCTAAAAATTCCGTTGGCGCTGATTGTCTAAATGGTTCACTGATTGGTATATGATTGGTTAATAATTTTTGCGCTGACACTGTCAGACTCTATGTAAACAGGCGCTAACTACTGTAGTGCGCAAACATTTTTCTACCGTGACCCACTTTCTTTTTAAAAAATCACTCAATTCCCAATGAGCATTTTTTGTAAGTAGAAAATATTTTTTTTAAAACCTAGAAAAGTATTATTTTATTTAACAAATAAATAAATAAATAAATAAATAAGCAAATTATCACGAACTATTTTAAAAATCAATGAACTGTAGATTTTGGGTTTAAATTTACTTTGCTCATAATAACAATAAAAAATGTCTTGCTTAAATTCTTGAAAAATAATTGGAGCAAATAGCTTGTGTGAGGAATAGTTATAAAAGTGTATATATATATATATATATATATATATATATATGTGTGTGTGTGTGTGTGTGTGTGTGTGTGTGTATACAGGGTGATTATAACTAAAGTTTAAGTTTCAAAACGCTATAAAAAAAGAACTACTGATGAGAATAACGTCAAATTTGAACGGCATGTTATTGAAGAAGGCGGAAAGCGTATGGCAGAAGAAAAAATTTAGTTTCAAAAGTTAGCAACAGATGGCGCTGTAAGCAGCAGAAGATGTAAATTAAAATACCTGTCATTCGCACGACACATTTCAGTGTTATAAAACCGCCAGGTACACGACTGTTCCTCATTTCGCGTCTCAGACGTTCGCCATGGGTGTCTCACTGCAGAACCGCGCTCTGCTGGTAAAGCTGTATTACAAGAACTATGATTGTGCAAGAGTAGCTCTGCAAAAGTTCAGGACACTGAAGGGTATAAAAGAAGGCGCTGGTCCAATGAGTGTCGTGGGTCTGAAGAAAATGATGCAAAAATTCGAAACGACAGAGTCGTTTGATGTGCAATCTCGTAGAGGGAGAAAACGAGTGCATTCGACGGTAGTTGAAGAAGTGGCCACAGTATTACAGGAGGGGTCGGCCGGTGGTGTGCAACCGTGCAGTGCACGAGGAATTGCCCGAACATTGGACAGGCCTACAAGCACGGTGCTGAAAATTGTACGAAACATCCTGCAATGCTATCCGTACAAAATTGGCCATGTGCAGGAGTTGCTTCCGTCTGTCCTGCCAGCAAGGGAGACGTTTGCGTTAGAATTTCTTGGTCGCATGGAAGTGGATAATGAATGGCCGTGGAAAATTTTGTGGACAGATGAAGTTCATTTCCATCTGACAGGGTACGTCAATACCCAGAATTGTGGAATATGGGCAACAGAAAATCCACTGGCAACGCACCCCGTACCACTTCATCCTGAAAAGGTCACGGTGTGGTGAGGCTTTACGGCATCATTCATCCTACAGCCATATTTTTTCGAGTAGACGGGTGCTTCCGGTCCCGTTACCACTACCGTCACTGGTCAGCGCTATGCGTCTCTTTTGCGCAACCACGTCATTCCAGCTCTGCAACAGCGTGGATGTGTGGATGAAATCATTTTTATGCAAGATGGCGCTCCTCCGCACATTGCACATCCCGTGAAGCAGCTGCTGAGGCGCCATTTCGGAAAAAGGTCGAATTGTCAGCCGTCATTTCCCTACAGCCTGGCCGTCCCGATCACCTGATCTTACTCCGTGTGACTTCTGGCTGTGGGGTTATCTCAAAGATGTTGTGTCCCGTGCTCCAATTGCAAATTTAGCGGAATTAAAGGCACGCATTTCGCAATACATTCTGAACATCACCCTGGAGACACTGCGATCCGTTGTGGAACATGCTGTTTGTCGCTTTCAACTTGTTGCACACAACGGTGGACACCATATTGAACATGTTTTGCGCCAGTCTCGCGACATTTCCGAACTTCTTTGATGAATGGTTCTTATGCGGTATGTCGCCGCAAAACTCTTGAAACCAATTTGTCCCTTTCGATGTGATATGTACAGTCATGCAAATAAAATTACTCAACAATTCTAATTTGTCACTGCGTTTTAATGTGTAACTTACACCTTAGCCGTTGTTTTACGAATCATTTCTCATTTCTCGTCGTGATTCTGCCGCTTACAGCGCCATCTGTTGCTAAAATTTTAAACTCATTTTTTTCATCTGCCATACGCTTTCCGCCTTCTTCAATAACATGCCGTTCAAATTTGACGTCATTCTCATCAGTGGTTCTTTTTTTATAGCGTTTTCAAACTTAAACTTTAATTATAGTCACCCTGTATATATATATATATATATATATATATATATATATATATATATATATATACATAAACACTAGTTATATATCTATATTTCATTTAGGTAAAAATTAACCAAAAATTTTAAAAGAGAAGGATTTCAAAGCTAAAAGCTTCGTATTAAAACATTGAAATCTCTAAATATAATTAATTTTTATAAAAATTAATTAGAAAAAAAATTAATGAGACGGTTGAGTCTGTACCTCAGAATGCTTCTATCAAGTCATATTCCAGGTAGTCTTGATCGTTGTTTGATTTTTATATCTACTTATTTTAAAAACCCAGTCTCATACAGATAGGTAAAATCGAATGGAAGTAATGGAAGTATAGCCTTCGCTGATTGGTTAAATGGGTCAATGATTGGTACATGATTGGTTAAAATTTTTTCGTTGACACTGATGGATTCTTTATGAACAGGTCCTAAGACAGTAGGATACCTTATTTAACAATACCATGTCATAAGTATTTTAACATAAAAAAAATCTAAATAAAAATTTAAAAGTATGTAATTATAGAAAATTTAAACCACATTTTTTACTTATTAAATAACTTAATGAGATATATATTTATTTTTAATTATTCGCGACCCCTCTGACTTTTCTAGCGACCACTAGACTATAAAATAAACATTTTCTGTGCAGAAACAATCGATGTTATTCGAGGAGGGCTACACTTTCATGAAATAAGGTGTTCTACCTTTAGAAATGTGAATTTTTTTTTTATGAACAAAGCGTATTTTAAAAGAATACTGTTCAAAGCAAAATGCTGCTTGTTTTTTCAATTCAGGAAACGCATACTAGAGAGCGGAAAGAGTGAATCTTTAAAATACCATGTCTTTAAACACCTTGAAACCACCTCTAACATAGTAAATATTTTGCGAAATTTTCTCAGAGAGTGACATTTACGAGGAAAATAGTCCCCATGTTGCGAAATAATCTCTCTAAAACGAAAGTGTTTTGATAAAGTAGCATTCGGTGATTACGCTTTCAAGAAAGGAAGTGTTCCTGTCTTTACAAATGGGGAAAATGTATGATCTAAGCACCCTATAAAAAAACCTGTCAAGAGGAAAACTGCGGATTCTTTTGACAACTAAGAAATGCAATAAAGGAAACGAAACGTGTTGATTGCACCGAATCTGTCATGTTTGAAATTTTGGAAGCCACTTCAACAAGAGTAATTTTTTTTATATAATATCTTCTCATTTTTCGGCAAATTAGTTCCGAAAACGTGGAAGAAGGAAGTTTGTTCGATAAATAATATTTAATGGTATTCGACGGTGATTACACTTTTCAGAACCGAAGTGTTCCAATCTTTACAAATATGGGAAAAGCTTATGATAAAAACATTTTTTGAAAGAAACATGCAGAAAATAAAAGGAAGCATAATTTTTGCAGATAAAGGATACATTATGGAAAAAAAGTAACGGGAATTTTTAGTATGCTATTCTTTAAAATTTTTAAACCCCGTTTATTGTTTCTATTCAAGTTTGTTTCTTTTGTTTAAATCTAGAGCGAGTCGATTTAAATCATATATCTCAGTCGAGTTCTGTGTATGAGTTTTAAAGTTCAAAAGTAACTGGGAAGTAACTGAATTATTTCATACTCTCAACGGTTTTGTCTTGCTGATTTACCGAAGCTATCCCAGGGAGCGTTTTAAGGCTGCTGTGTACTAACCATGTTGGATTCACTCACATCAATGTTAACATATGGAGAAAATGCGTCTAAGGATTGCCAACTTAAGTTTAAAGATTTTTCTTTAAAAATTGTGCTCTGTAACAGAGAAAGAAATTTTGCACCTAGGGGCATTTTTCGTTTTTTAAAAATGCAAATAATATTTTAAAATTTAAATTATTCGGGGGGGGGAAATCTGGTATAGTGTGTTTTAAACGCTTATCAATTGCAAAATTATTGCAATTCATTTTGTGGAAGAAATTTGTAAAATGAATCCTATTGTAAGGCGCAGAAAATTTCAGACTATCTGAAAATGGATTATCAGCATTTATGTATTGTCAGCATTTATTCATTGGATTATCAGCATTTATGTATTTGTAAATAGTAGGCACATTGCCCCAATAGGTTGGCAGATCTGTACTGGCTGTCCGGCACCCAGGCCCATAAAAATTTTCCGGAACAGGTGAAATTCACCCTTGGCTGAGTTTGCAGGAATTGCTTCGCAGCGACTGGTTTTCAGGTTCACATTTGTCGTATAAGTTAAACGATGTGGACGACGTATCCTTGTCGAATTTCTCCATAGCTTAGCATTGCTGTGAGCGAATCCAATAGGATTAGTACACAGCAACCTTAAAACTATCCTTCTGTACGTGATCTCACCACCTTTTGGAACCTAATCTTGGATGTTGCTGCTCAAAATCCGTTTCAGAAAGATTGTGTAATAAATATTTAATTAGGGGGAGTTCGGGACACAAAATTCTCAATGAAACCCCATTTTTATTCAACTGGAGTAAAAAAAAATGCTCAAACCGAGAATCAAATGATCAAAACTGCGTGCAACCATGATGATTCCATTCCTAAGTAGAACATTTTTAAGCTGTACCGTCTATGCCTACCCTTTCTCTTTACCTGCTCTTGAAATTCTTACCTCGGAATAAAAATTTTTATTTTCATCTTTAAAAGCACACTTTCGAAATTCAGTTCAAGATACCTCGATGAAATTTTGTTCGGGCATTATTTATTCCTAGCATTTCTTTATTCGATTTTTACCAAACAGATGTTTCGGTACTTTTGATAGAGTAAAAATAACACGATAATACTCTCCCAAATATTTAAGTGAATTATTTTTCTCTTTCGAGGGATTAAATATTTTACAAAACATTTATAACTCCCCCGATGAATAATTTTGAAACCTCTCTTATAGACGATTAGGCAAATCATAACTATATCCAAAACTAATCGAGCCCCAAATTTTGAGCTTTAAATTTTTTAAAAACAAAATTTTACATTGTTAAAGTATATACGTATAATGAACTTTAGATTAAAAATACGAGTGAGGGAAAAACCATCAAGAAATGTGAGTAAATAAAAAAAATATTAAACCTTAACCCCTGGATTTTTAATTTAATTATAACGTAGGATTTCGTTCCTCCGTAACGGTCCTCCCGAAAGCAAAATTTCGGATGCCCTGCGTCGCGATTTATAATTTTGGCAGCATGCCATACCCAGTCTGTATCGCATGGGCAAGCAGTAAACAGTTAAATAGAAAAGTGACAAAACGCGTCAAAATTTTGACATATATATATATATATATATATGTGTGTGTGTGTGTGTGTGCATGAATATATATATATATATATACACGTACAAATATATAGATACATATATACATAACACATACATATATACATACAAATGAGGTAAGCAACGATAAATAATCCTACGTTAATAACCCGCGGTAGTTTCGTTTCAAGACAATAAGTGAAAATTTTTTTTCATATTTATACTACACTGGTGTAAAAAATTAAGAGAATTTGCAAACTTCGTCGATTATCTCTAGAACCACTGTACCAATTTTAATGAAATTTGATATGCACATACATTGATACAATACAAAACAAATAATCATTCAATAATTGTAATACACACACATGATCGTGCGTAATACTCGTTGGAGTCGGAAGGTATGAAACAGCGGTTGCAGAATAAACAAAAAATAGGGTTAATAGATGGGTTAATAGGGAGTATGGTCCCCTCTTACAGATATACAGGTCTCGCAGCGTGATTTCATTCTTAAAATAAGGCAGTTTATCACTTCTTGTGGCAATTGGTCCCACTCGTTCAGAAACGCTGTTTTAATTCCCTGGATGGTTCTCGGAGGGGGTTGCGAGTTGCTATTGCCCTCCTCAGAGCGTCTCCGACATGCTCTATAGGGTTAAGGTCTGGAAATCTGGCTGGCCAATCCATCCAGTGAATATCCTCACTCTCTAGAAATTCGTCGACCAGAAGAGCTCTATGTGGCTTCGCGTTATCGTCCATTAAAATGAACTCAGGGCCAACTGCACCACTGAAAAGGGGAATATAGGGCTCCAAGACCTCATTCCTATGCCTCACACCAGTCACAGTGCCTCTTTCAAAGACATGGAGAGGTGTGCGGCCATCCAACATGATGCCTGCCCAGACCATTAAACCTCCTCCGCCATAAAGGTCCATTTCGCGGACATTGAAGGGTAGGTAGCGGGTCCCTGGTTCTCTCCATATGAACGTACGGCGAGAATCGGTGATTAGGCTGAACCAGGACTCATCAGTGGAGAGAACGGTCACCCATTGATTCATACTCCAATCTCTATGCTCTCTGCACCATGATAAACGGATTCTCCTGTTCGTAGAAGTGAGCGGGACGCAAACAGCAGGTTTTCTTGCAAACAACCCTCTCTCATGAAGTCTTTTGGAAACAGTCACCCTTGATACACGGGTTCCTGTGGCTGCATACAAGTCACAAGAGAGCTGAGAAGCTGTAGCACTCCTGTTACGCCTCGCTATAATCGACAAATGGCGATCTTCTCTGGCCGTCGTGGCTCTTGGACGACCTTGCCCAGGTTTTCTCTCGATATAGATCCGGTATCCTGGAACTGTTTCCATAAGTTACACATGACGCTGGGCGTTAAATTGAACTCTCTACAAATTTGGACTTGAAATTGGCCTGCTTCTAGCCTCCCCTCAATTCGCCACCTCATTACATCATCTAAACGTTGGTGGTTACTCATTTTTTCTGTTACAATTTGAAATTAACCGATTGCTGCAAAATAACACCAAGAAATTCGCTTAGGTGTGCTAGCGAACGAAATGCGTCTTAACTTACGCGCGCTGTTAAAGCCTGTTTCTCTACTGGCTCCGCCTACGCACACGTGTACGCTTACGTAATTAACGTACAAGATTTGCATTTTTGTCTAGAAGCAGTGGTTTTACATTCAGTTCAGGTCTTTTCATGAAATTCGATAAAATATGCAAATTCTCTTAATTTATTTCACCAGTGTATTAAATTTTGCTATGCACATTACAAAGACGTATTCACACAAAAACAACACATTTTGTTTTATAATTTATATAGTTCAAGAAAATAATAAATATTTTCTCTTCTCACATAGTTTGAAATTTTAAAAAAATTTTTAAAAATAAGAGATTATTGTCATTATTATTTTGTCTAATGCGGGGGCAATTTGTCATTAGACATTCGCCTTTTGTTATTCACCTCGATTTTCCTGGCTTCTTAATTATGGCAGTATCCTATAGGTGAGCCAGCATTGCTCCCTATGAGGGGGAAGACACTGAAAACACCACGCCTAATTCGGGATTCAAACCCAAGCCCACTGAGAAGCAACTCAGAACGCTAATCACTACACCAAGTGGGCGGCAAAAAATAAGAGATAAACTGACAGGTTTGTTCGGTGCGGTACTTTTCGAAACTTTCTGTTTAATGCCATGGTACCTGGCACAGTTTATAAGTTTTTGTCAGGTAGCTTAACTTCTAATATTATGCTTTCAGCATGCATGACACCATATATAGGGGGATATACACGTAGTTTTTTCTCAGTTGCTGGAATGTATTAGGAGAAGTCTTGTCGGATGTTATCCTGCAATCGAATGGGTGTATCACTTTGCAAAGGACGTCCAAGAACATTGTATTAACCTTTAGCTTACGGGGCCCATTTATTCGGCTCCCCTTCTCTCTGTATATATATATATATATATATATATATATATATATATATATATATATATATATATATATATATATATATATATATATATATATATGTGTGTGTGTATAAATATATATGTATAAATATATGTATATATATTTATATATATATAAATATATATATATATCTATATATATATATATATATATATATATATATATATATATATATATATATATATATATGTGTGTGTATAAATATATATGTATAAATATATGTATATATATTTATATATATATATATAAATATATATATATATATATGTATATGTATATATATATATATATATATATATATATATATATATATATATATATATATATATATATTATTCATTCATTCTTTCTTGGGTTCGTATTCTTGGGATACATGCTATCCAACCCCGTAAGGAAAATATTAAACTCTTTAAATAACGACTCTAAAATTATCGTGTTTTTTCCATGGTGAAACGTGATAAGTTATACATACAATCTCATGATGAGTGTAGGGTACGCATATTTTGGCGTAAGAAAAAGACGCGAGGCTCGTTATTTGAAGCGAAGGGGATAGGATAAACGTGAGGACACGAGCATAACCTTATTTTGGGAGAATTTCACAAAGTTGTGGTGATGCATACAGGTAGTCACTATTTTCGCACAAACAGCGACAAGTAATTTCAGAGTATAAAAATCTGGCGTGAAAAACATTCTTTTAAAACTTTACCTGGGGGTTTCAGAAACTTTTTGCTCCTTGTCTAAATAAGTAAATCCTAAAGCGGCCATCTTTTGACATCGAAAATCTGATAACTGACAGACGAGAAACAATTAATTTATTTCCATGTAAATTATGAAGATGCGAAACACATAATGGCAAGTTTTATAGTGTGTAATATTTAAGAGTTAATTCCTTATTATACGATTAAGAATGGAAGGTTTTTCATGGACACAATATGATATATAATCAATGAAATTATGCTCAATATTTTTATTAATAAATGAGTAAGTCCGCTTATCCGTCCAGAATTCCCAAATATAAAAGTGTGATTAGTCATCCTGAATTCATTAATATACAAGTCCACTTACTCCTCTTGAATTCACTGATTAACCGGTCAACTTAATTATTCTGAATTCATTAGTATGCAAGTATACTTAGCCTACTTAACACTCTGTACTCACAACAACACAAGTCTGCTTAATTATTTAGAATTTTATACAAGTCTGTTCAACACTGCATATTCGCTAAAATAGAAAACCCGTTTGGTATTCAACATGGGGAAAAGGTGATTAAAAAAATGGATACCTCATTTATTTCCGTGTTCCTTTATACAGAAAATATCTTAATACGATTTTTCGTTAGTTGAATTTTAAATGTCATTCACACGTTATTCTCGGCCAGACAATTTTTTATGTGGCCTCACAAACAAATGTGTGAATTCCGTATAAACGGCATTCGATCGTACAAATAAATTTTATATTTTCAGTTATTGTTTCCCAAAAAGGTTTTGAAATGAACAGCCAATCGTCTAACAATTGTTCAATACACTTGTATGGAGTAGGTTATGTACCCACATATTTACATATATATATATATATATATATATATATATATATATATATATGCATCTGAGGTAAGACACCTGCATTGACTTGTGCAGAGCTACAAAACGAGAATTGCCCAAGATTAATAACACAGCTTCGATGGACGAAGACCCATATATATATATATATATATATATATATATATATATATATATATGGGTTCTGAGTATATAAAATGAATACTCGTTATTAATTTAATTGAAACGCTATGTTAACGTGAAACGTGGCGGAAAAGAGATAATTATCTAATGAATATGAAAATCACAACGAAAATACGTTACAATGAAAAGATATTTTATTTTGAGAACATTTCTAAACGGTGGCGAGCTGTTTTTAACCGTCATAACCGTTTATTACAGCCGTCTAAAAATCAAAATAAAGTTTATTTGTGTCGATATTACATTGTTTCTAATAAATTATTTGTGTTTAGATAGCAAATAATCTTTTTGAACTTTACTTTTAATTTCTTAAGCCTAACTCATAAAACAAAATGGATGCCATACGCTGATATATTTATGAAGCGGTCGCTCCGGAAGCGTTACATGACAGATACATACACAGAACACTGCAACTATTTGGAGAATATATAAATATATATATATATATATATATATATATATATATATATATATATATGCAGGGTGATTATAATTAGAGTTCCACTTTGAAATGGTCATAAAAGGAAAACTACTGGACCATATGTTATCAAACTTGGTAATAGTTTAAAGTAGCTCATGGGAATTTCTTTCCCGAAAAAAAAAGAGTTCAAAAACTCACCACCAAGGGGGGGGGAAATAGCGTTGCATGCTATATTGTTAAACGAAATAAGGGTCGGAATCTAACTTAACCTTTTGTTACACGGTTTAACATTTTGTATACCCCTTAAGAAACATTGACCTAAACAAAAAGTGTGCGCATTACGGAAATCGATTTTTTTACAGATCGCGAATTTGTGAATTTTGAAGCCTCATTTCGGCCCTAAGACATGAAGATATCGGGTTATCTCAAAAGCCCTGTTTATGGTGATAATCTAAAGAATTTGGCGAAATTGAAAGATGCGATACACCGACATGTCCGTAACATTCCTCCTGATATGCTAAGAGCTACTGTTGGGAATGCAGTAATGCGATTTAACTTGCTTTCGGAAAATGGCGGACGCCACATTGAACGTGCTTTGTAACGCGTTTCAGAAACTATTAAACACATTTTAAACCGATGTCTTCGTGTCTTATTTCGTTTAACAATATTGCATACAGCGCCATTTCCCCCCTGGAGGTGAGTTTTTTTTTTTTTTTTTTTTTTTTAAAGAAATTTACATGACCTCTTTTAAACTATTACCAAGTTTGATAACGTTTGGTCCAATAGTTTTCCTTTTATGGCCATTTCAAAGTGGAACTTAAATTATAACCACCCTGTATATATGAGGGGAAATATTGCAAGTAAACACTGGGCCCCGACGAGGAAAAAAAAAGAGAGCCCGGTAAAAAATCTTTTCCCTCAGCCCTCCATTGGCTGTCGGCTACTGCATTTTTCAAGAAGTAGGCGTGACTTACCCGCACAAAAGCCAGATTCATTGAAACATCAGCCGGCTCTTGATCTGTCGGCATTTAACCATAGATACTAATCAATATTTACAATCGCTGCCCGCTCTCAGACCAATTAACATTTCCGCGGTGCTTCACGCCACGACAAGGACCCCATTGTGTGGAGCTCGCGAAATAGATTCGTCTCTCATTTCATACTTGACCCGTGACTAATCCCGGGCGTTCATGCTTCAACGGATGGCAAAATAAACATAACACGCTCTCGAGATGACGAGGAAACTCGAAGCGAATCAAAAGGGCTCATTATTCACAATCAATTATCAAATTAAGAGATCTGAATTTGACTTTCTTTTTTCCGGTGTGTCAACGGTCCTCAGTGCGGCAGGAATTTGAAAACGCGAGTCTGTTTACTGAGCCCGCGAGTGGCTCAGACTACGGACATAATTTTAAGCAATCTTGCTGGCGTCTTTTATGAAAAAAAAAAATGTTGATACCTCGTTACATATTCTCGTTCTTAAGGTTGCTGTGTTCTAACCCTATTGGATTCGCTTACCTCAATGTTAACCTATGGAGAAAATGTGTCTACTATTTACAGCTATTTAAATGCTGATAATCCAATAAAAACCGTACTTTCATATAGCTTGAACTTTTCGGCACCTTGCAACAGGATTCATTTTATAAATTTCGTCAACCAAAGGAATTTATGAGCGTTTGAAACGGACTATATATATATATATATATATATATATATATATATATATATATGTGTGTGTATGTGTGTGTGTGTGTGTGTGTGTGTGTGTGTGTACAGGCAGTGTGTATTTCCAGTAAACACTAGGACCCGACGAGATAAAAGATTATCCCGGTAAAAAAATCTTTTCCCCGAACCAGTGTTGCCAACCTCTGCGAAGCACCTCCCCCTAGCGCCATCTCGAAATCCCCCTGTTTCCCCCTAACACCAACTTGAGATTACCCTAGACCTTCCTAAAAGAAATTCTGGTTCCAAATAAGCATCCTGTTTGAGAGATAAATTGAAATAAATAGAAAATATACACTTACATAATGATATGGAGGTTTATTTACATTTGACATATGTATGGAACTTATAATCTAATAAAAAAACGCTTCTCGATTGTACAAAATATTAAAAAATGTTCCCCCCACAAAATACCCCTAAAAAAATGGGGCCCCTAAAAACACCCCTTTTTGTCTAACTTACCCACAAATTTAGAGGGGAAAACCCCAAGTTGGCAACACTGCACCGAGCACTCCGTTTGCTGTCTTCTACTGCTTTTTTCAAGAAGTAGGCGTGACTTAGGAGCACAAAAGCCAGATTCATTGAAACCTCGGCCCGATTTTTTTCCCCCGAAGAATTTCAATCTTAAAATATTATTTGCATTTTTTTCAAAAAGGAAAAAAAAATGCCTCAAGGTATAAATTTTATTTCTCTATTACGGAGTACAATTTTTCAAAAAAAAAAAAAATCTTTAAATCCAAGACGGCAATCCTTGGACACATTTTTTTCCCATAGGTTAACATTGAGGTGAGTGACTCGATTAGGGTAAGTACTGTATCGACTCCCGTACAATAACGTTTATGTTTGCACGGGTAAATTCAAGGAGACCACCCAGCGCGCAGCTTGTGCACATAATTGATTTAAATTACCGTGGCCGAGACAGTCGCCTTAGTGACATAAAAGACCGCAAGCGCTAACGACAGTTCGCCGAATGGCAAGCCGTCCACAAAGAGGAGCGTCAGGCCGGAAGCGCTAATCAGCCGGGAATCTGGATAAAGAAAGAATTTGTTTTCCAGACCTTTCGAGACCGTCCAGTGGAGGTACGTATATAATATGCCGCCGAACGCAGGTGAAATTAGTCAGAGTTAAGAGAGCTGAAGCCGAGGCATGGAGATACTGCCGAATTGCTGCCGGGCCTAGAAAAAACTGGAATGAACGCAGAGACGACCCAGGACTGACCTCCCTCGTCCATACCGTGTGAACCCACGAATAAAATTTTTTATTTTGTAAATAACCTGTATTTAATTGAGATATTCAATTAACCCTTTGAGGGGCGCCGTTTGCACAGTGCAAACGCCTAAATCTAGTCGTTTTTCCCCCTTGCATTCAATGTATTCCAGTTAAATGAGCAGAAAAATGGTTAGTACTGCCATCTGCTATCAGTTTAAAGAAAAAAAAAACATTTTGCAACCTTTAATTGGAAAAAAATTTCAAGATTCTTTAGGTTAAAAAAATGGGTAAAAAGTCTGCACTGTGAAAACGGGGGAGATTGCTGCCCCTGAAAGAGTTAAAGCATGAAAAAAGGTGGCAGTCATTTTATTAAGGCGAAGTTCTTACAGTACACAGTAACCTTAATGGTCAAAAATTATATTTAACTGGGAATAAGTTCAACGGAAAAGGGGAAAATTGGCTGTATATCATGAACAATACTGTCATAGTTCACATCAGAAAATCCCGATAAACCAAGATAGGTAACTATATAAAAGAGAGTAAAACTTTAATTATTTAAATCATGTAATTAAGTATATATGGGTTATATTGTTGACCATGGATGTAAAAATTTTATTAGGATTCTGAATGGATATTGATTTAGATAATACACCTGAAGAAACTAACTTTGGATTCAATTTTCGATTCTTTCAGATAAATTTTTGAAAATCTGGGAACTCAACTGGAAAACTATCAGTTTTCTACGAGTCTAAGAACGTCATGGTTGACTGGAATGAGACTGTTTAAGATTCTATTCTGAATATGATAATCGAAGCTGTGTAAATATGTCATAAGTAGTACATCTAATATTTCCCTGACGGTGCAATGTTATGTAATCTCCAAGATCCAACATCTTGATCATAGAAATGGAAAGCATTTTGAGCGCTAAGAATAAACATGGTAGGTTGTTTGGATGCAATTGGGGGATTCTTAGACATAATTCCGAGCATCTAGCACAAACACCCATGCCGGTAGCAGGATTCTAACTCTGGATTCGAGGTCTGACGCCCTAGATATTCACCTTGGGTAATCACCGTTATCTACCTTAATTGAGTTCCCTAACAAAATACATGGGGTTTAAAAAGCGGATTTGACTGGGCTTAGACAAAATAGTATAAGGTAAACTTGGACAAAAGCCCTTGAAGGAAGCCATATTGAATACAAGTACAGGTCTCAATTACTATTCTTGGCAGATAAGATTGCAGATCCTGCTGTAGCGTCATACAAGTATGGGACTATTTTCACAAGACCCCCACAGGGTTCACGAATATAGCTGCGTGTTTATCGAAATATCCGTTTCAAGTTCCCAACGAAATATTGAACACGTGCAGGATTAAAAAACTATCACGTGCGATCTCCAGGCTGAATTCTAACGTTCTTGGTTTTGCGGGCTAATCCCACAAGATTCCTCTTTACCGACAGATCTGGGATCAGCCGCTATTCCCTTCATAAAGATGTCTCTTCAGATTCGTTATTCAGAGTTGGCTGACGTATAAGAAGCCATAATTTGCCATAAACGTGCCACCACGATCCACGACTGTCATCCTGGTTAATCCTAGGGCCCCCGCGCTTGAAATTCTCGCATTTTCTTGAAAGAAGAAGCTCCCGACAAAGGGAACGCAACGAAAGATAGTCGAGAGACTTGGTGTTGAGAGTTCCCCATGTAATGGTGAATATGCATTCATGCAGAGTTCTCTGCATGGAGACCCCCGACTCCTGTCATCACATTAGTCACGGTAACCCTACCCGTCCAAAGCGATGTGAATGAACACGTGTCTTCCAGATATTTCCCCATTTAGAACCCCCCATTCCCGCCTCCAAGGTCCCTCGTGTTTCTTGATCTAGTGTCCCCCGCCCCCGCTTCACACCATTTGACCCCAGGGACCCCGGGATCTTTGATGTTCTGTAGCAGGACCGCGAGAGGAGGAGATCCACGCATATACGGAGTACGCAGTGAACATAAATCAATGGGCAGAGCAGAGCAGAGCACATGAATGCAAGCGCAGCATAACAGCCAGGCGAGGCGGTCGTGTTTTTTAAAGCTCTTGTAGCAGTCTAACCGGGTCTCGGAACGTACTGCTAAATCACTCAAGTTGAAATTCATTTGATTCTGTTGTACTAGTATGATGTTAATTCGTTTTGTTTCATTAAATTTTTGTAAAGTTTTTAACCCCTGGCCACAACTCGGATTCTGTTTTTCTTGGTCACGATTTTATTAATTTTAATAAGCCTCAGAGAAAGGCCTACGACGTATGTTCGGAATTTCCCGGCAAGTACGTATTCACTTCCGGATGGGATGCCAGATGACGTAATGCCAGAGGACTGATGATGACGTATGAAGACGAATTCTCATTGGTTGTTTCACGGACATGCGTCGAACTATGTTATTATTTTATTCAAGTCGTTTTTATTCTATATATTCGCACGTTTCGACGCCACACTGCCAAGGATTCGTGTAAAGTTGAATTGGTGAGCCCACAAAATGTGGCAACATTCTTACTCCGAACTTGAGCTAATTTGAGCTTAAACTGTAGCAAATATTTCCGCTGCTTTCTTGAACTTTTCACGAACGGAGCTCCATGTGATTGATAATTTGAATCGAAACGTCTTAGTTCCGGCTTTAACCAGCATCTCACGTAGAGGACCTCCTTCAGGAATCTAACTTGTCGAACACTCTTGGGATTTTTTTTTTTGTTTTTTCTAACGCAGCAGGTATTTATCTTTTTGACATTCGATCATTCCACACCTCGAATTGTTGGTTTCTCAGTTATGGTAGCATCATACGGACAAACCAACACAACACCGTATGGGACAACAATAGGAAGTCCGAGCCTTTTTCGGATTCGAACCCAAGTTTCCTGCGGGGAAGCACGTGACGGTTGAGTAACCTACTAAGATAGAATACTTTCTAGACCGTTTTAACCACATTCTTTTATAAATCTATCTATCTGCAGTGGTATCTAGAAGTTAAATATCTGTTAACTGCCATGATTGTCACGAATCTGACCGATTTCCCAAACACAAGTCTTTTAGGGTTCACCCTATTCCAAGTAATTTTAACTTAATATTGCATAAGACTGCCATTTGACTACAACGGAATTTTGTGTTTCTTCTCTGAAAATGCAACAAAATGAGTGTGTATTGAAAATATTGTGAATGTGTTCTTGGAGTGCAACTGTATTTTTTTTTAAAAATTTTATCAAAAAAAAAACTTTTTTGAATAAAGAAAAATCATGCATTGTAAGGTTAAAAATACATTACAAATTATTCTTTTACTAGAATTTTGGCCTCATAAAATCTGGGGGACCTGTCCTGCTTCTACATGCGATATCTCCCTGCACAAACGTCGTAGCGAACTGGTTTCACTATACTCCACGATCTCAAGCAACCTTTATCATGATTAAACAATTCAACAGACTCGGCGTCAGAATTCAGCTTATCTTCTTCAACACCTGACAAGTTCACGTTTAAGTTTTTAACACTTGAAAAAAAAGGCGTTTTAATCAAAAATATTACAGAAAAACAACAGATAAGAATTTAAGTTGTTTTTTAAAAATAACGGAGACATTCTCATTCAGAAATAAACAATACCAATTTGTTAAACATCTGTTTATTACAAAATTTATGTAATATTTCCTCTGAAAATATGTCATCTCTTCAACGCTTCACAATATTTCCTTAAGGCGGCTGTGTGCTATCCTTATTGGATTCGCTCACCTCAATATTAACCTATGGATAAAATGTGCCCAAGGTTTGCCGATTTGGATTGAAAGTTTTTTTTAATTATACTCCGTAATAGAGAAAGAAGTTTTACACCTTGAAAAATTTTTCGTTTTTTTAATGCAATTAATATTTTAAAATTTAAATTATTTGGGAGAAAAAATCTGGTATAGTGTGCTTTAAACGCTCATAAATTCCTTTGGTGGACGAAATTTATAAAATGAATCCTGTTGCAAGGTGCAGAAAAGTTCAGGCTATTTGAAAATACCATTTTTATTGGATTATCAGCATTTGCATACCTGTAAACAGTCATAGGCGTAGCGTGCTTCTAACTTTTTTTTTTGAAGGGGAGGGGGCACGAATTGAATTCAGTTAGGGCCCTTCTCCACGCATTGACTGCACAATGTCCTCAAAATATTAAATTTTATGATTTTTTTAAAAATTAAATAACAATAGAATTGATGTTTGAGTAGTATTCAAAAGTTATACAATGAGAAAAATAAATTTAATTTAAATAAAATGAGAAAAAATATAGCATAATTTTTGTTATGGATCATATCATTGTTATCTATGTTAAGGCTCAAGACATAATTGGAATCTTAAGATTCACAGTTGGAAAAAGCAGAAATAAACCAAATTTCTTAAAAGTTTTCTATAATTTTCCGATTTTAACTGAACTTCTATTAACGTTTTAATTTATTTCAAGTTAAGTTGGGGAGGGGGCACGTGCCCCCGTGCCCCCCCCCCCCCCGACGCTACGCCTATGTAAACAGTAGATGAATTTTCTCAATAGGTTAACATTGAGGTCAGTGAATCCAATAAGGTTAGTACACAGCAGCCTTAAGCCATGATCTTGCTTCTGTCAGATTTGAAACGGATCTTTCTCAAGCTGTATGGAATTCCATACATACCATACATAGACCGCTGAGAATCACTTTACATACTGACTTCCTTCTGATGATTATAAATACAACAATGTCTTATTTCAAGGAACTAAACCGGATGTGTAAAAAAAAGGGAACCAACTTCTATATTTAAAACCAACAAGTGTCACTTCTTCCTTATCATCCCTGGAGACCCATTATATATCATTTAAAACTTCGCATAGAAAGGAACGTAAATTGTAAATTTACGTTTTTTTTTTGTTGTTCTACTGCATGGAAAGCTTTCCTCCTCCACGTGCTTGTTTATATCGGATCTTGGATGACTGTCAAAACAAATTTACCGGATACACTGTGTCTTGAATTACGCACTTAGCGCTTATCTTTTAACATTGAATAACAAACGGGATTCGCTATCAGCCGCTTTTGAGGCATTTAACCCGATATTTATTTACAATTTAGAGGAAGAAAAATGACGTGCATTTCTACGGACAGTGCCAAGTGGGGTCCTTGTGCAGTTAATTTTGTCGCTGCACCCTGCACCATACGCTACCGCCATTCTTTGGATATGCATCACGTCCCCGTGTTTTGTAACGAACACGTGATTCTAGCTCATAATTAAGATGCTTAAAACATCAACACTGGAACTACAGAGCGAGCCAAAATCATTTTTATTTACAAAAACTTTCTACTTTATCAAGCTATCTCGTGAATTTACGACCTTTGCCATGAATGCATATGATAAATGTTATAAATTGCTTCTTTTCTACAGTTTTTGTTGAGGTACATTTGCAGCATACCTACCTTAATGGAGACCGAGAATTAAAAAAAAATTATTTCTACAAACATTTTTTTAAAATTCATACTAATTTCGTAATGATACTTTTTCCTGAAATGTGCTTATATAAATTTCATTATGTAAGCAAAAACACTAGTTCACTTTGAAATTGAAAAATTTTTGAAAAATTCAAAAGTCCAAAATTTAAAGCATGTATTGTTTTAGATATAATTTCAGTAGCTCTATTTCCACAATTTTTAGCTTTCGTATACGGGAAAATATAAAATATATTTTTTACAATGCGTTAAGCAATATGTCCGAGGACACTTACCCATACACATTTGTTGGCTACTTTGTTAAGGAAATACCTTATAGGTGAAACAAAATCACTCCATGCCAGCAAGACATAGAGAACAGGATCGTCCATGCCGGGATTCGAACCCCAGCCCCTTTCATGGAATCTCCTGAGGCTAACCACAATGCTCGGTCAAAATTGGGGTGGCACCTAGCCAAGTCGGACTCTGGCCCTTGTGGTGCTATTATAAACCGGAGCCGCACTATCCCGCCTGAAGCCTATATTGACCTGGTCTGGTCTTCTCCTGCCAGGGGGCGTTAGGATCAACAACAAGAAGAACAACAGGTGCAGAGTAGGGTAAAACAGGAAAGCACAAAAACGTGAAAGCACAATATTGGGCAATGTAAGCCTTGTACCATAAATTAATTGGTATCCGAATCCGTATCTTTTACGAAACAGGACATTTATCCGCAAATATCACAATCACAACACAATTACGATATTCTTGTTACAATGGTCATTAACGGCTTTGCTTTCATGCCATCCAGATTTCAACTCGACTATGTCAAGACGTTACATGATGCAAAGTGCCGTGCAATTCTGCTCTCCTAACGCCACAAAGCAAGTCAGTTTCTTTTTCACACGTCACCGTACGCATACAGTTTTCCCCTCCAGTAGAGAGAGTAAACCAAAATCCCCCTTTTAGGGACAAACAGTTACAGACGGAGTTTTAAGTCGTAACAAGCCCCTGGGATGCATCCTGTTTGTGGCATTTTATTCGCAGTTCTTCGTTTTATCCAAGAATATGAAAATGTGTTTCTCAGAATTTTGCGTTCCCTAACTCTTGAGATATCGCAACCAGTCCATTTGACTCATTAGGAAATTTATACATTTTTGTAGCATATGTACGTCGAATTTTCTCAATAAAATTTTAAGCATCCTCCATTTTCATTTTTTAACACCGATGCTTACATTGCCCAATTGAACTAGTATTACAAAGAAAGCACCACTTAACTGGCATTTTTTCCCCACGAGTAGCTCTATCAAGTTCACCACGATCTATTTTCGCGTATATTATTTTGACTATTTCAATAATACACAGGTGAAATAAATTAAGAGAATTTGCATATTTTATCGAATTTCATGAAAAGAACCGAACTGAATGTAAAACCACTGCTTCTAGACAATAATGCAAATCTAGTACCTCAAATACGTAAGCGTACACGTGTGTGTAGGCGGAGCCAGTAGAGAAACAGGATTTAAAAGTGCACGTAAGTTCAGACGCATTTCGTTCGCTAGCACACCTCGGCGAATTTCTTGGTGTTATTTTGCAGCAATCGGTTAATTTCAAATTGTAACAGTAAACATGAGTTTAGATGATGGAATGAGGTGGCGAATTGTGGGGAGGCTAGAAGCAGGCCAATCTCAAGTCCAAATTTGTAGAGAGTTCAATTTAACACCCAGCGTCGTGTGTAACTTATGGAAATAGTTCCAAGATAACAGATTCACAGAGAGAAAGCCTGGGAAAGGTCGTCTAAGAGCCACGACGGCCAGAGAAGATCGCCATTTGTCGATTATAGCGAGGCGTAACAGGAGTGCTACAGCTTCTCAGCTCTCTTGTGACTTGTATGCAGCCACAGGAACCCGTGTATCAAGGGTGACTGTTTCCAAAAGACTTCATGAGAGAAGGTTGTTTGCAAGAAGACCTGCTGTTTACGTCCCGCTCACTTCTACGAACAGGAGAATCCGTTTATCATGGTGCAGAGAGCATAGAGATTGGGGTATGCATCAATGTGCGACCGTTCTCTTCACTGATGAGTCCCGGTTCAGCCTAAACACCGATTCTCGCCGTACGTTCATATGGAGAGAACCAGGGACCTGCTATCTACCCTCCAATGCCCGCGAAATCGACCATTATGGCGGAGGAGGTTTAATGGTCTGGGCAGGCATCATGTTGCATGGCCGCACACCTCTCCATGTCTTTGAAAGAGGGACTGTGACTGGTGTGAGGAATAGGGATGAGGTCTTGCAGCCCTATGTTCGCCTTTTCAGTGGTGCAGTTGGCCCTGAGTTCATTTTTATGGACGATAACGCGAGGCCACATAGAGCTCTTCTGGTAGACGAATTTATAGAGAGTGAGGATATTCGCCGGATGGATAGGCCAGCCAGATCTCCAGATCTTAACCCTATAGAGCATGTATGGGACGCTCTGGGGAGGGCAATTGCAACTCGCAACCCCCCTCCCAGAACCATCCAGGGAAGGAAAACAGCTTTGCTGAACGAGTGGGACCAATTGCAACAGGAAATGATAAACTGCCTTATTTCAAGTATGAAATCACGCTGCGAGACCTGCATATTTGTAAGAGGGGACCATACCCCCTATTAAACCATCTATTAACCCATTTTTTTGTTTATTCTGCACATTCCGACTCCAACGAGTGTTACGCATGATCATGCGTGTGTATTACAATTATTGAATGGTTTTTTGTTTTGTATTGTATCAATGTTTTGTTTTGTATTGTATCAATATTTCATTAAAATCGGTGCAGTAGTTCTACTAGAGATAATCGACCAAGTCTGCAAATTTTCTTCATTTCTTACACCAGTGTACAAATACCGAGTAAGATAAAGGAAACACAAAAAACATTTTTTTATATGATAGTGTTATATATATATATATATATATACATACATACCTACATATATATATATATATATATGTGTGTGTGTGTGTGTGTCTGTGTAAGTAACACCCCCCCCTCCACACACACACACACATCACACATTCCGGAACGCTGCAGTCAAACGTGGGGGAATGTCACAAGCGGTGAAGTTAAATCTGGAATATTAAAGCACTTCTCGTAGACGTGGCCGGAACTGGAAACATGACTCACTCAAAGAAAACGTAGTCCTCTTCTTTACCAGCTAAATTTCATTACTGGAGGGACGAGGACGGCTCACCCCCGAGTTCACATGGATACCACGTCATATACCACTAAGACAAAGGAACAGCGCGCAGAAAAAACACAACTTGACTAGCATGAAGACAGAGAGGAAATCCGCAGCCGAAACCTTGGGCGTTTAAAACTTCCTGAGTTAATAGTCACATGACCCTTGCACTCTTGCATTGACTGGCCAAAGACCCCAGGCCAGTTCTCTAGGATTGAACCCTGAAGCCGTTTTATAAGTTTTGACGCCCACGAGACTGAAGGATTAAAGGGATGATATCTTGATTACCTACTTTAGTTTTTAGGTTACGCTCAAATCCTTTGTTCTTATAACCGAACTGCGCAATTAATTTCAACGCGTTACGCCCAAGCATTTTTGAATGAAATTCGGAATTTTAAAACGGTTTTTGGGGTTTTATATGTTATATACACTGCTGGCCACTGTAAATGCAACACCCTGAAGGAAACATGCAAATAACATGAAATTTACAACATGCATTAGCGGAGGTGAGATATGCAAATGATTAGAATTTCAGCGCAGACGCACATCACGCGCGCCTGTGGCGCCACTTCAAAGCGCTATTTAAGGCTTGGAGATTTCGACGATTTCAAGTTCGGCAATTGTGTTTTTATTGTGGTTTTTTCAAAAAAACGATCAATTATGCCGCGTCGAAAACAGCGATCATCTTTTGATCAAGTATCCGAGTTCGACAGAGGAAGGATAGTGGCCTACCGAGATTGTGGATTCTCTTTCAGGGAAATCGGTAGTCGTGTTGGACGAAACTAAACAACTGTACTGCGGATATGTGATCGTTGGATGCAGGAGGGTACGACGGACCGGCGTGTTCGATCGCATCCACCTCAGCGCACCACTTCACGTGATGACAGGCAAATTGTGCGCATGGCAGCGACGGATCGGTCAGTCACATCACGAACCATAGCACAGCACATGCAGTCTGTAACGCATCATCCAGTGTCTGCGCGTACCATTCGACGCCGTTCACAGCAGAGTGGTCTGTCAGCAAGACGTCCATTGCTTTGTCTACCCTTGACGCAGAACCACAGACGTCTCCGCCGCCAATGGTGCGATGACAGAAGGATGTGGACGGCAGAATGGAATGAAATTGTCTTTACTGACGAGTCACGCTTCTGTCTGCAACACCACGATGGTCGCATTCGAGTCTGGAGACACCGTGAAGAGAGGATGCTGAACAGCTGCGTTATGCACCTCCACACTGGTCCTGCACCGGGTATTATGGTATGGGGCGGTATTGGATATCACTCTCGCACACCTATAGTACGCATTGCCGGTACTTTAAACAGCCAGCGCTTTATCTCCGAGGTGTTGGAGCCAGTTGTCCTTCCTTACCTTCAGGGCTTGCCCACAGCCATATTTCAACAGAATAATGCGCGACCACACGTGGCACGCATTGTCCAACGGTTCTTCGTCAATCGCCAGATTGAATTGCTGCCCTGGCCGCCTCGCTCTCCGGATCTTTGCCGATAGAAAACATGTGGTCCATGGTTGCTCTACGATTGACCCAGATTCCATCCCCAGCTGCCACAGCAGATCAACTTTGGCAACGTGTGGAAGCTGCTTGGTCTGCTGTACCCCAAGAACTCATCCAAAGTCTCTTTGAATCAATGCCGAGGCGTGTGGCAGCGGTGATCTCCAACATTGGCGGCTACTCTGGCTACTGATTTTTCAGGAACCACACTTCACAGAAATCTATAAATTTAATCATTTGATACTTGGTCAACATGTTATCTACAAAATAAATTTTGATGTGATATCTCTTGTATTTCTTGGTGTTGCAATTTCCAGCAGTGTATATATATATATATATATAAAATATATATTATATATATATTTTTATATATATATATATTTATATATATATATATATATATATATATATATATATATATATATATATATATATATATATATATATATATATATATATATTTATATATATATATATATATATATATATATATATATATATATATATATATATTTATATATATATATATATATATATATATATATATATATATATATATATATATATATATATATATATATATATATATATATATATATCTTTGCGGTCTCACACTGGATTTAGGTATATAAGAATGGAAAAAAAAAACTTTCAAAAATCTTACGGCACTGGACGAAATAAATAACAAACGAATGCTCTAAAAATCTATGAAGTTAACTTTGACCGTGAATATGAGGTGGTAAATAGAAAATGAATAGTTAAAATGG
>OU015496.1:173166835-173231835 GCA_907164885.2 Dolomedes plantarius | reverse complement strand
TGAAATTGATAAGGAAGAATCCTGATACTGTTTAAAAAAACCTGGGCATGCATTTTACAATTCGACTTCATTTAGGTAATTAAACTCGATTTATAACTTATTAAAAGGAAAAATTTTGATGAAAATCGGGATGGAATTCAGGAAAAAATTTCTCAAAAATTAACTACTCAGGGGATTAAATAATTAATGCACAGATTTGTTTGTCATACAGTTTTAAGTAATTAAAATGTAAAATAGAGAAAATAACTCAAAATTTATTTCGCAAGGAGCATTTTAAAATTTTGGTTATAAATTTTAAATTTTTAAAAATTTTTTAAATTGTAATGAGATTGGAAATTTATTTTAAGGTATTCTATATATTTATAGTGAAATGTATATACGTACAAGATTTCGTATCTCTGTGATGAAAAGTAAAAAAAAAAATTTAATGTCCACCGTCCCTTTAATCCCCCAGGAAAGGTATTCGAAAATGCGAGTCCTTGGCACAGCTGGAATTATTCAACTGACAGAGTGCCATTCCTGGTTCAAGAGTAAAGGTCCCGGTTCTAGAAAACGGCAGTAACACCTATGCCTGATTACTCGGACAGTTGATACAGACCATTCGGTATGTATATGAAAAATATTCCTGGTAGAAAAGAGTTAATATCTTCTGACAAAAAGAGAAGATTTCAAATGAATTGATGGAAGAAATCATCTAACGATCAATACATAATGAATAAATACTTACGTTCAGTTATATGGTTTTTTAACTGAACTTTTATAACACACACATGTATATATTTCAAGATCCGCACACGCAGTTTTTATCACTGTCCCGGTATGCTCATATAGGGTAATTCCTATTTATAAAAATTCATCTCTCGCCCAGGGCTGCCCAGAGACTTTACGGGGCCTGGGGCAAAATTCTGTTGGGGGCCCCAAGACTATTTTTCAGAAGACTATTTTGTAGTAAGAGAAATCTGATTAATCGAATAAATTTTTTTTTATTTTTTTGGGGGCCCCTTTTTTCAGGAGATTATTTTGAATTTTGAAGTACGGTACAAGTTTCAGAATTTTCTTTCGGAGGAAATCTAATAAATAATTTTTTTAAAATTTTTTGGGGCCCCTCCGGCAGTTCGGGGCCTGGGGCAAAGTGTCCCAGTTGCCCCCCCCCCTCCCCTCTGGGCGGCCCTGTCTCTCGGTAACCTCATGATAGTCGTATTGTCGTCGTGACATATAACAAGATTTCGCTTAATCAAATCTAACGTCAATAATCCGTTAATATTCTTTAACATATTTGCCATATCTTTGTTATAAGGACCCTCTAATGGGCATCTGATCTACACCTGAACGTTTATCCGTGGGACCACATCACGGTACATGTAAAATAATGAGGGGAGTCGACAGGTCTCAGAAAATGGACTGATCCAATGCGACCGCCTTGCAGCCTCTGTGTCGTGGATGAATACAGTTTCTCATACTTTAGGGGAATTCTTTCACACGAGCGTTCCAAAAATTTGTACACCAAGAGTAAAGGGTATATGGAATATGTATGCATACATACATGGATACATACATATATGCTAGCTGAATACCCGTGCTTCGCTACGGAGTACATTTTAGGAAAATTACAAAGAAAAAATAATGAAATAGCTTTTAAGAGTATTTCCTTATAAACAATTTTTTTTTATTTCTTCAATGTGCGGAACTAATATTACTATGCTCGTTCGCAAACTTACGATTGAGCAAGCTACGTGAAACTGACTGTGGGAGAAACAATTTTCTCTTACATCTACGCCGGCGAATTTTAAAAGTTTGGCCTTGCGACTTATTTATCGTCATGGCGAAGCATACATTGAGAGGAAATTGCAGTTTTATATATAGGTTTAATTTAATATCCATAAAACATACTAATCTGAATTATTTCTTTAAAAAATCTTCCATCTCAATTAATCTAGTGGTTTAATTTTATCTTTTACTGTATTTTAATATTTTTCTGTCAATTTATTTCGTTGTCATGCACGTGACTCTGAGAGCATGTTACTCTTTCTGTGATACATCAAAATCAATTTGAAGTATCACAAAAAAAGACATCTCGTGATCAGCCTTTAATAAATTAAATTCTAAAAATTAATCTTTAAAAATTCACCAAAAGTCATAAAATGGCGGTAAAGATTCAAAAAAGATTTCATTTTAAAGGAATTTGTATGATCTTTCTTGTGCTGTAAATTTTATATCCCTCTGGTTATTATTTTAAATGCAAACTTAAAAAAAGTTCCAAAAACAGCTTAAAAATATAATTTTAAAAAATCTAAGAATAATTTTTCAAAAATCTTTCTCAGTGCACCCCTATATATATATATATATATATATATATATATATATATATATATATATATATATATATATATATATAAATATATATATATATATATATATACATATATATATACATAAATATATATACATATATATATATATATATATACATACATATATATATATATATACATACATATATATATATATATATATATATATATATATATATATATATATATATATATATATATATATATATATATATATATATATATATATATATATATATATATTTGTGTGTGTGTTCATACATACACTTTTATAGACAGACTGTTTACGTCATTAACAAGGGTTAGGTAGATAAAAACTATGTTTACATTTTTAAAACCAGTATTAATAAAATGTTTATTTATTTAAGGCATGCTGTTATTTTTGACTTCATTTAATCCGTAGCCGATCGTTTTCTAATTAATATAGAGTATATTAGTCTACTTAAATAACATATAGGTCTTTATTTATCGCCATCATGTATAGAAAGCCAAAATAGTATAACATTACATATGTTGCACTTCTCTCTCTTTAGAATTTTTATTTCAAATTCTAAAGAGAACTTCTCTCTCTTCTGAATTTTTATTTAGGCACAATTTTTTGCCTAAATAAAAATTCATTAAATACAATTAAGACATGTGTTCTTTTGAATTTTTCCCAAAGAGAATTTGAGGTTTCTGAAAGGGGTTTAAGATGCATACAAATGATGTGAAAATCAAAGAATAAAGGCATAAAAGAATTTTGTTCTTCAACACGTTATTTTCTGTTTTCCTCCACCAGTTTCTACTAGAAGAATTCCTTCAATAACGGATGATCATAATCAGAGCGCAAACTACATTCTGACACCGATGACAAGCACGGCAACAAAAACTGTCCTGACAATACATCTATATCACTCAGCGTCATGTTTTGGGCAGTATCATCCGTAATCTTCATCAACCTAATCTATTCATCAAATTCATCTATTCATCGCGTCCGATTTTAAATAGGAATTATAGTTAGTGTAGGATGCACCCACTGCAGTGACTGTCTTTATCGCTAAATCTCCGATTGATTCTAGATTGCATCCACTCCATGTTCTTTATACATTGCTAATGAAACTGTTAACCGTGAACTGATAGTGCTGACAGTCATAAACAGGAGGGGGATTTTACGAATAAAATTGATTGTGATGTACGAGCTTTATTGATTTGATATCTGGCGGAATTAAAATGATTTTTCTCTAAATTTTTTGTTTATATTAGAGCAAAGTAACGAGTAACTATGTAGAAAGGAGATTATAAATTTTGCTTCAATCTAGACGGTTAAAAATAAGTTGATTTAACTTGTCTACGGCTATAACTACTTTAAATTAAAAGTATGTATACTATAATAGCAAAGTTTAGTTTGTATATCTTTAATATTTTATGTTTTTTAGCTGAAAGACGCTTCTTTAAATGTAACTTCACGGTGGATAATGTGCTGGGAAGGTCATTTTTTAGAAACAAGCTGACTTTTAGAAGATTTTTGCTGATATTGTATAATAGGAGTACAGGAATATTTGGTAATTAAATAAGTTTCGAAAAAAAGAGATGAATTTGCATTTTTTACTTCAAGTAAAAGGACAGAAAATTGCATTTCTTTCGAAATAAATAAGCATTTATTAAAAGCAAAATTGAATACTAGGAAACGTTCATTAGGAATGCATTTTGTAATTTATGCAACCGAAAAGAATACATTATGAGCTTAGAACCGTATTACTTAGCTTTACCGAGCTTAGAACGTTTAAGTTAATTTATCGTCAACAAAATACTCGCATTTCAGCAAGGATGTATATATTTGAAGTATTTTTGAGGAATTCCGCATTGGTTTTATTTGACTTGAGCAGGGGTTCTTAAACTTATGTAGTTTGAGGACCCCCTCTTCAACAACATTTTTTTTTGCGGGCCCCCATCCCAACCCTAGGCATTTTACGTCGTTCTTGAGACTTAATCTCTGGCTCAATAATCTCGAAAGCACTGCGTTGTAATAAATATTGGCAAAAATGTATGGCTGGTTATTTTAATAAATGGTCTTGCGCATTTATAGAGATGAACATTTTTATTGGGATATAGAATAAAAAAACATAAAATGAATAAAAATAGTAGTAAAATGAATTTAATAAAGTTAAGGAAGAATTAAAAAAAGTTAATGTCAAAATTGTTTTGCAGAACCCCAGTAATGGCTACGCGGACCCCCAAGGGGCCACGGACCACAGTTTAAGAACCTATGGACTAGACTAGAGTATCATAAACAGGTGAAATTCATGATTTGTGAAGTTTTTTCTCATATTTTTCCGTCAGAAGCGTGCTTAGCAGATTTTATGTTCTTCGCAAAAACTACATATTTTGTACCAGTTCTAGTTTGGGATTTCTTTTATTTATTAACGTTTCCATGCATAATATCTAACATTTAAACAAAATTTTTACTTTTGATTTTTCGTGAATGGGAAGGGTCGAAAATCCTTGTATAACACTCTACGAATTTCTCACACACGTAAGTAAAGATGGATTATGTGACAAATAAGAACTGAATGAAAAATTTACCCTCTGCATCTGGCGGTCTATCATCCCCTGCTCTTTCAGTATGCTAGTAATAGACTTCTTTTAAAATTTTTTAGACATTTAACATCCATTTTATGTTAAAATGACATCAACTTGTTCAGCGAGCTACCCATGGCCCACGGGATAAAGACCCCTACTTTAAAAAATAAAAAACGCTTTTAAAAGGTCTCGATGGTCCTAGAGAATTCTACGAAGTTCTGAAAGCTACTCAACTTACTGTATACATTATAAAAAATCAGGAAAACTGTTACGTTCCCCAAAATCACAGTCCTGATCAAGAAAGCGAAGTTTTAGGGAGTAAACAGTTTTTTATTAACAGCACAACTTGCAAATGTCTGTATATATAAAACAGTTCAGTAACTGACTGATTGACTGACATACAACGCACAGACCAAACAGCTGGACCTAAAGGGCTGAAATTTGGTGATTCTTCTTCTAGTGTAGGGATGCGCTAAGAAAGATTTTTGAAAAATTCTTCTTAGATTTTTTTAAATTAAATTTTTAAGCTGTTTTAGTAAATTTTTTTAAGTTTGTATTTAAAATAATAATTTGAGGGTTATAAAGTTTATATCACGAGACAGATCATAAACATTCATTTAAAATGAGATCTTTTTGGAATCTTTACCTCCATTTTCTGATTTTTGGTGAATTTTTAAATATTAATTTTCAGAATTTAATTCATTAAATGCTGATCACGTGATTTCTTTTTCTGGTACTTTAAGTAAATGCATCGTCACGTGCATAACAACTAAATAGACAAAAAAAAAATTTTTTCTTGTTAATGCGGCAGACGATTGGACATTATCCAAAAAAATATTAAAGTACAATAAAAAATATTATGTTCCTCAAACTGTACTATATTCTTTAATATGCCCTATTAGATTTAATTTGAATATTTTCTTCTACATTATTTTGTCTATAAAAATATCCCTTACGAATTTTTTATAAATAAATATATATATATATATACATCAATTGTATACTTTGATCGTCGTATTTACTATAAATATAAATATATATATATATATATATATATATATATATATATATATATATATATATATATATATATTTGGCTTTAATTGCATACATTGACAGTTGTATTTAATTTGAATGTACACCGTAGCGAAGTGCGGGTTTTCAGCTAGTTAAGATATATACCTATTTCTAACATTGACAAATCTCGTAATTTTAAGCGGGCTGATATTTATAGAGCTAAATTCATTAATCATAACGATTTTAAATGACCCTTACTGGCTCGGAACCAAAAGAGTTAAAAGCTTTTTATATTGAGTAATATAAATAGAAAAATATGACATCAAAAGATTTTTTAACACGAGGGAAATTTCAGCAAACCGTCAATATTTTGCTTCCTTCACTTTTGCTGCTTTGATTATCAGAGGATTTTCCTGCAGTAATCAAATTATTAAATTTTACTCAGTTTTAACAACGTATTACTGTACTAAAATCTTAAAAATTTAAAGAATGCAACACTATAGTGTTAGACTGTGAACAGCGGCGGAGGAAGCATTTGGAGTCCCCCTTGTTCTAAACACTATTAATAAATATTTATTAGTTAAGATATTTTATCACGTCGAGATAGAAATTTTATTGGTAAGTTATGAAGTAGTAAAAACTTGTATTACGCCCTTTGTCGTTAGACGAATGGCAAATTGTCTATATATTGATGGTAGATTTTTGGGGGTTCGCAGAATTTATCTGTTTTTGAAGGTAACTTTCAAAAGGCTCCTGACAATCGGAGGTCCCAAGCACGCGATTTTTGACCCTGTACGATGATTCGCCACTGACTGTGGTTTATTAACTTTATAAATTTTACTGCATTTATTATACTTTATCCGTGTGTATACTATACATGCATTGTGATGCTTCGACCTCGCCACGCGCTAATTTCAGATTTATAAAAAATACTGTGTTTCGGCACAGTTTATTATTTAACTTTGGGAGTATTAAAGATTTAAAGGTGAAGAGGGGAGTTAATATTGGAAAGGATGAACTGGGAAATACTAGCAATTTCCTTATTCGAACCAATATGGTGAGATCAGCGTTAACCTTGGACTTTCAACTAACTTCTTGTCATTATTTTCTTATTTTCCAGATAAAACTTTTCAATATCTTTTTTTTTTCATAAAAAAATGTATGAATATTTCGTGTTATATTTTCCTCTTGCAACTCTTAAGCTGCGAAGGAACTCAAACATACATTTATGTCTCATGTATAAAATACAAATACACCCATATACTCTGTTGTGTAATATAAAGCTTCATTAAATTTTAATTGAAACTTCTCTAGGTTTGAATTTCTCTTCCCATTATGAAAATTTGATTTTTCTGTAAAATAATGAAAAAAAATCGGAAACGTCAAACATTATTAATAAACCTCTTTGTAAAAGGGTAAGTTAATTAGTTTTTCCACAAAAGCTTTCCTTAAAAAAGCTTTTTTTCTGCTTGTCAGTTAAGGGAAAATAACTTAGCGTAATTTGATTTGAGAACTAAGAGGGAAGATAAAACAGAGAAGAAATTATATATATTTATAACTAAAACTTTTTTAATTACTTCTTTGTTTCATAGGAAAAGAACCAATACATCAAATAAGTGCAGGGACAATAATTATCATATTCTTGTAGTCAGTAAAAATGAGCAGATTGAAAGTTATATATGAGATTAATATTATCAGAAATTTAACTGATAACTTTTCTAGTTTAATCTTCTTTCAGTAAGGCATTTTTTTACGGATAGCTCCAAAATTCCACCCTCCAGATGATTCACTGGAAATATAAAATTGTTATATACAATTCCTTCTGAGAGACGCTTTTTTTTTGGGGGGGGGGTGGAGGGGGGTGGGTCATCTATAAACACATAGATAATGTTATTAGTTTTAGGGAAACCCATCGAATGCAACGTGTGCCTTTCTTTTAAAATTGCATTTATACATGCGCATTTACTCAAATAAATGACATTATTCACAAACATGCAATTACTGGATTGGCATCAAATAAATTATGTGTTACTAAGCTCAAAGATTTCTTACATGATGGTGTCCACAATGAAATGTATTCTAAAGTACATACAGCCTTAAATTCAAATTTTCCAACTTTCGCGATACAAATTAAGGTGACTGCTTATGTTCGGATCCAATTTCTTTTAAATCATTTTTTAAAGGATTTTTGGTCTTTTATGGTAAAATAGCATTTAAAAGTTAAAAAATAAACACTTGCCTGTAAATGCCATATTTTTTTATAAATTGGTCAATTTGAAGTAATTTTTAATGAAATTTAGCTAAAACGCCTATCACTCTACACAAAATTCTAAGGCTACTATTTTAATTTCCTTCACACAAATGATACATATGAAAGTTATCTTCAAAATGACCCACAATCTAAGAGAAATTTTAAAATTCAAAAATAATGCAGACAATTTTATGTTCCAATATGAAAATTTCCCCCGATTCGTCATTCCTTTCCTTATATAAACAGCCCCAAATAAACAACTATTTATTATACATCAATTATTTTTCGTCCTTTCATTAACAATAGCATCTAAAATATTTCCTGAAAATTTTATCAAATTATATGCAATGTTATGTGAAATATCATGATAACGGTAGAGATTTGGGATAAAAAGCATAATTCTGAGAAAAACGCATTTAAAGTTGTCTGTCGCTTCAATTTTGTAGCAGACGATGTTTTAACTCTGCTTCTAATTGATTTAAAATGAAAATCAAAACGAATTTTGAAAAAAAAAAAGATTGAATTACACGATTCTTGCAAAAAATAAAATTGACCAAAATAGTCAAAAAATGACATTTTCAACGTAGGCAGTCCCCATAATAATATTGTAATCTGATTATTTCCGACTGTTGCTTTATTATCTGGTTCTGATTTTTAACGTTCTTACCATAATGTAAAGACCAAATCATAATTTGGTAATGCCAACGTTAGTAGATCCGTTCGGCAGATTTTGGTTGAAATCCGGAAGGCTTTAGTGGTAACCGAACAAAAATTAAGCTCTTTAGACCGTATATCAGTAACCTTATGTTTATCTAAAGCGGAAAATAAAACGAGATTCTTTAGAAATCGTCTTTACATGGCTGAAAGTATAAAAGTAGGCGCATCTATCCAGGTAGGACAGCTTTCATTCTATTCTAATACCTTTCCTCCCGTATTCCCTGCTTTCTCTTTTAAGCTAATGACGTAAAATAATGTCCGGTATATGTAAATGCTTAATTTAAATTTTTTTCCTTCAGTGCAGTTTTCCCGTCATTAATGTTTAGACGTGCTTCGCAACGGTCCATTGTTCCTCGTTCCAATAACGTATTTAAGGGGGTGCGGGACACATTTAAAAAAAATTTTATTTATTGTGTTAAAATTTTGAATTTTTTTGTGATGGTCAACCATATAATTTGTAAACAAAATCGCATCCTAAAATTTCTCAAAAAGTTTTTAAAAAATTTTAAAATTTTTAATTTTTAGTAAAAGTGGGGTAATTTAAAATTTTTATAAGTCAAAATATTATTCGTCGAATTTCAAAATTTTTTCATTTAATTAAACAGAAATATATATAAGTTTAATTTTGATTCAGCATTTTTTCAAATATTAATTTTTAAAGAAATTAAAAATATTTAGATTAAAAATTACAAAAAAATTATGTAACTTATTTTTAAAAAATCATATTTTCAAAAGTAAATATTTTTTTTAAAATTTGCTGAATCAAAATTAAAGTAAAATAGTTGAAAAAGACATGTTCCAAGTTTCAACCATTTATCTTTAACGGTTCTTGACTTATAACAATTTAAAGACGAGAAATGGGGGAAAAAACCCATCATACAGAAAACGCACTTACAGGTTTAAACAACGATTGCCTACTATTATAATGTTGCAAAAAAATAATTTATACTGTTCTAATTATGATAGAAACATGATTTAAACGTCATTTTAAGCGTAAAAGAACAAAAAAAAATTTTAATGCAGTAAAATTTTTTTTCGAAAATTCGAACAATTTTGTGTCCTGGACCCCCTTAACCAATTTTATTGTTTTTCCGTTTTGATACTTATCAGAATATTAAAAAAAATAGAATACTTGTTTAAAGTATCCGAAATATAGCTATGAAATTTCTTTGCATGATTACGCCGTAAAATTGGTATACGTCGCTCAGAATACCATAAATTATCGGGTAATTACATGGGAACTTAAAGAACATCGATATTGCCCATATAACATTTCACATCTTTTAATTAACTCGGAACCTGTTCAGCAAGAATGTCAACATAGGCCCTTTCCCTTAAGCGCACCCAATATCAATCTACTCTCAGAACTACCTACGTTGCCATCTTCCACGTATAACTTACACAAACAATTACGGACGGCATTATAGCTTGAGTGACGTCCCAAACCAGCCCCGCGCAATCTTCGTTTACAAAACACCAATTACACTTCAAGCCAAACCATACATCACAATCAATTATGCCGTAATATGCCGGACAGGCTGCCTTGTCAATATCATCTGTCGGCCCCCAAATAAGCTCTGGGTGAAGTAGATCGCGTCCGAAGGACCCCGGTGACAGTGTATTAAATGATTGAGACTGCGGTGCGGATAATGCGTTATAGCTGGGAGAGATAGTGGACGGAGATTATTTTCTAATTTATAGGCGTATTCAGGGATGAGAGCATTTTAATGTATTCAGTTATAATATTTCAAACTTCGAAGAGGTTAATGCATTGGAAAGGAAGAAGAAAATCACCCCAATGACTTATAATGGACCAACATCAATCGGGGTATAAAGTGTACCGCGGGTTATAAATTATATTTACTCTCTCTGTCATAGAATATCTCATTATTTACTCACTCTTAATTGTAGCGAATTATCATCTTAACATATACATCAAGAGGGAAACTGTGAATTATTCCTATTAAAGCAAAAAAAAGTAAAGTTTGACTCACTTTAATTAATGATACTAGGGAATAGAAAAAATGTTTGAAACATGCGCTAGGAAAAACTGAAAATTAAACTTCATTTCTAAATGTCGATAACAGTTTCCTCTTTCTAACTCAAGAGCGAAATGGAAGAACTCCTACACAGAGATCCAAAAATTTAGAGAATGAAGAAACAAACAAACAAAAAGCAAAATTTTGCCTCTCCTGGCTTACTTTGTAAGTGTTCAGCTATAGAGTAACAGACTTCAAAGCCATTCACCTAAAGACAAATCCAAAAATTTACAAAGTTAGTCAAGAAAAAAAAAGAGACAAATTTTGCCTGCCCTGGCTTACTGTGTAGGCATTCACATATAGATTAACAGACTATAGAGAAGAGAGAGATTACCTACAAAGAAATCCAAAAATTTACAGAGTGAGTCAAGACACATATAGATTAGCAGACTGTTAATCTATAGGAGAATGCCTACACAGTAAGCCAGGACAGGAAAAATTAGTCTTTTTTCTCTAGACTCTGTAAATTTTTGCATTTCTTTATAGGTGAATGTCTCTCTTCTCTGTAGTCTGTTAATCTATAGGTGAATGCCTACACAGTAAGCCAGGGCAGGCAAAATTACAGAGAAGAGAGACATTCATCTACAAAGAAATCCAAATATTTACGGAGTGAGTCAAGAAAAAAAAGAGGCAAATTTGGCCTGTCCTGGTTTATTGTGTAGGCGTTCACCTATGAATTAACAGACTACAGAAAACAAAGATATTCACCCGCAAATAAATATAAAAATTTACAGAGTAAATTTTTAAAAAAGGCAAATTTGTCTGCCTTAGCGTACTGAATAAGCATTCACGTACAGAAACCGCTATCGGTATTCGAGAATCAAGCTTAAGTTTTAGTTACTTATAGGGAATATTTTTTGGTTTTTCTAATACCTGACTGAGTTTGGTGCTATATTTACAATAAAATGGTGTTATTTTGAATATTAGTAATATTAAAAAAAGTAAATTAAACACACAAGAAGCTACATATTTTGTAACTATTCATCTGTGTATTATGTTTTGACATCTATTATTTTACCCATCTGAGTAATAGAGTGCTTTCTTTATTTACAGTTTCAAATATTCAAAATATATTAACATATTAGGTATTGGAAAAACCTAAAACTATTCCCTATAAATAACTAAAAATAAAATTATTCGCGAAATACATAAATCTTATTTTCATCCATGTCTGAAATTGTGTAATTTTAAATGATAATACATTTAAAAACAATTGTATACCCAGATGCAACTATCATTGTCTCTTTACAAGAAATTAACTAACCATAAAAGACGGCAATGCACCTACATGAAAAATATTTGACACTCGTGGTCTTTAAGTGCAATATACTTCATCGGTAATTTTTTAAAAATCTCCCATTTTTGTTAAGAGATAACCAAACTTTTAAGCTGAGAATCGGAGAATCATAAAATAAATCTGTTCGTAAACTAAGTAAAATTATCATGTCTAGACTTAACGATTTTTCGATTAAGAGTAAATAATGTCCAAATGTTTAGGATAATTTTTTTTTTAAATGCACTTCATGATGACAGAGATTCTTTTAAAAAAATTCTATCAAAAACGTAAAAGGGTTCTTTTATCAGCTTTTACTGCGAATAAATTTTAACAAGAATTTCTTCATTTGTGACCGATAAGCATAAGGAATATAAAGTTAATAAACTAGCGGTTTAATGCTATTAAAAAATTATTTATTGCTAGTCATCATAGAAAACCGTCACTTATATTTTTAACATTTCATTAGTTTCAAAAATGACAACCAGTCTCCCTTAAAATATCAATTTTTTTTTGCTCCTTTTCTCAAATATGCGTGCGAAAATGTGCTAACTTTTCTTTTCTTTCGTTTCACGGGATAAAATATTTGACAAGTGAAATTGAATCGAGGAATTTTTATTGTACGGAATGGCATCGGCAAGTCAACAGTAATTTACTCAAAGAAGACATTAATAACGGGTGTAACAAAATACGGAGCTGTGTTATCACTTCAGCAATTGAAAAGAAAAAAAACCTGATTTAACAATTTTATTATTTTATTTTTTTTAGCAGAACCCATGAACAAATGCTACTTTAGATGAAACCCCTGAACGATAAAAGCTTGAATTTTTAGGAAAATGATCTGGGAATGATAAGATCTTTACAGACAATCTTAGAGTATTAAGATATTTACAGAAAAATTTTACTGGTAGTCACAATTCTTATTGAAAACTAGCTGAATACCCGTGCTACGGGGTACATTTTAGGATAATTACAATGAAAAAATAATGAAATGGCTTTTTAGAGAATTAAATTCTAATTAATTTGAATTATATCCTTGAAAAACTTCCATCAGAATTAGTCTAGTGGTTAAATTTTATCTTTTACTGTATTTTAATGTTTTTTTGTCAATTTATTTCATTATTATGCGCGTGACGCAAAATTAATTTAAAGTATCACAAAAAAAGGAAATCTCGTGATCAGCATTTAATAAATTAAATTCTAAAAATTTATCTTTAAAAATTCACCAAAATCAGAAAATGGAGGTAAAGATTCGAAAAAGATTTCATTTTAAAGGATATTTTATTGTATTTCTCGTGACATAAATTTTATAATCCTCAGAATATTATTTTAAATGCAAACTTAAATTCTTTTACAAAACAACTTAAAAATTTAATTTAAAAAAAATCTAAGAATAATTTCTCAAAAATCTTTCTTAGTGCACCCCTACACTATAAGAAGAATAGCCATGCAAAATTTCAGCCCTTTAGGTCCAGCGGTTTGGTCTGTACGTTATTTGTCAGTCAGTCTGTCACGGAACTGTGTTATATACATATAGATGAATGGAAGTCCACACTATATGTGACAAGCCCTCTCAAACTGGAAGCATCAGTGATGAAATTTCCTTTTTTATACTGGAGATAAATTTTTGCGAAACATTCATAAAAAGGAGGAATTCTTCCACGTTTTTTCAACAGAAAACGTTTTATAAAGCCACTATAAGATTATTCCCAGCATTGTTAACAAGACCTCACTTAATTAGGGTCACCTCAAGAATCATGAGATTGGTATTTACAGTGTACTTAATGCAAGCTCGCCTCGTTGTAACCTTAGGTGGCACTTGAAGAAGAGCATACTCGATATCAAAAAGAGGAAAGGAAGGCCATTAAAAAGCTTCGAGAAAGTAGAGTAAATATTTCAGCATAAGTGACACGTCTTTAAGACAACGATTAAGGCTGCTATGTAATAAGAAAAAAATCGTATTTCCCTTTTCCTCTTCTTGCAGACTCTTGTGGTGGGAGGAGTCCAGTTGACAGTTCGAGAATTCCACCCCCTTAGTATTGACATTTTGAGGGATCGTAATGGCTCTCTCTCTATAGGGGGGTTAAGCGCTGCCCAAAAATTTTCTATTAAAAATATAATTTTGTCAAATATTTACAGGTACATAAATGCTGGTAATCAAATAAAATCGGTATTGTCAGATAGTCTGAACTTTTCTGCAAAGTGCTACAGGATTCATTTTATAAATTTCGCCCACCGAAGGAATTTATGAGCGTTTAAAACACACCATACCAGATTTTTCCCCGAATAATTTAAATTTTAAACTAATAATTGCATTTAAAAAAAAAACGAAAAATGTACACAAATGTAAAATTTTTTCTCTATGACGGAGTACAATTTAAAAAATAAATCTTTGAATCCAAGTCGGCAATCCGTGGACAAATTTTCTCCATAGGTTAACATTGAGGTGAACGAATCCAATGGGGTTAGTACATAGCAGCCTTAAGTTACTCTTTTCAGGTGAAGAAAGGAGAAATTTCCAAGTAAAAAATGAAAATACAATACTTCTAAATAAAAGGAGAGAAGAAAAAAACGGTCAAAACACAAAAATCTAACTTTCAAGTCCCAAACGGACCTATTCCTCAGATACTTAATTGTGAACTCAATTAGTTTATAGACAATTTACTATGGTCTTCTCCATCTCTAAAGAGTACAAACGGGAAAATTGCTCTTGCTTAGTAGAAAGTATTTGAAAGAATTGAGGAAAAACTAGTTCGCAGGTGTCCTTGGATGCCGACTCGTGTAAAATCGGAAACCTTAGTTTCTGTTTGTTCTGCATTTTCATACCCGAAGACAAGATAACAGTATTTTGCCTAGGCCAGGAAATGCAAGACAAAACCGCAATCTTTCTAATTTTCATGATTCGAATTTTTCTTCTGCCAATATTTACAACGCACCATTGTCAGAAAGATTTCAGCACTCGTTTACTTTGGATTTATCCCCATAAACACAAACCCGCTTGAGAAAATACAGGACTTTTTATTTTCTGCATCTTCAATTGCATAAAGAAAAATAATTAAAATAAAATTAGAAACAACAGCATTGGGGGATTGGTCTCTTCCCGTATCACAAATCGGGGAATTTTAAGGCACATGTCATTTTAAACGATCCAGTAGGGGGACTGTCCAAGCAAAATAACGTCATGCAATGCCCAAAGCCTTATTTTTTCAGTAATCTGAAGCGAGACCATCGAAAAATATCAGTTCATGTCACATTTAATAACCAAAATAGCAGGGTAAATTAAACTACCAAGTACGTTTAATTTACCCTGCTGAAACTGCAGTAAAAAGTCCGAAAAGAGGGAAAAATTTTTAACTCGTCAAACATGGGGAAAAATTCCCTAGAAAGAATTTATAATTATTGAAGAATTTATGGCCGATTTAATTTCAGGCACCATATACTTTGATGAAATGAGGCAATCATCAATATAAGGTTAATCAATCAGGTATTTTTATTAAAAAAAATTCTAAAAGTGTTGACAGTTAAGTTTGTGATTGTGTTTGCTTTAGAGCAATCTAAATCCGTATTTAGACGAATAATAAAAACTATCAAACGCGGAATAAAGGAAGGACCCATTAAGTCACTAACTACTCATTTAGAATTTAGAAATAAACAAAAAAAATCCCATTTCATGAAAACAAACAGTTAATTTTTCTGCTTCATAAATCATGGATTGTTGAGAACAAACATTCTTTAATTAAAAAAACAATGTTTTCACAAAAAGTTATTTTTAGATAAGATTTTTTTTTTTCGCGTGAAAAAACTCGGAAGGGAAAAATTCCCATTTCCATTTTTCAGATTAAGTTAAATGAATCGCGGGAGGAAATTGAAACATTCTAAGCCTTCCATTAACAGTTAAATGATGAGTTTAATCGTATATAAACGGCTTTTTCTACATCGATGACTCTCAAAAATGTAAACTTTAAACTAAGTTAAATTTTTGTCTTTTGAAGGGAAAAAATAAAGTGTATAATTACTCTCAAATGAAATCGATCAAGTTAGGTCCAGGAAAATTAGGTGAATATTTTTTGTTGAAATCAGATGGGAATAAAATTGAAGATCAAAATTTTTAAAAAATGATGAAAATTAAAACTATCTAAGGATTAGTTTTCACATAAAATCATAACACATAATTTCTACATCTATCTTAATTAATTTTTTTTCCAAAAATATTCAATAGTTTAACTAAATTGATATTTCATAAAATATTTCATAAAATCATGTTCTTAACAAAAAAAATTTTACCTTCTTTTGTACCACAGCGCATGAAGTACTAAATCTCACCATTATATATAGTTAGAGTTGAACACGGCCTTACTAAAACTTGTTAGCTGCAAAGCAAGACAGTATCCTGATTTCATTTCCTTACTGTTGTCTGATTGCTTTGATTCTTTTATCATTTCGTCTATGGGCACAAGCAACAGCGTCGAAAGTTGTGATTTGCACTCTCTATAGTCTACAAATGTTTACCACTAAGGATCTGCTTATAACTACTATTTGTTATGTTTGAAACATACTCAATTTTCTTCTATTTTTTTCCTTACTGTTCTCTGATTGTCTTGTTTCTTTTATCATTTCGTCTATGGGCACCAGCAACAGCGTCGAAAGTTGTGACTTGCACTCTCTATAGTCTACAAATGTTTACCACTGCGGGTCTGCTTATAATTAATATTTGTTATGTTTAAAACATACTCAATTTTTTTCTATTTTTTTCCTTACTGTTGTCTGATTGTCTTGTTTCTTTTATCATTTCGTCTATGGGCACCAGCAACAGCGTCGAAAGTTGTGATTTGCACTCTCTATAGTCTACATATGTTTACCACTGCGAGTCTGCTTATAATTACTATTTGTTATCTTTCAAACATACTCAATTTTCTTCTATTTTTCTTCTTACTGTTGCCTGATTGTCTTGTTTCTTTTATCATTTCGTCTATGGGCACCAGCAACAGCGTCGAAAGTTGTGATTTGCACTCTCTATAGTCTACAAATGTTTACCACTAAGGATCTGCTTATAACTACTATTTGTTATGTTTGAAACATACTCAATTTTCTTCTATTTTTTTCCTTACTGTTCTCTGATTGTCTTGTTTCTTTTATCATTTCGTCTATGGGCACCAGCAACAGCGTCGAAAGTTGTGATTTGCAATGTCTATGGTCTACAAATGTTTACCACTGCGGGTCTGCTTATAATTACTATTTGTTATGTTTGAAACATACTCAATTTTCTTCTATTTTTTTCCTTACTGTTGTCTGATTTTCTTCTTTCTTTTATCATTTCGTCTCTGGGCACCAGCAACAGTGTCGAAAGTTGTGATTTGCACTCTCTATGGTCTACAAATGTTTACCACTGCGGGTCTGCTTATAATTACTATTTGTTATGTTTGAAACATACTCAATTTTCTTCTATTTTTTTCTTTTAACGCGCAGGCACTTATCGTGAGACTTCACCATTTGCTATTCAACGCGAAGTATTGTTGGCTACTGCATTTTGGATGAACCATTTAGGGGAGCCAACATTGCTCCCTATGAGGGGACATTGCTCCCTATGAAACTACTAAGCTTCATTTGAGATTCGAAACCAAGCCGATTGAGTGAAAGCTCACTACACTAACAAATATACTATGTGGACAGCCAATTTTCCTCTATCAAAATCGGCCAAACAATGAGAAAATTAAAACATTATATTTTGTTAGTGTACGGGAGTAGGGGGAAGGGATGAGCTTATAAGAAATTTAGGGGGAGTTCACTAACGAATTGCTGAATTAGTTTATATTTGCTTTTCTTCACAAGGGAAGAGTTTCTTAGGCTCTGAAATTTGCAAGCATTTGCGTAAAACGTGTAACCTTTAAATATATATATATATATATGTAACAAGAAAACTCGACGTCCTAAATTACTTTACTGTAAAACATATTCTAAATTCTCTTTTTAATAAAGCACGACCCCTTTTCCAAAATTTGCGACCTAAAAGTAAAGTAAGTATAATTTATCGCAGCCCTGCAGATCATTAAGCAGGCATGTGAAGTATCGGAACTCAATAACATCCCCAGATATGAGTGTTCGAAAGTTTATGAGATTCCGAATGTCCGTATAGTGTCAAAATTCTTGAAGAGCCCTCGAAACACTCTGAAATTATGTCTTTTTAACGTCAAAAACCCACTTTACAAGAACTTTATGGGCCACTTATCCTATGCCCAGTTCAACAGGTCTCAGCACTAGCAAGCGCGGAATTTATCAGTCCCCGGGAAACTTAAGTGGACACTTGAACTCCACGAATGTAAAATCGCCCAGTTAAAAATTTAGTAGTTTAGGCCCTCTGGCGAAAATATCGCAAAACACCCATTTAATATGGCATGAACGCAAGACTTTCCCTCTCTTCGTTGCTAACTCTTGTCGCTATCGGACATGCTGTCCGCTCGCTCTTCGTTTCTAACTCTTGTAACTGTCGGACCTGCGGTCCGCGCCTGTATGTAATCAGCGTCCCGTCCTGGCAAAGGCGCCGGACAAATCATGTGGCCGCTGCAGCCTTCGCGATCCTTCTGATTGAATAAAAGTGATTTCCTGGATATCGTCGGAAATGTGTGTTTCTCATCAATGGCTCCATGTTTGTTTCGACTAAATTTCGTCAGTGTTTTCAGTGCTTTCCTGGATCAACACTACGCCCGACTGCATCTCTCCAATTTGTGCGCAGCGATTTACTAGATGATTCACTCCTCGTGCCCGACTGCATCTAAATTTCCCAAATGTGATTATTATCACATTTATAAAGCCGGCAGGATTTATACCTGTCGTGGAATCCTCAGCGGATATCTTTCATAAAAAGAAAATTTTCCAGTGTCTTTAAGTCAAGTTTCTTCATATTGTTATTTGTGTTATCCCCCCTGGATTTCAAGTGTTTAATTCCATACAAGAATTTCCAAACCTGTTTTAGAATCTTTAAATGAGAATACTTCGTACAAGAACGTTATGCGATGTCTACTTCATTTCAACGGATCCACCCTTTTATCAATCTGTGTGCTCAATTCGGTGTTTTCACGCTTCTCCTATCTTCAGTGAGGTGAATGGTACAGCATAAAATTATTCCGCTTTCTTCAGCTGCCCACAACGCCACAGTGTGTTTTTGAATTAAGTCTCCAAATTGTGAAAATTATGCCACGTTTTTAAAAAAATGAGTTCATATGTACGGCTTGTGTTGTACATTGGCCTGTGTTGTGCTGCATTAAGAAGAAATATGCCAGCAACTTCCGCCAGCAACAGTTCATTCCCAAGAACTTTTGCCTTGTTAAAAATTTGTAATCATCTTTTAAGAGAGTAAATTAAAATTAAGTTACGCCGACGAGGAAAAAATAATGATAATAAATAAATAAATAAATAAATAAATAAATGAACAGAAATTAAAGGTAAGACAAATTGTATAGCAAATTATTTTTTCATATGTGTTCTTCATGATTAAGTGGTGTAACTTAATGTTGTTAAAGTATAAATTAAATTTATTTTGGAAGTGCATAAAAATTTTAGGTAAAATTGCATTTAATGTTTAAATATTGTATTCTTAATAATCTTGATAATCAAATGACAATTTGATAAAATTTTAATCTAATTTAATCATGCTTTGCTTAATAAATTCCATATCAGTTTTATCTTTTTACAAATCAGTAAAAAGTATCTTCTTCGCGTATAGCTTAAAAACCCTCTATGTGAAAGAGAGGAATGAAAAAGTAGGTCACCTCTCAGATTTACCGTACCGCGCTGTGCTATCAACATATGAGGGGTCAAAGGTAACTATTCCCCCCGAAAGGAGAGCAATAAATTTAGTCCTCATCGTTTGGATGTACTCAAACCGCGTGGAAGCTGAAGCTTCATTTTGATGTTTTGATCATTAGATTTTTTTTTGTTTTCTCTCTCCTTTCCCATGATGTAAAAAGATAGGTTTCGGTTTCTAAATTTCGGGTAAGATATGGATGCCGATAGAGATGAATAAAAATTAATTAAAATAATGAATAGTTAAAGTTTAAATTTATCCACAAAAATATTTATCAACTTATGTAAACGTTTTGTAATCTATTTTAAGAAATTGTAAGAGTATAAAAAATTGTTTTATGTTACTGAAGTATTAAAGTACAAACATTGCTAACTTAGTATTCTTCACAAGTTACCTAAACATTGTACTTTTTTACATGGTAAATTAAAGGTATATGGTTTTGAATCCTCGTGAGTATATTATGTCGTCGAAGGTTAAATAAAGGTAGGAGAGTAATATGTTTTTCAGGAGATTTTCTGGTACAGTAGAAATTTCAAAGAGCAGTTAGCTACAACAGTATAGCAACGGAGCTCTTTCTAATCTATTAAGCGTCCCTATGCCACGGTTGAATACTAACATCCGTCTGCTATAGAGGAAGTGCCCATTCCAGAAAATTCTCAAAATGATAAAAGAGAAATAAATAGAAAAGTAATGCTTCATATATGATAAAAAGAGAGGTATGTTTAAGACGTAAGAGGTTATATAACAGGAGGATTCATACCAAAATGCTAGTAGTAAGATTAAATAAAAATATCGTGTTATTTATGAAAGTTAAAGTGTTTATATAAGAAATTAAATATGATAAATATTGAGAAAGAATTTAGTACATATATTTGACTTATTATTTTAGAGGTTATTATTTTTGTGGATATAATATTGTTTTGGATAGTGAATATTGAATATGGAAATTAAATTATTGCAATTAGTATGAAATATTGAAATTGAATTCGAACATGGAGATTCTTATTCTGTAAATGATATAATGTGTGTTTACCTTTGATGCATACAGTGTACTTAAAATTTTGTAAAATTTTATGTCAACGGAAAAGTCTTCCTTTCAGCAAGAACTTTCCTTATTTCGATGGGGGGGAAATGTAACAAGAAAACTCGACGTCCTAAATTACTTTACTGTAAAACATATTCTAAATTCTCTTTTTAATAAAGCACGACCCCTTTTCCAAAATTTGCGACCTAAAAGTAAAGTAAGTATAATTTATCGCAGCCCTGCAGATCATTAAGCAGGCATGTGAAGTATCGGAACTCAATAACATCCCCAGATATGAGTGTTCGAAAGTTTATGAGATTCCGAATGTCCGTATAGTGTCAAAATTCTTGAAGAGCCCTCGAAACACTCTGAAATTATGTCTTTTTAACGTCAAAAACCCACTTTACAAGAACTTTATGGGCCACTTATCCTATGCCCAGTTCAACAGGTCTCAGCACTAGCAAGCGCGGAATTTATCAGTCCCCGGGAAACTTAAGTGGACACTTGAACTCCACGAATGTAAAATCGCCCAGTTAAAAATTTAGTAGTTTAGGCCCTCTGGCGAAAATATCGCAAAACACCCATTTAATATGGCATGAACGCAAGACTTTCCCTCTCTTCGTTGCTAACTCTTGTCGCTATCGGACATGCTGTCCGCTCGCTCTTCGTTTCTAACTCTTGTAACTGTCGGACCTGCGGTCCGCGCCTGTATGTAATCAGCGTCCCGTCCTGGCAAAGGCGCCGGACAAATCATGTGGCCGCTGCAGCCTTCGCGATCCTTCTGATTGAATAAAAGTGATTTCCTGGATATCGTCGGAAATGTGTGTTTCTCATCAATGGCTCCATGTTTGTTTCGACTAAATTTCGTCAGTGTTTTCAGTGCTTTCCTGGATCAACACTACGCCCGACTGCATCTCTCCAATTTGTGCGCAGCGATTTACTAGATGATTCACTCCTCGTGCCCGACTGCATCTAAATTTCCCAAATGTGATTATTATCACATATATATATATATATATATATATATATATATATATATATTGGCTAATGTCCAGGGGGGCTGACGACATTACACCCCAGTCCGGTGTGCATAGGATTACGGGGAAATAGAAACACAAATCACACAATTACAGAAGAATTTTTTTACTAACAAACGATGACACCGGCGATGGACAATGGGTTGCAGCTCCCCTTTCTAGACTGACCGCTTCCCCAGAATACAACCAAGTCTTATGCGGGAACCGAACCCGCGCCCCCAGAGTGGCAGGCTGAGGCCTTTGAAATATATAATAAATGTTATATTATTCTTTTTATTTGTTGTGACAAATATGAAGCAAATGCATAAGTCGCTCTATTATACAATATCATCGATTACTATTTTTTTCTCAATTTTTCATGGTAAGAATCTTGTGGAATTATTAAAAAAAATACTGAAATCCTGATTTAAAGGACACGAATTATCCATTTGGCGGATTGTTACAGCATTCCAAAAGGAATAATTTACAAATTAAGTACAAACCGTGTGAAGGAATCTCAACGTAGCTCGTAAACAAATATCTTTCCAGACCATAATTTGGAAATCTGCTTAATTTTATATTATCATTTTAATCAAACAAATTCTTATATGCCCTACTTTTGAATATTTCGTTTTATTACGATATGCAATGTTATTTTTTGATTATCAGTGTCTTCGAATTGTCCATGTCAACTCGTGCAATTAGAAGCGTTGGTCATATCGGGGTTTGGTTTATTATCGTCAAATAAATGGTCTTTTTATTTTTTTAAGGATTAAAAAATTAAATATGCCACCGAGGAAAATAAATTTTTACATTCAGCACAATAATCTGCAGTTCCCCGCGCAAAATTATCTAGACTAGACGCTACCGAGTTGAAAATCCAGAATGGAGGCATTCCGCAAAAACTTGGCTCTCTGTTTGTTTAAAGTTTGTTTTTTCGGTGATATCTGAAGCTTTTTGCTTTTTCGGACTGAGTGAAACGCGGCTTTTTCTCCCTATCAGCATAATAGTTTTCCGATGTAAATCTGATGCATTAAGGGCAAAGGGACAGAGATCAGTACCCTAAGGTTAGTAATGGCTGCACGTTCTCGGCGAGGCATTTCTATCCCAACCCCCCATTAGATGCAAAGCAATTACGCAAAAACGTGCAGCCAGCTACTACTTATTTAAAACTGCACATTCATTTTTTTTAATTCGCTTTCGCGCGTCTAATGCAACTGGTCTGTTTACAGTGTAACTATTAATGTGGGGAAGTAATGTTTTATGAAGCGCATGAGAAGTTTGAGAAAATAAACGAGAATATATTTTTCGTTTAGATAAACTGGATGAATTCGAGGATTCAGGCAGCGCTACGATGTTATTATCCTTCTGTGTACATATCTGAATATAAATTAAAGGCGCTAAGGACCTGAATAAAATGTTCAAAATCGGTTACTCTCACTAGATACGATTTTTTGTGTATCGGTGATACGAACCATTAAGGTGGATAAAGGACTTTTATCTTTTTTTTTTTTTTTTTTTTTTTTCAATATTTTACTGTACACACAATAGGAGAATATTTAATATTCTTTTCTAGTACATAGACGACACTTAGAATTGACAAATAAGTATTTTGTAAGAATGAAACCAGTTTTTCAAAAAAAAATTCTTCAAAAATCCTAGAATTTTTCAAAATGTTCCGTGCGCATTTATTTCCTCCTGATTTCTTCCAAATTTCTCAAGATTGTTTACTGAAGTGTTTGCCATAAAACTGCATGAATCTTTAATTTCACAATTATTTTTCATATTTAAAGACCATAAAATAAAGTGAAACATTCAAAAATATAAAAAAATAGCAGGCAGAATAGGGAAAAAATATTTTAAACTTTAGGATCATACGAAAAAAATTAAATTAATAATTGTGTTTATACATATATGGTAAAATTATAATAAACAATTTAAAGTTTTTAACCTTTAGCTTACAGGTCCCATTCTTCCGATTCCCTCTTTAGAACGGGAAATTTCGTATACCCTTTGTAAGAATGGTCATTAAGGGGCTTATATATTATATATATATATTTATATATATATAAATATATTATATATATATATAAATATATATATATATATATAAATATATATATATATATATATATATATATATATATATATATATATATATATATATATATATATATATATATATATATATATATATCTGTGACTTGGTACTAGAAGTGCCTAAGTCAGTTTTATTCAAGATGACTTTGTTTCCTCATGTCTCTTTTGTCTCTTTATAAAAATATTATTTTCAATGTTAGAAGCACATAAGTCTGTACAATGGTTTATAAAACACTTTTAAAGCATCGTACAGAATTGGGTACTTCTTACGTTGAAAATAATATTTTCTTGAAGAGACATGATCAAACAAAGAGATCTTGGAAAAAAACTGACTTAGGCACTTCTTGTACCAAGCCACTGATATATATATATCTATATATATATATATATATATATATATATATATATATATATATTCATATTCATTCTTGGGTTCGTATTCATGGGATACATGGTATCCCACCCCGTGAGGAAAAGATTAATTGATATGGAATGCAATGCACATGGAGCATTTTGAAAAATTTTAGCATTTTTGAAAATTTTTTTGAAAAACGGGCATTATTCTGGCGAAAAAAATCCTTATTTTGAATTCCAAGAATCTTAATGTAGTAAATACAAAATTAATTATGCTCATTTTGTATATAGAGTTAAAAATTGAATATTAAAAAATTCGAGGTTGAAGGTCGTCTGTCCCTTTAAAAATAAACTATTGATATCCTCCTTGTAAGTAAAGTCAATGAATAAATCTCTTCCTGACATGGCGGAACTGTTCTGGGGGTTTCATCTGAAAATCTGCTTGAAAAAAGGTAGCGTGAGCGAGCCGCATTTGGTGTTAGCCAAATGGGGTGGGTCTAAGCCAAGAAAAAGGAAAGAAAATTTTGAGAGTATTTTCGAACGATGGAAAATCGATCAAAAATGTCGTACAACCCTATTCGTTAACCCTTTTAGAAGCAAAAACTTCCATCGTGTGCACGGTGCAGAATTTTTCTCGATTATTTTTAACCTAAAGAATCTTGAAATTTTTTCCAATCAAAGATTGCAAAACGTTTTTACTTCCTTAAACTAATAACAGATGGCACTACTAACCATTTTTCTGCTCATTAAATTGGAATACATTGGATGTAAATGAAAAAAAATACTAGATTTAGGCGTTTGCACTGTGCAAACGGCTCCCCTCAAAGGGTTAAGCTGAGACGAATTAATTCCTAATAATCAGCATAAAAATTTAAAATAGTAAATTAAATTATCTGGTCACCAAACTTCATTTCAGTGGGATATGCAAGCTAACGCCTTTTTTATCGCCTCGGAAAAGTGATGCCCCAACTGGTTACAGGTGGTCTAGTTTCATACTAAAGAGTTCATGTGGAACAATTTACTCTCCTTGCAAGATAACTCCCGAAAAATCCATGACTGCAGACTCTGACATAGAGGTTTCGAATTTAAAAAAAATTCTTTCTAAGAAGAAGAAAATTCCAGATTTTTTTCCAGAGTTTTCAGAGCCTGTTTTTCAATTTATTCGGATTAATGAAAGAATAATATACTTTAAAATAAACATTGGAAACTTTCATGAATATTTATCTTTAGTATGGTGCGTTCATCTCCACTTTTTTACACGACACAGCATAGAAAAAATCTACTGTATATTTTTATTCACTGAGACGCAAAATTTTGCTATGACTAGAAAAATTTTTAAAAAATATATTTTTCTTCGCACACCAGAGGATTAATGATATAGATGTAGTTCTATTTTCAAATTTATAATTCAAACTCCCCGTGAAATTCATTTTCATAATTAATTAATTTATAAAAAGAGAGTTTTAAAGCTAAACTAATAACACGTCACTTAAAACAGCAATTTCATGTGTTAATTTTTTTAAAATCACCGGAGGGAAAAGATGATTAAAAAAGGGAACCGCTTTACTTACTTCTGATCTCAACCGTTTTAATACTAAGAAGTAGGAAATTAAAATTCCTTACACTATATTTTTGACAGATCTCTTTAACTTTTGAAAAACGAGTTTACTATCTATTTAAAAAGTGAATTAAAAGACGAACGAATTATAATTATTCAAAAGTTCTTCTTAGAACATTTATCTTTTTTTCCCTATGGGCATAATTAGCAAAACGAAACAGATTTTGTGAGAATAGTGAATTAGAATGGTCCTGAATTTAATGTTCAACAAGGTTTTTAACACGCCGTATGTTCCTTTCTATTTTCTGATGTATAGGATATTAGGCACCTAATTTTCTCCTAAAATAGAGAGCTCGTTATCTACAATATATATAAAGCAAATATATCAGTGAAATGTATGCATTCAGACAGCCGCAATAATACTTAACTTCCTAAATTCAGGGAGACTGCAACAAATTTTTAACGGCAATGCAAAGTGGTAAAAGATAATTTTGCATATTTAACTGCGTAGTCTGCTAGAAAGTTACAACATCATTCGAATACAAAGTGGAAAGGTAAAAAATATTTCTCTCCAACTGAATTTATATTCAGTTTTGATAAGAACGCAGGAGGTTGTGTTATCGGTGTCATTGCGTCTATTTTGAGACGCTCAAGAATAAAGCATCCACATAACTATTTAACGAAAAAACCGCCGTAGGAGGAAACAAAATTTCTTTAAATATTAGAATATGTACTTAAAAACCTGCTACTTTTAGCGATGCTTAAAATCAAAAACATTTATTTCCACAAAACCTTTACTGATTTGGGTAATAACGACTGTGAAGTTTTCCCTTCAAAGCGAATTATAGAAGCGTGAACTCAAAATAGTGTTCTTTGAGCATCAAATATAGTTGACAGAGCCTAATTTATATAAATAAATATACACCAATAAATGCATGCAGTTTTCATATATATATATATATATATATATATATATATATGTGTGTGTGTGTGTGTGTGTGTGTGTGTGTGTGTGTGTGTGTATTTATTTAAACTTTAAAAATATTCTATATAATGTAATTTTTACTTGCTCGAAATTTGTTCGACGTCTTAAGACACATACTATAAACCCTTTATAACATTTTTCTCATAATATTGAAATATTTGATATTTACAGCACAATATTTTCCATAAATATTTATTCAATAAAAATCTCTAATGTTTTGGCATATCATGAATAGTTTATCTCTGTAGTCAATTACTTAGCAGCATTTTTATATTTAAAACTAACCTTAAAACATAACTGAAGTTTTCCGGTATTTAAAATTTTTCCTGTAGAAGCTGTAACATTTACAACATTAATAAAACCACAAACCTGGAAAATCTTGTGCTTTTATTACCACAAAATTTACCATTCTAAAGATTTTGTTTTCACCTGGAGCTCCTGGAAGCACTGAATTTTCCCTTCCACGTCATTTTACATCTTCCACATATAAAAAATAGACTTACTCGTATATATCATACAGGGTTAAACTACTGGCTAACCAATAAGGTAAATTTCGATTCTGCATCAATCCATGTGAAGCTTCCTATCGCGAAGGAAACTTTTAACACTTGATACAACAGAAGCCTCTACAATAGAAGGATTTGATAGCATATTTAATGCAGTCAAAGTTTCCGGCATATAATAAAATTGTTTTCAGGTGTGCGAGAGTATTTTGAAGATTTATCCCCGTAAGAAACATTTTTATTTATTGGTACATAAGTTTCCAGAATTCTGCAATCCAATACGAGCCATGTACTGCACATGTTTCATATAAAAGATGACAGTTAAACACCTTTAAAGACACCGATACCTTCATCTGGGTGTGGAAAAAAGTCTTCCCCGATGGAAAAATATTTAAATTCCTTCACGTTTGAATCAGTTATATCGACTTTTCATATACATTCTTAGAAAAAAAAGACGCAACAGGAAGGGGTAATGCAAATTGCATACAAATTTCGATGGAAAATTCATTATTTTAAAGTTTGGCGGCCAATGAATGAACATGTGACGCTGCAGCGCGCCTTAACTACGCAACTGGGAGATTTTAAAAAGAAGAAATTTCGATTCTAGGTCATAAATTCTCTACGAACTTCATACCGTGTACTCAGGTAGACAGTAACTATACCTCGCATACAGGTGCGCGAACAATATGCGTAGATGTCAGCATTTGAGAAAGGACGTGTAGTTGGGCTCAAAGAAACCGGTTGGTCTATTCGTCGAATAGCTCGACATTTGGATAGGAGCGATGCCACTATTAGACGATGTTGGCAGGAATGAATGAACCATGGCCGAACACAGCGTCAAGAAGGAAGCGGTCGGTCAAAAGAAACGACAGAACGGGAGGACCGAGCAATCGTCAGAGCGGCACTCACAGCCCCAGATTCATCATTATCATCGATCGTACGTGCAACTGGTGCTTCAGTGACCGCAAGGACCATTCATAGTCGGCTCAGAAAAGGGGGGCTGAGCTCACGGCGCCCCTTGTGCCGACTACCATTGACCTCTGTACACCGACAAGCTCGTTTGCAGTGGTGTCAGGCACATTCGACCTGGAATGTCACTGACTGGAGTCACTGACTGGAGTAGCATTGTCTTCAGTGATGAGTCCCGATTCGAACTGAGTCCCGATGATCAGCGAACACGTGTCTGGAGACACCCCGGACAGCGGTGGGATACCAAACTGACTGTCTTCCTCCAAACGGGCCGACAACCAGGAGTGATGGTCTGGGGTGACATTTCATTTCATAGCAGGACCGCTTTGGTTGTCATCCGCGGCACCCTTACAGCACAGCGATACGTCGACGATATTCTACGCCCCGGTGTGTTGCCCTTCATATCACTCCATCCTGGAATTACATTTCAGCAAGATAATACCCGCCCGCACACGGCGAGAGTTTCTACTGCTTGTCTTCATGCTTTCCCAACGCTACCTTGGCCAGGAAGGTCGCCGGATCTCTCCCCCATTACGCACGTGTGGAGCATTAGAGGTAAGGCCCTCCAGCCAACTCGGAATTTTGACGATCTAACGTGCCAATTTGACAGAATTTGGCTCGATATCCCGCAGGAGGACATCCGCCACATCTATCAATGCCAAGACGAATAACTGCTTGCAGAAGGGCCAGAGGTGGACTAAAGTGATATAATTTTTTTCACTTTGTGAAGCTCTTGAATAAATCATCCAATCTTTCTCAAATTGTAATCATTTGTTTTTCTGTACATGTACATCACATCTACCGATTTATGTCCCATTCGGATAACTCCTTCTTAGAGCGTCTTTTTTTTTGTCTAAGAGTGTATAAGCAACAACCCTTATAAGGCTTGAGGTAACCTAGTGGTAGCGCAACCGCTTTCAGAGCCGAAGGTGGTCCGGTTCGAATCCCGACAAGTGCTATAAAATACCATCGTGTCTAGGCCGGAAATGGGCAAGTTGAATCCATAGACCATAAAGTCCTTCTATGAGGTCAGAGAGGATTGCAGAAGGTACGATCCTCCCAGATGTCACCCCTGGGGGTGCTTGGTCAAATTGAGATGGCACCTAGCTAATTCGGACTCCGACCCTTGTGGTGCGCTATTGTAAACCGGAGCGCACTCCTCAGCCCGCAAATCCTGTATGGGCCTGGTCTGGAACTTTCGGCCAGGAAGCATTAGCAACAACAGTAACAACAAGAGGACTAATTTACGCTATTGAAAATACGTTCATTCCCATCTAATATAATGATTTTCATTTAATGTTAGCCGCTTCTTATATGTTATTTTCGTTTTATGGACCCCAAAAGTTTTTGAATTTCTTTGTACCTGTGGCGTAAAGTAGAACCGAAAAAGTTCTTTAAAAATTACCGGAACTGAAAAAAGATGGTTCATTTACTTAAGACTTATTGACTTAAAAAAATTAAGGAAACGGATACATTTCTTGAAAGCAAAAATCGGAAACTTATCAAATTTCGATAGCGATATCAGCGGTAAAATAATCACTTGGATTTCGTAGCTAACTTGACCCTTTTTCCAAGAAATTATTATTTATGGAGCAAAAACACTGGAAATCCACGCCATTCTCGTTTTCTTTTATGTGGGGAGGGAAAGACGAACTTTTCCCCGAAACTAAAAATAACGGCGAAAAGATAAAGATAAAATCACTGGCTGACGAAAATGTGCCTCATCTGAAGCTTCCAGACTCTAGATCTTATGAAAAGATACTCTGCTGAATATTCTATAGTCAGTTTGATCTCTTGTTACAAGCTGAAATCTGTTTTCTGCAGCTTCCAGAATGACGTCTTTATGTGAGGTGGAAATGCACATGTTCTGGTAATTTCCTCGTAAAAACAAATTATTTTAAACTCTATCCATTCTATTTATATGTATATATAGAAATAGGAATGAACTTAATTAGGGATACCAAAATCTACACTTTACTAAATAACAAATATATATATATATATATATATATATATATATATATATGTGTGTGTGTGTGTGTGTGTGTATATATATATGTATGTATGTATGTATGTATATACAGGGTGATAGTTTTTAAACTGAAACTACTCAGAGCCATCTGTAGCGTGAAGTATCAGCCGGAATTCCACCAAAATTGATAGAGGGACTAAGGACGACATGGGAAAGAGCTTCCGTGAAAAAAAAATTATTTCCTAAAGTCGCCGATAGGGGAAGATATGGTGCTGTCGTTGTCGGAGCACCCAAGAATTTACATAAAAGGCAAGTAAAATATCAAAATGCAAATTCATGAATACGTAGTCGACAGCAGAGCCAGTATTTTTGGGCTATAAAGTGCGGAATATGTTGCGCCTTCGCTTTACAAAAGAAAGGGTCATCAGTCGCTTTTTTCCGCTTGCATGGACACCTCGTTCCTCGGACCTAACCCCTGTGACATTTTCTGTGGGGTTATTTAAAGTCTAAGGTGTATCTTGGTGAGTCTCGAACTTGGTGGCCCTAGGACAACATTTTGCGGACTTTCATGAACATTCCTGGTGACATGTTACGCTTGGCAGTTCAGAACATTGTGTTCTGGATGCAGTGTGTCGTCCACCAGGACTGTGGTTACATTGAAGGAGCGAGAAGTGAATTTGCTGCATACAGTGGTGTTGCAGTAGATTTATTTGTTACCCATTTGTCTGCTTACAACTTTTTCGGTATTCATCCCTTTTCTTTACAGCCCGAAATACTGACGCTCCTGTCGACTACATAGTCGTGAATTTGTATTTTGATGTTTTACTTGCATTTTATGCAAATTTTCGGGTGCGGTTTTCTTCATATTCGTACCCTGCCATCTGCATGGTGGAATTGAAAATGCGATGACCCTTTCCCAGTCATCTACTCTCCAATCCTTGTGCTCCTTTCCAAACTGGAGACATCTGCTCTGATTCAAGGCAGTCAGTAGAGGCTTTCAAACAGGTCATCGGCTTCTACAGCCTATACGGTGTAATGTGCGGCGAACAGTTCGTTCAGTGACGTTCGCAGTTTCGTGTTGATAAAGATTCCCAGATATTTGACGTACTGTTGCTCTTCTGTTGAACTGGACAACTCTGGCAAATCTCCTTTCAGATAAAGCATTCAGTAGCCTGTGATGACCCCAAGCCTGACGTTGAGACCCGGTTTTCTGCTTGGTAGTCCACTCTATGTAAACATTAATAACTCCTGCTCTCCAACACTTCACAAGTGCAGCCGTTTTGCTGATACTGGTTCCGACGCTTCGAGCACCTACAATCATCCCGCGTTCAAACTCAGTTAAATCACGTTTTTTGCCCATATCTTCGCAAGCAACATAGTGCAATTGATGTTTCACTTGTCAACTTGTTTCACTTGTAAATGTTTTTTTACTATAACTGCAAATAATATTCAGTGATGCACATTTAATAATGTAACAAAAATGTAAAATTAGAATAGGGCGGAATTTTTTTAAAGGCATCTTATGACAAGTATATATATATATATATATATATATATATATATATATATATATATATATATATATACACTCATGGACAAAAAAATTAGCGCACCAAGAAATAATTGCGGGATCGTAACGAAACTTGCAATGAAGGTACATGTCGGGGAGATATGCAAATGATTAGAAATGCAGCGTGATTGCGCATTACGTATAGCCGGTAGAGGGCGTTGAACATCGTACTCTGTGGAGTATAAAACAGGTAACCAAAGCTTGTTTGAGTGTGCTGAATCATTTACAAAGGAAGAGCTGAGATAGACATGCCATTACGCCGTGTTCGAAGACAATATAAGCAGTTGTCGCAGTTTGAGAGGGGGAGAATCGTCGGAATGATGGAAGCTGGGTGGTCAGCTAGGCGAGTAGCTCGTCAATTTGGCCGCTCTGATTGTGTTGTGAGGAGGTGTTGGGACCAGTGGACCCGAGAGATGTTATGTACACGAAGACCAGGCTCAGGACGCCCTCGACAGACCAGTCGTCGAGAAGACCGCCACATCGTAAGAAATGCACGCGTACAGCCAACTGCTTCATCGGCCGCCATCCAGGCACAGGTACTACCTTCACTAGGGGCCTCTGTGTCTTCTCGAACCATACGAAGGCGCCTGGCTGAAGGACAGTTGGTATCGCGGCGCCCATTACGTGTGCTGCCCTTGACGGCCACACATCGACGCCTCCGTTTGGAGTTTTGCCGCGCACGAGGAAACTGGACTGCAGCGGAATGGAACCAGGTCGTCTTTAGCGACGAATCCAGATTCAATCTCGGCAGTGATGACAATCGTGTTCGTGTGTGGAGAGCCCGTGGTGAACGCTTCAATCCTGCCTTTGCTGTACAGCGACACATCGCTCTCACAGCTGGTGTGATGGTATGGGGTGCCATTGCCTACAATACACGGTCACCCCTAGTATTGTTCCGTGGCGCCATGACAGCCCAGCGGTATGTTCATGAAATCCTGCAATCACATGTGTTGCCACTCATGCAACGGCTCCCAGGAGCCATTTTTCAACAAGACAATGCTCGACCTCATACGGCAATGGTTTCACAAGACTGTCTCCGCATTGTTACTACCCTTCCTTGGCCTGCCCGATCCCCAGATTTGTCTCCAATCGAGCATATCTGGGATCATTTGGGACGACGAGTTGGGCATCCCACGAGTTTGAACGAACTAGAGGCAAGGTTACAGCAAATATGGAACGAAATGTCTCAAGACATCATACAGAACTTGTATGACTCAATGCCCGATCGTATCGCATCGTGCATTCGCGCTAGAGGGGGTCCAACGGAGTATTAACTCCTCCGTTCTTTTGCCTTTTTCTCTGAAATAAATTATCCTTTTTCTTTGATTTTCTTATCATTTACTTATATCAAAGTAGTCGTTACGTATGTAAAATTTCGTTTCATTTTGACGACTCCTTCTTGGTGCGCTAATTTTTTTGTCCATGAGTGTATATATATATATATATATATATATAAAGCGTCCAACTTTCATCTGCCGAGCGTAGAAGTAGCTGTCAATGGGTTGCCAGAAATTGGCGAGGTAGGTTAGTATTGGCAAAGGACGGAAAGGTTACCATAGAGTGGAAGAACTCTGATTACAGGCGATTACAGGTAGATAAAATTTATTACAAAATATCCACTCCGCCCCGCCCCCCATCTAAAATGGGCTTGGGGTCGCGGCCGTCGGCTCCAAGACCTTCCATATAGCGAGAACTGGAAAGTTAGTCGTAGAAATACTTTGTTGTAATTGGTCCGAAAATCACAAATTTTTTACACTTTAAAATGCAACTGAAAAGGCTTATAAACATGGAAATATGGCATAACATTATAAACAAATATCTGGAGTAAAATAAAATAGAATGGTACACATAAATGGAAAACACTACTAATGACAGATGTAAAGATGCCACAAAATACAAATACAAGTGAATATTGTTCATGTCACATTCCCTGACATTTTCACATGCCACAATCTTTTGAATGTCTTTGAAATCTTGGACGGGCACAGTTTTAATAGGTAAACAAACACAAAAGTTATTATTTCACAATTTATAGTTGTTAAATATTGGATAATTCCTTTGGAGATCTCCTGGTTGTAGTCACTTTAAAAATATTATTTTTTGTTTATTTTTTTTTCTTCACATTGTATTATTTACTTTTCTCTTTAAACAAAACTCTTCTTTATTTTTATCATTGATTTCTAGTTTTAACTTTCTCCTAATTATGTAAACAAATACTATTAAACAATTCTTTCAGCAATTAATAAAGTAGTTTTATCAAATGCTGTCAATTTTAGCTTTCAACACCAATACCAACTGTCTGGTACCCGATGCTGCAAAAATTCGAACAAAAATACAATTTCCAACAATTGACATTGACATTCTGTGGAACAAAAAAATCATTACAACACAAACATAAATTTTTTAGGTATGTGACTTGTTGTTAGTACGTCCTCTTGAGCGTTTACCACTCTTAAATTTTTAACAATTTATTAAATCAAAATTTCTCAAATTTTTAAACTTCTCATAATTTAATACATTACTACTTTGTGTCCCCCCTCCCAAAGTACAACAAAGCTGGATTAACATATTTTAATTTCGTGGAAGAACAACATTTAAACTTTTCCCAGTTTCTAAATTTTTTCCTAAAGTATTTTGTAATATCGTCGCCATTATCATTAAATTTTAGCCCTGTAAATTCCCTAAGTGTGGTTAAAGTAGGGGTAAACAAATGTTTTCTAATACCGTCACTAATTCTGCAAAATTATTAACTTTATAACAATTCTTTATATACACGTTAACTGCGTTACCCTTTACAAAACGTGAAAAATTTTGTAATTTCCACTGTTCATCCCTATTCCCTACTGTACATTTTTTATCAAAATAATCTAGCCAAGAGTTTGTGTCTATATTACTGTCCGAATCAAAAGGCACAATATTTAGTTCTGTTTCACTACTCGTGATTCTTAAAGAATCGTCAAGCTCGGTATTTGGTTTGGCAGTCGCCATTTTGTTTTATAAATATAAGATATCAAAACGAAAATACTTAAATTACTTCAACATACAAATATAATGATTAACCTAATTATATCACTTCAGAAAACAAAAGAAATTCAATGATTGAGATATTATAAGAATTAAAATATTATGGCGAAAACCCGATGATAAGAATGTTACACATAGACGTTCTTGAAGCTTGTTTAGATTTTCTGCACAGCGTTCGGCGTACATGCAGAAATCGTGGAAAAAAAAATTCTCCAGAAAGGAAAAAATCTTCAGGAATCTTGAAACTTGGAACACTTCCTCGAGATATGAAGAAAATTCACAGGGTAATCACAGCTTCTTTCATAAATGACGATGTCCCGACGTGAAATTCAAAACGAAACTTGGTCCAAACGAAACAAATCAAAACTTGATCCTATTGCAGTCGTCAGCTTAACAGTGTAGATCTTGCCGGCTCATGTGATGACCCGAATGGTCATCTCCTGAAATAAGCATCGTGGCCGAAAACAATATGATTCGAATACAAGAACATATAACTTATTCCAGCAATAACATGACCTTCAGCCCGACGTCCATCTTTCATCTGCCGAGCATAGAAGTAGCTGTCAACGGGTTGCCAGAAATTGGCGAGGTGGGTTAGTATTGGCAAAGGACGGAAAGGTTACCATAGAGTGAAAGAACTCTGATTACAGGCGATTAGAGGTGGTTAAAATTTATTACATGTATGTATGTATGTACGTATGTATGTACACGATCTCCATGAAAGTTTATGAGTGATTCACGAGTTTTTTTATTTGAAAATAAAGGGGTTTGCATTTTACTGGGTTTGCGCCTGCTTCTAGGTATTCTATTTCTTTTAACTTATTTAACTTCCAGAGTCCTAGTTTAAAAATTGAGATCATTAGTTGCAGACAAGAAATTCTTTCAAACGCAATAAAGTCTCCACGTTCTAAATAAATGCGACTCGCGAATACCTGTTTATCCCCCAGGATAACAAAACAAGCAGATAAATTTATTCACCTCATTTACTATTGATGCAATTTTCACGTATGCATTCGCCTGTTAATGAAACTTGCAACAGGAGAACATGATTTCCGCCATCAGAATAATAGTTTTACAATGCAAATTTCGGGCAGGAATGCGATTGTGTTATAACAATTTAGCAGGTGGCCGTGACAATAACTTTTTCACGAAGGTGGTCTTTTCATTGCGTCTCTCATGAAAGCCAATTAAGTAACACAGGGAGCGAATCTCGTCTGTTGCTTGAAGGAGTCAATGATTTTTTTTTTTACCCCGATGTTCTTTGGTCGCTAAAAGTGTATTAAATTCTCAGATTTGATTTTCCTTTTGTTCTCGAATCCTTTCACGTGTTTCCGTTCGCAAAGAAAAATATGAAAGCAGAGCTGAAAAGAATGATTTTTATTTTCTACACAGGGCAATAAATTTTAAAATTAGAAAAAAATAATCTTATTTTTATAAAAGTTATATGAGAAGAAATGAAAAATGCGTCAGACTACAAAGATACAGTATGGGCCATTTTTCCCCAGTTTTAAGTACGATTATTCCAATCAATATTATTCCAATCAATATCACACGAAATTCAGAGTATTTACTTTCCTTTTTTTTCTTTTATTCGGAAGAGAGGAGGTGCAGTGAGTTAATGTAATTAAATATTTTAACCCAGTCGTGTTTTCACCAACAGAAAAATCGAAACTAGCTAATAGAACTGAGAAATCATTGCTTTGATTACTTCCCTAAACAGAACAAAGAATGCTTTTGTCTGATTTGCCATCTTTTAAAAGCAAATGAAATGTGTTCATTTCACTTCTTAGAAACAGAGGAATTTTCTTAGTACAAAAACAAAAGTTAAAAATATGAGGATTTGACTAGTTGTTAGATACCTTTGAAGAAATACTATGTTTTAATGACCACCTATTAGGAACATAATTCAAACCTACAACATCTGGAATTCGAAGCCGCCTTCCTAAACTCTTGACGGAAGCAGCATGTAAGCGAAGCTCATCTACCAAATATTTTTCCTCGAGGCGTCATTTGAACTTGCCAATCTTCAGTTCCCATCTTAAGCTATGGGGTAATGAATTTTCATGTCAGCATTTTCTCACAGATATGGTTTTATTGTACTCGTTACTGCGGTATTGAGAAAGAGACAAACAAATTCATAATGTTTTAGCAGTATATGTGTTAAAAGTGATTATAACATATACGTACAATTTCACAACATTTTTTTCATTCCCTACTCCCATTCAGTTGATACTTTATTATGACAGTCATAAGTCGCTGTTAGCTACTCCGGAAACATTGGCTAATATTCTGGAAAGGAAGACTGGTAAGATGATAACGTTATACTATAACAGATTATCATCGATTGTAAGAGGATAAGAAAATATGAAATGACTCGTGCCCGAAATTTCCTCGTCCTAATAGCAAAAGCAAGGAAAAGGAAGATTTCTCTTTTATACATAGATCTGTCAACCGATTAAGGAGGTAGGAAACGGCATTAAGTTCGTTGAAGCTGTTAATAGAATGCGCTTCTTTCTGCCCTAGCGACAAATTCGTCGGTGAAAGATAACTGAAATATCGCTTATTTTTTTCTGCCTTCCGATTCTGGAACATAACCTAAAATTTACCAAAAAAAAGGTCTTATCTCATTTTAACCAAGCATCGGCAAGGAATCTATTATTTGTGTACATTTAGTTATAGCATTCACAGTGACATAAAATACAAAAGATGAGCATTGAAGTCTGAACTTCCTCGTCGATGCCGTGAACCCACGAATTTAAATTTATATATATATATATATATATATATATATATATATATATATATATTATATTGTAAATAGCCTGTATTTAGCCGATAAATGCAATTAAAGCATTAGATACAAAAAGGCAGGCAGTCTTGTATTTAAGGCAGAGTCCTTTCAATATATATATATATATATATATATATATATATATATATATATATATGTGTATATGTGTGTGTGTTTGTGTGTATTGGTAGAGAGCCAAAATACTGAACATTTGATTAGATAAGCCTATACAGCACTAGAAATGCTAAATGCCCTTGACAGTCCGGATTCGATACAGTATTTTCAAGCCGAAATGCGGATTGCGGGCCTTTGTACAAATGATTATATAAAAATACATGTATGTAAAGATTCAAAATACAATAAATAAGATAAAATAAGCCTACAGATGATAAGAAATGCTGAATTCTCCAGATATTCTGGATTCAACATCGTATTATGAGCAAAAGTACGGAAATATGGAGATAAGCCGTAAAATGCCTAAAAAATACAGAAATCAACACATACGATTCAAAATTGTGCATCGCACGTATCTGTTGAAAGAAACCATACACGCCGCACCTGCGGTAAACAAAACAATTAATAAGCGAGTATCGAATTTCCACCAGCATGGCATGACTATTTCTATTTGTTCAGAGATACATGTTTTAAAACATTTACGGAAAAACAAACAAAGAAATGCGATCTCTAAACCGGACTTATAGTTTACGACTTGCATCGACTGCATACGACTTGCATAGACTGCATACGACTTGCATACGATCTGCATCGACTTTGGATCCTCGACAAGCCTACTTGACCCTCTGCATTGGAAATAAAATAAAACTTATGGTTTACGGCCATAAATTATTTATATTATACATAAAATTTTATTTTTCCTTTATAATTTAATATTTTACTTTTTAATTAAACCTTATTCCAGTCATAACATTCAGCTGAATTAAAGCCTCTAAATAAATCTTTTTTTTTTGCAGTATAGGAGTCATTTTTGTCATTTTCCATATTTTTTTAGTTTTCCGTTCACACTAGTCTCTGCATTTGCTACTATGTATTCTTGGAAGTTTGGGGGTATAGATACTGATAATTTTATCTGGATGTATTTTCTGCGTGTATGATAAAGTATCTACATTTTCTAAGAATACAAAACCTGCATTTACTTATGCATATGGAAATATATGTATGTAACTTTAATTTATCAATATATTTCTACAACGTCAAGAAAGACATTGAAAAATTACTTTATTAACATAATCAATAATCTAAAGAAAAATCACCTTAACTGTGTCAATAAATCACAAGACATGCGAAAGAGAGATCCGTGTATACAACATTCTTGGAAGCTTTAAATTTCTTTCGATTCCCTTTAAACTCAAATGCAAAAACTCCCAAATTTCTCTTGTGATTTATGCGAGGATTAAAAGAAAGTTCCTCTCTGGTTTTTACAAACATTACCCCGAAACTTACTCAAAATAAAAAAACTTTAAAAATATTCAACGTCATTTCCCTCGACATTCTTCTTTCTTCGGACACATATGCTTTCGCGCAATAAATTTGCATCGCCGAACCATTATGTAAATTGATTAAGAAAAAAAATATGTTTCATTCATGATAATTTGGGAACGAAAATAATGTTGTGCACTGATTCAACAGTTGCTGTTAACAGCAGATGAGACTTAGTTTGTTGACATGTCGACGAGGTAGCTTTTTAGAAAGGAATTTTTTTAGGCTAAATTTACATTCTTAATACGTTATTTTAACGACGACGATAAAATTTAGTACTAAGGGAATAATACAGCTTAAAAATATGGTTTTGTTAATTTATAATACGAACACTCTTTTTAACGTAGGATTACGTTCCTCCATAACGGTCCTTCGGTAAGCAAAATTTCAGACGCTAAAACCGTCCGTCCATCCGTCCTCGTGAGTTATAATTTTGGCAGCGTGCTAAACCTAGTCTATATCACTTCGACAAGCAGTAAACAGTTAAAAGCTATCCCAAGCTACCTGTTCAAACTCAAATATACTGAAGGACACGGTCACTTAGCTAGAAACACATGCGTTTAGCCTTGTAGTGATGATTTATATAACTGAAGTGACATTGAAACATAGCAGACGATTTAGTTTTGAGAAAAATTACAATCATGAAATACGTGTTTATTCTAATTAAGAATGTCTGAAAGTGGCATTGAAACGTAGCAGACGATTTAGTTTAGAGAAAGAATTCCGAGCATGAAATACATGTATATACTTTTAAGTACCGAAATGAGTTAAAATTTTGACTTACATATATGTATATATATATAGCACCACAAGGGTGGCTAGGTGCCACCACAATTTTGACTGAGCATCCCAGGGGTGACATCTAGAGGATCATTCCAGATTCCCCACCCTCTCTGACCTCATAGAAGGACTTTCCAGTCAACGGATTTTACGTGTCCATATCCGTCCTAGACACGAAGACTATTAATAGCGCTTGTCGGGTTTCGACCCTAGCACCCTCTGTACCGAAAGCCGAAGCGATAGCAATAGGCTACCTCGGGCCCACAAAATTTAGCAAACATTGATACTTCTAAAACTACGTAAGGTATTAGAAAATCTTATATACAAGTATAAAGCACGGGAAATGGGTCGTGTCTGTATGTGTGTGTGTGAGTAAAAAAAATTCAAAAAACCATGAGCCCTACCTTCATGAAATTTACTCGGTTTTATGTGCTTGAAAAATCAGGATGAGTGTGACTATTTTCATCCCGCTACGACGTTCCATTCCCGAATTATGTCAGAACAAGTTTGCGCGGTATCAACGGATATTTTTGTTCAAAGCCATTGTAACATTTTATTGTTGCCAATTAAATTATAACATTTGCGTAAAAATAAATAGACATGAATTAAAAACGTGATTTATTCATATATTGGCTCATGCAAAAATGAATTTGATATATTATTTTCATACACGTAGCAACACGGAATATTTCTTTTTAAAAATGAAAATATAAAGATGGAAAGTCATTGATTTTCAATGAATGTGCTCTCAATCCATTTCATGCATTAAAACTATCCCAAGCTACCTTTTCAAACTCAAATAAACTGAAGGACACGTTCACTTAGCTAGAAACACGTGCGTTTAGCCTTTACGCGATGATTTATATAACTGAAGTGACATTGAAACATAGCAGACGATTTAGTTTTGAGAAAGAATTACAACCATGAAATACGTGTATATTCTAATTAAGAAAGTCGGAAATTGGCATTGAAACGTAGCAGACGATTTAGTTTAGAGAAAGAATTCCGAGAATGAAATATGTGTACATATTTTTTCTACAATAATTATCAGATTTGCTGTTTTTTTTAATATTGAATGTGTTCTCAATCCATTCAAACATTATTGATTCTTTTTCTATAATAATAAATCCATTCAAACATTACTGACTAGCTGTAAATTAATGCTTTAAAATGCCCAAAAAGAAGAGAGCAACTTTTAATCCTGCAGAAGTAAGGGCAAAATGTCAAAAATTGTTGAGAAATGAGCAATGTGGTTAAAAAAAATCAGAAGATCGCGAAGCCAACAGAATTCGAAATGCAGCTAGACGAACACAAGAATCTGAAGAAAAACATTCCCAAGCGTGCGAAGCCAACAGAATTCAAAATACAGTTAGACGCACACAAGAATCTGAAGAGAAACATTGCCAAGAGCTCGAAGGCAACAGAATTCCAATTGCAGGGATCCCAAGTAGTGAGACTGATGAGGAAACTTTAACGCGTCGAACATACGATCGTCTTCGAGCTTGAACATCGAGAGGAGAGAAAAGCGATGAACAACGACAGCACTGACAACACCGGCTATTTGCTACCGCAAAAGAATTTTGGCGAAAACAGTTGCAGATCGCCAAGATAGCCTCAAACAGAAAAGACCAAGACAAGGCACTTAAAGAGCAAACAATTGGCTTTATTTCAAAGACATTAACTACGTTAGAAGCATTTAACTACGATCATGAACTTAATTATTCAAGCTTTCCACATATTATTACTGGAAGCATGTCTGTAAAATGCACCTTTTCCAATGCACTTAAGTTTGAAGGTGAAACGCCAGGTTTCTGTTGCTCAGGTGGAAATGTTTTGTTGCCAGAACTGCCTGAGCCGCTGAAAAGTCTTATGAATAGAGATCACCCAGAGTCAAAAAAAATTCCTTAGCATGATCCGAAAGTACAACTGCAGCTTTCAATAGACATCTTTCGGAACATCTGTACCCATGAAGAAAAAGAATGGATTGATGCCGACTTTTAGGATCCAGAGACAGATTTATCATAAGGTTGGATCCATCATGCCACTTCCAAATGAAGAAACAAAATATTTACCATGTTTTTATCAACTCACTTTCTTGTTTGTTTGTTTGTTTGTGTGTGTGTGTGTGTGTTTGTTTGTCCGGTAGAAATCTTGCAATCGATTTTTAACTAACTTCCCGACTAGCTAGACATTTGAAACTTTTAGAATAGCTCAGAACGCGATTACAACGCAATATTTTAATACTTTTAGCCATCTTTAAGCAGATTTGAATTCCTTTTCAGTTAATTTTGTTTTGTAGACTGGTGCAGCCATCTATCGGCCGGAACGGGAACGAAAAGTTAAACGCAAGTTAACTTCCAATTAACTTAATTTTCTTTCAAGTTGATGGGATAATTCATCAAAAAATTTTAAAAAGTATTTATTAATACACAGAATTGTCAAGTTTATATGATTCAACAGAAAATTTTAAAACATGGTACAGTAGACGCTCGTTAATTCGAACTCGGTTAATTCGAACTTTTGGTTAATTCGAACTAATCCAAAGGCCCCAAAAAACTTGTATTGGAGTTAATGTTAAAAATATCTCATTAATTCGAACTAAATTTTTATCAATTCGGTTAATTCGAACTAAAAATTTGACAAAAAAATTTTCTTTTTCCTCAATTTAACTTTCTCGATTTAAGTCAAGGCACAATATTTCTTATCAAACTGTATGTGGCCAAAGCTCTGATGTAAACGAAGACGTATGCACTAATTTCGGTAGGAAACTGCCAGGACTTTTCTCTACTTACCTGCCGAAAGATATTTTTAATGCGGCCATAATTGACAAAGCCATAATGGACTCTATTAAAACTCTGAAAGCATTTATTCAGATGGAACCTTCCTCTGAAAATGAATTGAAATGTTTACTTCAAATCGAGAAGTTGGCTGAACAATGTAGGCATCATAAACAAAACCAAACATCCACTTTACAGTTTTTCCCCAAAGTGTAATTCGTATTTTTAATTAAAGTTTACTTTCTACTGCATATCTTCTGCTTCATTTTATGATTAAGGCAAGTCTGTATTGCTTTTTAATATGTTAATATTAGATAACATAGTATAATACTATATTTTCTGGGGTTATACATACTAGGAGATTTTTCTTCTTCAGTGATACACTTTTAAAGTTATATATTTTCTCTTAGCATCGGATAATTCGAACTTCGGATAATTCGAACTTTTTCCGAGAACCTTTGAGTTTGAATTAACGAGCGTCCACTGTATATAAAATGTTCTTTTTATCTTGTAATTATTAAAAAATTATTTCCTAGGAGATGAAGAAACCTAAGCTCAATCGCAGGGACAGTCATTAAAAGTTACTGGACTGGATCTGACAGAAGAAAGTTTTTCGCATGGTCGCTATATGTGAGAATGTCTAGAGCAAGGAATCAATCAGAATTATACATTGTCGCAGATGATAAAAAAGAAACAAAAAATGTTGTGTACTGGCAAGTATTAAAATAACAACAAATTAGTTAATAAACGAAAATTTATTACTGAAAAAATTAAATTAATCTGTTTAAGAGTTGATATAACTTTAGAACATCATAACATGAGGATAATCATTGAAAAAAATAATTACAGAAACTGAATCCTAAGCGAAGCCGGGTAATAAATCTAGTAATTTTATAAATTGGACAGAGAATGTAGACCGATAATACAAGAAATACGAATTTATAGCTCTGAACACCCTTGACAGAAACCACTAACCAATTTTGCTTCTCTTTTGTTTAACTCTCAAACATGCAAGGCGTATGGAAATATTCAAACAAGAAAAAAAGGTTTTGATAACAGTAAGGGAATTTGGAGTAATTACGCCCTGTTAGGTTCTAGCTCTTGGCAGTACGTGTATCACACATTCAGACTGTTATAATTTTGGTGAGAATATAGATTCAATTCCAGTATCCTGAAAAAGATAAGTGATTGAAATAACCCTAAGAAAAATGTGTATCTAATGGTAGGTCAGAACATGTCAGACATCTCAGAAAAGTTTTTTACATTAAGAAAATAAATTATTTCATAAACTTACGCATCTTTATGAGTACGAAACTGCTATTTTTTACGCTCCGAATATTCAAATTTTCCCTGCTTCACTTTTCTCAGAATAGGTAATGACGATATTCATGGGTAAATAAAATATATTTCATGTCATCTATTGGACAGAAGAAAGCATTAGATTTCACATTTAACAGCCTACAACTGTCTAAATCCTGGTCTATATATGTTATCATATGTAACCCAAAACTCGGTTACTTCATTTTTAATATACCCTTGCTTGCTATGAGGTATTATTTGAAGATTCCAACAAATGAGTGCCTAATTATAATCAACATGACACATGTAATTATCTTAAATGTTCCTTTAATATCCTAAAACGCAGTTACTTTATTTATAAGACACATGTTATATTGTCTACATAGCTGACATGTAACATCTGTATAAACAAAATTTCTGCTACTTTTGCTTATAACCCGCTGAAAAATAAAAATTTAATCGCCAAAAACTCAGTTTATGTCTAACCAACCTAACACATATAATGGCTTTATATATAGACAATATGTTATTATAATAGCCTACAACTCATGTACCTCATTTGTAAGCTACCTGACACATATTTTACTGCTGACATGTTACATTTAATAGCCATTAACGCCATCCAACCATTGAACTCATTAACTTTATTTATAAGCTGCTCCACACATGCTAAATAGTTATATATAGCTCAGATATTACATTTATCAGACTAAAAGTAAGTTGTGTATTTCTAACCTACCTAACACTCTCTAATATTATTATAAAAAGTTATAATATTACATACAAAAACATTAGTTTTTTATAACGTATTCCCAGACATAATAGACAAGTTGTGTTCAGGACAGTTAGTAAAGCATATTAGAAAAATTTACAGTGTGAGAAGAACCGACGCGCAACATCCAAAGAAACACATATGAATAGGAAAATAATTATTATCCGGCAAACGTGTGACTTTAAAGACTAATAGTGTGTGAGAAGATAGAATTAAAAAATAGTAGTTCACCGCTTCACAGACATTGTTTATTATTAAAACAAAAGACTCTATCCGTGCGGATGGTTTCTAAAATTTAATGTATTTCTCGAGGTATCGAACTCGAAAAGGAAATATATCATATATTGTATTTATATGAACAGTCGGAAATAGCAATTTAAACACCTAAACACTATTTGTTCTTGTATTACAAATATCGGAGCTATATATATATATATCAGTGGCGCACCCAGGGGAGGCAAAGGTCCTGTCCTCCCCTAAAGAAATATAAATTGAATTATGAATATTGATTTTGCATTATAAATATTTTTATCCGTCCATCTCACCCCCAAGAAAAAATCCTAGGTGCACCACTGATCTCGATCTCTCTCTCTCTCTCTCTCTCTCTCTCTCTCTCTCTCTCTATATATATATATATATATATATATATATATATATATATATATATATAATATTAAAAAACTAGTAATTTCTTAATTCAACACTCTTAACAGTTAAAAACTATTAATTCCTCACTTTACTATTCAAAATTACATACCCATTTTTAAATCCCTTCAGTTATTTAATTCCCTTTGGGCATTCGCGTTAAATTCCATTATTACAGCCTTAGGCAATATCATTAAAGATGGCTGTCTTTTTTAAGTAAAGGGACGCGGCGCGGCGTCAGTACAGATTTAAATCAGTTCTGCACATCAACAACAACTTTAAACCAATCAACTATTAAGACACACCCTTTAATCACGTGATGGACTGAAGTTTATATAAGAGTTGACATCCAGAATTAGAACGGATTCCTGTACTTCCTCTTGCTGCATTCATACCGGCGGAGTCGCCAAAGGAAACAATAAAAATGTAATTCGAGAAATCTTGTGTCGACGACATTTCTTTTCGACCAGACTACCATTCCAGTAATCCAGTGTCTACAGAGTTGACTGTGATGTGGGGTTGCGGCATTCTTCTTTGCAATGACCGGCGGCCGTTCTCCCCATATCACACACGCACACACACACACACACACACACATATATATATATATATATATATATACATACAGAGTAATTTTTTTAAAACTGACACTACTCAGAGCCATCTGTAGCGCGATCTATCAAGCGGAATAATTCTACCAAAATTGATAGAGGGACTAAGGACGACATGGGAAAGAGTTTCCGTGAAAATAATTAGTTCCAAAAGTCGCCGATAGTGGAATATATGGCGCTTTTGTTGTCGGTGCACCCGAGACTTTACATAAAAGGCAAGTAAAACATGAGAATAGAAATTCATGAGTATGTAGTCGACAGTAGCGCCAGTATTTCGAGCTATAAAGATAAGGGATGAATACCGAAAAATTTGTAAGCAGACAATTGAATAACAAAAAAAAATTCACTGTAACACCACTTTATGCAACAAATTCAATTCTTCCTCCTTCAATGGGACCACAGTCCTAGTGGACTACACATTCCATCCTCAACACGTTCTCAACGGCCAAGCGTAACATGTCACCAGGAATGCTGATCCGGGATATGTTGGCCTTTAGGGCCGCCAAGTACGAGACTCCTCCAAGATACACCTTAGACATTAAATAACCCCGCAGAAAGATGTCACATGGGTTAGGTCCGGGCGGAGAGGAGGCCATGCAAGTGAAAAAAAGCGAATGATAACCCCTTTTTTCTGTGAATCGAAGGCGCAATAGATTCCGCACTGATCTTTATACACAAAATACTGGCGGTGCTGTCGACTACGTAGTCATGAATTTGCATTTTAATGTTTTACATGCATTTTATGCAAATTCTCAAGTGCCCGGACAACAACAGTGCCATACCGTTCCCTATCGGCGACTTTTGGAACATTTTTTTTTTTCACGGAAACTCTTTCCCATGTCGTCCTTAGTCCCTCTATCAATTTTGGTGGAATTCCGGCTGATAGATTGCGCTACATATGGCTCTGAGTACTGTCAGTTTAAAAAAATCACCCTGTATATATATATATATATATATATATATATATATATATATATATATATATATATATATATATATATATGAGACAAAGTTGAAATTGAAAAACCAGTATAAGCACTAAAACTACTTGCAGCCAGGAACTAGAAACATGAAAAGATAAGAATTAAATAGGTTTTAAACAGCATCTCTTCATCAGCGGTGCTGATACTGTCTAAAAACCAATGGATTGCTTCTGATAAGTATGATCTAATCAATAAACATAGCTACTTAGACACCGTACAATCCATATGAAACAGAAAAATTGAATAAATAGTTGCTTAATCATAGAACACCAGGACTGGCGCTAGACAAAATGAAAGTTATATATATATATATATATATATATATATATATATATATATATATATATATATATATATATATATATATATATATATATATATATATATTAATTGTGAATTATTATAAAATGAATGCTTGAACTTTTTGTTTACAGATAATTCATGCTGTGTTCCCTTTATTACATTCTATGCTCAGAGAAAAAGTTAGCGGCAAATGTTGAAACATCACGAAGTATGTAATTTCGTTGATTGAACCTGATTATTCAAGTTCGAATATAATTTAGATCTTATAACACCACGAACTGCTACATTTTCGGGAAGCTCTATTTGTAACATCTTCCATGTACTCTAATTTATCACTGAACTGAATTATTTTAGTTCTCTCTCTGAGGTCAGCCATCAGACATGTGATGCATCATCCCTCCCCTCACCCCCTCTACTTCAGTTCCCTCAAAACCTGCAGTTAAGTACTATAATTAAATAAAAGTATCAACAATCTAAATTGTTCTAAATCACAATTTGTTATTTCCTGATGATTTTTATGATGCAAAAAAAAAAGGAGTGATTCTGATGGAACACACACGAACTCCTCTGGGCCTAAATTCGCTTGATTTGCATCGAAAAACAATTTCTGAGAGCCGTGCTAAAAAGGGAAGGAGGGAAAAAATCAACCATGCATGTCTTTAAATCGATGAAAGGAATGGTAAACACGTGATCAACAACCGAGGCATCAATGCCTCTTCCCGAAATTTTGAGTCATTTATTACGGGGCACCGCATTGTGTGAGTTTGTTAGATATTTAAATGGATTTGTGTCAGTTACACTGGCTAAAGTGTGAGGAAGATTCCTTCGCAGATTCCCGGGGTTTTTCGGGGAAAGTGTAATTAGATCGTCGTGTTTGTGAAAATCATTGTCCGATATCGAATTCATATTGAAAACGATATTTTTTTTTCTTCTTTGTAACCTCGCACATTGTTATTTACTTTGCTTGTTGGCTAAGTAATTACTAGTTATCAGTAATTAGGGAATGGGCATGATTCAGGAAGACCTTTGCTTACAATGAAGAATTCTATTTACTTGAAAACTGCCGTCCGTCAGATTTTTATCAGCAACGTTTTCTAGATAAGGTGTTGAAAAACTGTAAACCATGAGGGGACGTACCCTCTCAGTATATCTGTGAATTTATGAGAGTGCTGGAAGGTAAACTAATGGTAAAAAAAGAAAGTCAAAGGTGGCGAGAAAAATTCCCTTTAAAAATCTTGCCTAGATGTTGCAAGGTGCAGATAAGTTCAGGCTATCTGAAAATACACTGCTGGCCACTGTAAATGCAACACCCTGAAGGAAACATGCAAATAACATGAAATTTACAACATGCATTAGCGGAGGTGAGATATGCAAATGATTGGAATTTCAGCGCAGACGCACATCACGCGTGCCTGTGGCGCCACTTCAAGCGCTATTTAAGGCTTGGAGATTTCGACGATTTCAAGTTCGGCAATTGTGTTTTTCTTGTGGTTTTTTCAAAAAAACGATCAATTATGCCTCGTCGAAAACAGCGATCATCTTTTGATCAAGTATCCGAGTTCGACAGAGGAAGGATAGTGGCCTACCGAGATTGTGGATTATCTTTCAGGGAAAGCGGTAGTCGTGTTGGACGAAACCAAACAACTGTAATGCGGATATGTGATCGTTGGATGCAGGAGGGTACGACGGACCGGCGTGTTCGATCGCATCCACCTCACCGCACCACTTCACGTGATGACAGACAAATTTTGCGCATGGCAGTGACGGATCGCTCAGTCACATCACGAACCATAGCACAGCACATGCAGTCTGTAACGCATCATCCAGTGTCTGCGCGTACCATTCGACGCCGTTTACAGCAGAGTGGTCTGTCCGCAAAACGTCCATTGCTTTGTCTACCCTTCACGCAGAACCACAGACGTCTCCGCCGCCAATGGTGCGATGACAGAAGGATGTGGACGGCAGAATGGAATGAAATTGTCTTTACTGACGAGTCACGCTTCTGTCTGCAACACCACGATGGGCGCATTCGAGTCTGGAGACACCGTGAAGAGAGGATGCTGAAGAGCTGCGTTATGCACCGCCACACTGGTCCTGCACCGGGTATTATGGTATGGGGCGGTATTGGATATCACTCTCGCACACCTCTAGTACGCATTGCCGGTACTTTAAACAGCCAGCGCTACATCTCCGAGGTGTTGGAGCCAGTTGTCCTTCCTTACCTTCAGGGCTTGCCCACAGCCATATTTCAACAGGATAATGCACGACCACACGTGGCACGCATTGTCCAACGGTTCTTCGTCAATCGCCAGATTCCATGGCCATTCGCCAGGTCCATGGTTGCTCTACGATTGACCCAGATTCCATCCCCAGCTGCCACAGCAGATCAACTTTGGCAACGTGTTTAAGCTGCTTGGTCTGCTGTACCCCAAGAACTCATCCAAAGTCTCTTTGAATCAATGCCGAGATGTGTGGCAGCGGTGATCTCCAACAATGGCGGCTACTCTGGCTACTGATTTTGGCAGGAACCACACTTCACAGAAGTCTATAAATTTAATCATTTAATACTTGGGCAACATGTTATCTACAAAATAAATTTTGTTATGATATCTCTTGTCTTTCTTGGTGTTGCAATTTGGGTGGCCAGCAGTGTATATATACAAACACTAGTTATTAAAAAATTAAGGAAAAATCACAAAAAGAGGGATAAAACGTTCAAAACTAGGCCAATCTGTTTAAAATTTGAATATGTTGTTAAGTAAAAGGTGCTGAACAATACTACATTATGCAAAATAGTGGTGCTGCAGTCGGAATACGTCATTTGCGAGGAGCAAAAGAGTGCATGCCTTAGAGCAAGGTGACAATTGTCGCTGCGAGGCTGAGATGAGACATCTGGCATAGCCAAATTGTAACAATGATCTCCAGGCATCATTTGACCGAATAACTGCGATGTCGAGCTATTGGGAGACTAGAAGCGGGACAAAGTCAGACAGAAGTGGCCAGATGGCTAAATGTCAGTCCGTCTGTGGTTCGTAGACTTTGGCAACAATTTCTAACCACGGATTCGGCATCCAGGAGGTTCAACGAAGGACGGCCATACGCTAAGACGAGTGCCGATGACCGATATTTGTCATTGTGCGGACGAAGGAATAGAACCGCAACTCCGTCTGAACTCATCCTCCCTCGCTGCAAGCTCCGGAAGGTTGGTATTAACGTCAACCGTGCGTAGAAGGCTTCCCGAAGGTGGTCTTTTTATGAGGCAACCACACATTTGCGTCCCGATCACGTCACACCATAGGTGGGAACGTTTGCAGTGGGCACGTCAACATGTCCACTGGACGCATGATCAATGGAGGGCTGTTCTCTTTACGGATGAGTCCAGGTTTAGCCTCCAAAGCGATAGTAGGCGTATTTTGATTTGGAGAGAACCTGGAACTCGTTTTCATCCATCACACATCCGTAAAAGAGATGCATACGGATCAGGCAGTGTCTGTGTTTGGGATGGTATCTCTTTGGGTAGACGCACAGACCTCCATGTCTTTCCCCGTGGAAATGTGAATGCTCACACCTATAGAGATGACATCCTTGATGCTTATGTGTGCCCTTATGCCGGGGCAATCGGTGATGCTTTCGTGCTACAGGACGATAACTTGAGACCGCACAGGGCTCGCATCGTGGATGCTTATCATGAACAGGATTAATTCAGCGCATGGAGTGGCCAGCTCGATCACCGGACTAGAATCCTATCGAGCATGTTTGGGACGCTTTAGGGCGACGTATAGCTGCTCTCAATCCACCTCCTAGGACCCTATCCACGCTTTCAGCTGCTTTGCAAGAGCAATGGCTCTCACTTCCTACCGAACTCATACACCGCATAATTGACAGCATCACACATCTGCTGTATTGCTTCTCGGGGGATCATACACCATATTACTTTTCCTATACCAAACTGACGCATTCGATTTTTCATTGTATACATATGCTAGTTTCTATAATACCGTAATTGTCTGGAAATTTCTTTTTATGCTATTTTATACCTACATATGTGTTGTATAATGTGTATAAGTTTCATTAAATTCTACGCGTAACTTTTGAGTAATCGCTATTTTTGTGACTTTTCCTTAATATTTCATAACCAGTGTATATATAGGGGACAAGGTAGCCTTGTGGTACAGTGCGCTAGCTTTCAGTGCTGAGAGTGCTCGGATTGAATCCCGGTGTCGCTCCACTAAAATATTTCCGTTCGTGTCGTCCCTTCATAGGGGAAAATTATGGTCAACCTATCTGGTGCTCCCATAATAAAATGGACTGCAAAAACTGCGGTGAATAACAGGCGAATGTCTATCGATAAAGTGTCTCCGCATAGGAAATATATATATATATATATATATATATATATATATATATATATATATATATATATATATATATATATATATATATATATATATATCTTTATGTATAGATATTTATAGATATATATATAGATAGATAGATCAGAAGACTTGAAAAACGTTCTTTCATATATATAGATGAATGGATTACTCAAGTATTCCTTTGCACAAGTATGACAGTGCGTTTCGCAACTACGAAATGTTACAAAGGGTTTTGATTTGTTTTCAGGGGATTTCGGTTCTTATCCATTGTTTCGTAGTCGTCAAATAATCACTAAATACCAACTAAAGAACCTCCAGCCTTCCTTCCAGCCATGGAATCAAAATCATACTAAATAACAAAATTACTCTAATTTGCCTTTATTTTCTGGTAATATCTCTTATAGAATTCCTTTTTAGAGTATTTAGCAGCTATGCCATGCTGTGGATGCCTTAGAAACAGGGGAATCTATTTCATGGCTGCAAGGTATGCTTGAGATTCTATAGTATGCATTAGGCAATTACTGGATAGCGATGAAAACACGTGTCTATTTCCCCTGAAAACTACTCAAAAATAAATCATTCTTGACAACATGTAGTTTCTAAATGCTTCTCTGTGCTTCTAATAGGATTTTTCCTGGCCATTCTCCTCTCCCCCCCCCCCCCAAAAAAAAGTGAAATAAGCCAACGGTTTTCTGCCAGATTTCATGAGTTACAATTTTTACCGGTAAACGAAAAAATGCGTATACGGCACAGAAAATTCTAAAGAAAAAAACCAGATATTAATTTCGTTGCTTTTAAAGAGTAGCATAGAAACTTAGAACCAAATAACTCAAATCCCATGATTCTACGATTATTATATTGCCAGATACAACATTTTATGCTGTACTGTACTGTCCATCTGTACACTGCCGTCCATTGGTATCTAAAGTCTGTCTACCTCTGAATACTCTGCTGTAAGACTTTACTTGAATCCAATTTCACTCAAAATGGAATTTTTGATGATTTGCGATCTTTGCCAGAAAACATTTAAAATATCTTCCAAAATACTTCTATAACATTTTTCACTCCATTCATGAGTTTTTTTTTAAATTAAACTACATTCATAGCTTCTGATTTAAAGTAAAAGATATGAAAATATTTTCTCTGAAGCAAATATGTACACAGAAAAGTAGTGTAATATGTATATATTTTATTTTACCAATGCGGAGGAATTTGTCGTGAAGACATTTGCCTATAATTCCCCGCAGTTTTGCTAACTATTTTATTAAGGGGACACTACAAAAGCAGACCAGCATTACCTCCTATGAAGGGATGACATGGACGTAGGCATTTTAGTGACGCTCCGCCAGGATTCGATCCGAGCACCCTTAGCACCGAAAGCCAGGGCTCTGTACCACAAGGCCTCCACGGATATCTCTCTCTCTCTCTGTGTATATATATATATATATATATATATATATATATATATATATATATATATATATATATATATATATATATATATATATATATATATATATATATATATATATATATATATATGCCATTTGAGAATTCTTATACATAAAATTTTTATAAACCCTGAATATAAATGATTTTACTTTGAAACCTATGTACATATGTGGAAAATTGTACAAAGAAAGCACTTGCTCAGAAGATATGTCAAAAACTTAAGAGTGTTTATATTTTAATAGTTAATATTTTTTAAAGTAAAATTCCAAATTGTTCGAATAATGTTTATATGTATAATGATCTTTTTTTAAGGGGATATATCTTTTTTACATTTAAAGAAGAAAAATACTTACGAAAATACATGTAAAGAAAGATGAAATTTTGCATCTCAGACAACCTTTGAAAATTTTCCAACTTCGTTTGAATAGTTATACAAAATGAGCTCTGATTGGCTATGCAAATTGATAAGTAAAATATAATCTGAATGCAAAGCAACTCTTTGTTTAAAAAGTAAACGATGAAGCATGCAGTAACCACTTAACCTAATTAACATATATGAGACACTTTGTGCAGTTTTCTAATTAGAAATTTATTTTATTTTTTCAATTATTTTAAAAAGGATTCTTGTTTTGTTACATTAAACAAAATTAAAATTTTCTATAAATTCGTGCCTCTATATCCGGCTTCTAAAACCTTTAAAGTCAAAAAGCGTACCTGCAATTGAATGCCGTTGCTATGAAAACCACATAAAGGATTTAAGCAATTTAATTAAACCTAGTATTCCAGTTTGAAAAGTTGCCAAATGACGTTTTATAATTCTAAACAACAATGAAAAGTTGCGTAATTAAGTTTCACTCTGAGGCGAGAAAATGTCGCTCAAAACTTCCCATTTTCCTTTTTTATTTCTTTTTCAAAAACTTTCCATTAATCTCGGAACGTAATTAGTAAAAAGTCCATTAAAAATGCTATTTCCCCTAGCCATTATTAGTAAATGATCCGCTAATTAAACACAGGAAACATCAAACATTCTTTAATTTAAACTTCAAAAATTTCCCGGCCGATGAAGAATTGAAGACAAGTGTTCCGTTGAAGGCAAATACTGATGATGGGTACTGATTGCAAATGTTAACCACCGTCTCGAGACCCTTTGAAGACAGTTAATTTATAATAGTATTCATTTGAGGGCATTTGGTAAATATCTTATGCATACGGATATGTCACGTTCTTGTCTGGAGGATAATTTATCAAAAGGGTTCGCTCATGAATTTAAGGATTACGGTGCTGGTGTCCGCGAGGAATGAAAAAGAGTTAAAGGAAGTTTGTATTCCTAATTTAGCGTGAAAGATGATGGTGGATGGACAACAAGACAGTGTTTGCGTAGTTCTGAATTTAAAATCGGTGGGATGAAACTAGGTTGTCGCACTCTTAGCATTTATTGTTTCAGCTTATTCTGAGTCTGTTTGACTCTATTGAGTTGTGGGGACCGTAAATTTACTTCCATTTCGCGGTTGGCTCAAATTTATTCAAAATTTCGCTGATTTTAGGAATAGATATCTTAAGGTAACACACCAGTTGAGCTCGCAGGTCACCAGTTCGCATTATTACCTGTGGAAATTTTCATTCTCTCATTATTCATAGTGAAAAATGAGGGAGTGAACACTTTTGAAAGCGCTTTAAAATTTTTATTTTAATGCATATTTCTTTCTACTTTATCATATGACTATAAAGTAATGATGAGTAAAATAGCAACTGTTGACTAAAATCATTCACACTAAATTATGAAGCATTTTATATTAGTTAGTTAAATATCCTAAATTAATTCAATGATTACTCTAAACTACAAAACTTCTCGAGTAACAATATGTCCATCAGAAATTATTAGTCCACCCAATGGAATGGGAAGGTATGTACTCGTATATCAGTGATAACAAAAAAGATAAATCAAACAATTAAGTTTCTTTCTTTAAGTGCCTAATATATATATATATATATAAATGTTAGACACTTCTTATATTTATGTTAGAGCTTACAGGCTTCAACATTTCTGTTCTTATCAGCAATGGCTCACAGTCAGCTTTTTCGTTGACCTTGGAATGGAGGCGCCCTGGTGTTTGGTCTAGTGTGTGAGAAGTTTCTGATTACTGCAGTTCTACACTGGCCGATGAGTGTTTCACCTGGAAGCAGAACTTCCTGGTGGTCTTATGTCGGACCCCATCCAGTGCAATGGAATGGTTTTAGTTACAAACGATTCACGGCTGCCGCTTCTTTATACTCTCACACAATAACCGATACCGATAAGAATGCAATTTGCAACACAAAAAAAAATATTGTTTACTTGTGGAGAGAAAACCGCCAAAAAACAAACGACGATTAAGTACTTTTATTTGAATCAAAATTCCTGTGTATCTACGTGTATTTCTTTTTTATTATTATTATCTTGGATTTCAGTACAACTTTGAAATTTTATCTTCAGTTACACTACGGGTATGTATGCATTTATGTATGAGAGTAAATATATTTTAGGGCTAACAAACTTTAATGTACGTATTTTAATACTTTCTTGTATGTTCCCGCATCTATCGTTTTCCAGCATCCATCGTTTAGTTCAGTCGGTCACTTCGAAAACGATAGATCGAGATTCCACTGTATATATATATATATATATATATATATATGTGTGTGTGTGTGTGTGTGTGTGTGTGTGTGTGTGTGTGTGTAACATCACCCCAACCACGGATTCCGGAATACTGCAGTAACGCGAGGGGGATGCCATAAGCGATGGAGTTATATCTGGCGTAATATTACATAACGTAGACCTGGCCGGAATGGAGGAAATGACGCACTCAAAGGAAACATAGTCCTCATCTTTACCAGCTAAATTTCTTTATTGGAGGGACGAGGGCGGCTCACCCCGAGTTGGCATGTACACTACATCATATAACACGAAGACCGAGGAACAGCGCGCAGAAAATGGCACAATTTGACTAGCACGAAGACAGAAAGAATATCCCCGGCAACACCTTTGTGGGTCTTTAAAAACTTCATGAGGTCGTCGTCACATGACCCTTGCACTCTTGCATTGATTGGACAGAGGCCCCCAGGCCAGTTCTCTAGAGTGAGCCCCGCAGCCTGAAATATAAGATTTGGCGCCCACCAGACTGGGTGTTAAAGGGATGATATATTGATTACCTACTTTAGTTTTTATGAAACTTACAATTCCTTTGTTCTTAAAACGAAAAAGAAATTAACTCTACGCCCATGGAAATTTAAAGAATTTAGAAATTGGTTAAGGTTTTTGGGTTTTGTATGTTATATATATATATATATATATATATATATATATATATATATATATATATATATATTATTAAATGAAGTTAGAACATATAATAATTAGAATATTTTGTATAGTGGGTTTTTTTTTTTTTTTTTTTTGCAAAATTATTAATTAGAGAAATACACTCTGACGCATGTCTGAGAATAACTAAAGGACACGAACTCAAATTTAATATCTAATGTTACCATTTAATTTCTCTTAATATTACTTAACATTAATTTAAACACTGATTACAAACTTTTACAGAAATCATCATATTAATTGTTTTCATACATTAAAAAAATTATTAGAACACATAAAATTCAAGTTACGTATATTCAATTAGCACTGTACTCTCACCTGATAAATATAACACAAATAATTATGACTTACCACCACCGCCGTTTGAGACTGAAGAATCTCATCGTTTCTACTAAGTCGACCAGCAGAATCGGCAAAGCAGGAAAAAATGGCGGATAGTTCTAGATCGGACCACCACGAGGTCCTCTTCCTGTCGTTGCTTATTCTTCAACTCACTAAGAAACGTTTTCAAACTTTTTTAGAACCGGAAAGAGCAGAGGTCAGCTATGTCCTCGAACAAACAACACCTTTCAGCTCTCATTGGCTAAAAAGATGTTGCTAGGCCGTTGCTATGGGGAAGCTAAGACCCCTTTACAGCCGAGAAGGGGTGGCAAGTCACTCTTTTCTTCTGTGCACAAAACCTTTCTACAGGTTACGCTAAATTTGCCTCCGGGAGGTACATACCTTTCTTCCGGAAACTGGTACAAAATAAACCATAGGTGCGATCCCAAGCACATATACATCTTAGGACATTCATAATAAAACAGATACACTAAAATGTGCATGGAACCGAATCAATGCTGTATCAAGACTATGAGATTAGAAAATATATTTACAAAGTCGAATTCCATGTTACACACACATATATATATATATATATATATATATATATATATATATATATATATATATATATATATATATATAAACAAAAGGGTGGAAGCCTCTTACTTTCGTATTAACATAAATCCGAAGCAGAGATCGTTTTACGAATGCAACTAAACCTTGATACAAACTTTCCAACCCCAAAGTAATACTTTCTAATAGTTACTTCTCTGGGACTTTTGACCTTCGGCCAAAATATTTCCGCTGGTCTTTATGATAGTTGATTCCTTAAAGCTTCGGGCAACCTTTTTGAGTCGAATACCTTTCCTGAATTCTACCTCGATTCATTGGTCTCTCCCTTAATAAATACATTTTATTAACGGTAGTTTGCTTTTATAATACTTTCCGAGTCTGTCTACCAGTGATATTTTTTCCTCGTTTCTATAGGCAGGGGCTGTGGATGGTCTTACGAAGTATTGCTGTGAAGAAAATGGCGTGCGGAAAGTGAACTTGAAGAAACTTAATACTGATGTGAGAGTTTAAAGGCTCTTGGATGAGTGATGACTTCATCTCTAAATAAAAATTTTCTATAAAATCCCTTTTTTATTCATTTACGAATGAATTTACATTACAAGAGTACCTTTTTCTATAATAAATTACACTAAATACAACTATGATAAACCAGGAAAAGAGTTTAGTTTAACTACCATAATAAACCCCAGACTTAACTACATTATTATAAGGTAATACAACTCATGCATCTCTTCGTGCGTAATATATAGCTCTCTTTAGCTGTTAAATATGCAATTAGGCGAGATATTTATTGCAAAAATGAATCAAACGCCGAAACACGTTGCGGCCGTGTCATTACTAGGAAATAATAGCATAATACTTATAATATCTACCATACGAATAGCGCTGCTTTTCAATTATCTATAAAATAAATGGGGGTCACATGTGAACGACATCATAATAGACAAGTTGCGGCGAGAAAAATGGAAACTGGAAACCACTACTTTAAATTATTCTATACGTTTAGATACCCTTTCCCTTTTTCTCAATATGAGCTTCGGAAAAGAAATATGATTTAGCTCGTGCAACTCTCTCGAAATGTATCTTAAAAGGATATAAACATGTTTCATCTTCGGCTTTATTTTACTAAATTACTCTTCCGATGTCATGAATTACTTCAAAAAAGTAGAATTACTTTTTTTTGGTACTCTATTATTATGAGCTCATAAGGCATAAAAATTATGATTTCCAGCCACCCCCTATTTTCTTTCAGTTTCCTTTTGTTGTCTCTGATTTACGAGCTAAATCCATTAGGAGTTTGATGTTCTAATTTTTATTCTAGTTGTTTTGCTGTTCCCCGTTTTTTTTTTCCGTCTTCCTCTTTTCTCTGCTGTATTTCCATTTTTCTCTGTAAAGACCGAGGTGATGCTGAAGGGGAAAATGGTATCTCATAAAATGCTGACTAGCTAGCATTATGACATCTTGTGTTTCAGCTGATTTTGTTTGTTTGTTTGTTTGTTTTATCCCATTGTTTTCATTTTCTTTTTGCTCTTGCCCCTCTTGCTTTTATTTTTCGGGAATATTGTTGCAGTAAGTGCATTACGCTTTTCAGAGCTTCTATGTGCGTGGCTCGTATTCATTTAAAGCTCTGAATTTATTGAATGCGTAATTTTTGTAACGCTTACGTATTCACGAGGATTTAGAAACGCAGTTCTTAAAAGTATTTTTTCATGAAACTGAAACAAAAGAAATCAAGATGAAAGTGAAGAGAAAATTATCCAGAACCAAATATTATATAAAATAATATAATGTGATTTCTTATAGATAAATAATTGTAGTTAGATATTTAAACTTTTTCGTATTTTGTTTTTTGATTTATATTTTATTGTTTTCATTTTCCTTTTGCTCTTGCCCCTCTTGGTTTCATTTTTCGTTAATTTTTTTTTTGCATTATGCTTTTCAGAGCTTCTACGTGCGGGGCTTGTATTCTTTAAAAGCTCTGAATTTATTGAATGCGTAATTTTGTAACACTTACATATTCACGAGAATTTAGAAAAACAGTTCTTAAAAGTATTTTTTCATGAAACTGAAACAAAAGAAATCTAGATGAACGTGAACAGAAAATAATCCAGAATCGAATACTATATAAAATAATATAATATGATTTGTTATGTCAATATCTCCAGTTAGAGACTTAAAAAATAATAAATCTTTTTGTATTTGCTTGTTTGTTTTATCCTATTGTTGCAGTAAGTGTATTACGCTTTTCAGAGCTTCTATGTGCGTGGCTCGTATTCTTTAAAAGCTCTAAATTTATTGAATGCGCAATATTTGTAACGGTTTCGTATTCACGAAGATTTAGAAACGCAGGTCTTAAAAGAATTTTTCATGAAAATGAAAGAAAAGAAATCAAGATGAATGTGGAAAGAATCAAATACAGTAACCACCGCTTATAGTGATCAGTGGTTATAAGAATCAACCGTTTATAAAAATCAATATCGCGAAAACAAAAACAAAAGAATTATTTCCAAGTTAAAATTTTTGCTTTAAAGAATCAATCCACCGGTTTTAAGAATCAGTTTACACTCTTCGCTTTCCTTTCATTTTTCCCAAAAAGCCACTTAAACGCTCAAAAGGCACGAAGTTCTTTCTTTCTTTTTTTTAAAAGAAAGATTGATAAGATGGGATGGAATATAGTCGTAAAATTCATTCTTTCTTTGTTAGACATAACATAATAGTTTCCCCTTAAACGCTTTAGCACAACACTGTCCTATTATCTTGACCCGGGGGCATCTTTACCCGTCCGGGTCAGATTTCACTTTTCTGCACTGACAAACAAAAATATTGACTCTTTTTTCCCGCCTCCCACATCTTGGTAGCGGCTTCCTGGACCCCGAAACACATAAATCTTCGGCGAAGTGACCACTATCACTTAAGCAAACGTGACATTAGTAGATTCAGCACGTTATCAAATCGTGAAACGTAAGCTAGGATCTTCGTCTGAGACTATTAGTATTGAAAGAGGTATAAACAGCCTCCTGAAAACTTCATTACGTCAAACTACCATAGAAAACTTTTTCTTGCTCCCTTCCTGTAGTTGAAATGTCAAAACTGTTAAGCAGGTATGTTGTAACAAATATTAGATTTCTTTCTTCTCTTACTATAATCATGTGTATCTACTTATAGGTCTAGAAATTAAGTTGTATTTTTAAAATTATACAGAATAATTTTAATAAAAGATAATTAACGTAAATTAAAGAGTATTTTATGGTAAATTATCTAATATATGTATGTACAGGTGTGTGTGTGCCTGTCCAAAAACCTAAATTTCGGCTATAAGAATCAACCGCTTATAAGAATCAAAAACAGTAATAACAAACGTGATTCTTATAAGCGGAAATCACTGTATTATATAAAATAATACAATGTTATGTGTTATAGGTATTTGTAATTAGAGATTTAAAAGAAAATTATTATTTTTGTTTTTTGTTTGTTTTATCCTATTGTTATCATTCTCTTTTTTGCTCTTGCCCCTCTTGCTTTTATTTTTCGTGAATATTGTTACAGTAAGGGCATTACGCTTTACAGAGCTTCTATGCGAGTGTCTCGTATTCTTTAAAAGCTCTGAAGTTATTGAATGCGTAATTTTTACGCATATTCACGAGTGTTTAGGAATACAGTGCATAAAATCATTTTTTCCATGAAACTGAAACAAAACAAATCAAGATGAAGTTAGACAGAAAATTGTCCAGAATGAAATATTATATAAAATAATATAATGTGGTTTGCTATAAGTAAATATTTGTAGTTAATGATTTATAAACTATATTTTTTGTATTTTTTTTGTTTTCTCCCATTGTTTTCGTCTTCTTTTTGCTCTTGCCATTTCTTGTTTTTTTTTTCGTGAATATTGTTGCAGTAAGTGCATTACGCTTTTCAGAGCTTCTATATCCGTGCCTCGTATTCTTTAAAAGCTCTGAATTTATTGATTGCGTAATTTTTGTAAAGCATATTCACGAGAGTTTAGAAACAGTGTTTAAAAGTATTTTTTTCATGAAATTTAAACAAAAGAAATTAAGATAAACTTACACAAAAAATGTCCATAATTAAATGTTGTATAATGTAATATTGGGTTGGCCAAAAAATTTTGCGGTTTTTTAGTAAGATTGGCACAGCAGAACTTAAATGTTTCTAATGGCCTTCGAAACAAGTTTTGTTAAATTTTTGTTGTCACAGCTGTCATATCAGCATACATTTAAAATGAAAACTTATCAAAATTGGAGAATTTTTCTATAGCCATTTCAATACTGAATATGGAAGAAAACTGGCAACATTTTCGGCATATTATGCTTTATTATGTCAAGAAAGGTAAAAACGCAACTTAAACGCAAAAAAAAAATTGTGCAGTGTAATTTTTCAGAAGATGGAATTATGAAATTGCCTGAAAGATGCCGGAAAGTTTTGAAGGAAAACAGAGACCATATTGTTCAAATGTATCTTTAATTTTTAGTTAAAAACCGAACGAACTTTTACACCATCATAATGTAATGTGATTTGTTATAGCTAAATATTTGTTGTTAGCGATTTTTAAAAAAAGTAAAAATGAATAAATGGTTAATAAATAATTGATATAAATTTAAATAATAAATTAGTTGTTATGGAATAATTGATAATAGTTATTCAAAATAATTAATAGTTAGTTTTATTAGAAAAGTAAACTATTAAAAATGGAGCATTTTTAATATTATTGGGATTATTATTATTATCATTATTATGAATTAATTATTTGCTAATAAATAATTTGAATATTTAGAGAAGAAATAAATCATATTAAAATGATGATAATTATTTTTTACAAATATTTTAACCGTAATGATATAGCCTTTGACAACTACTCCATCATATATCTAGGACGAGAAACAAGCAAATGAATAAATCTTAATTAAGGTTACGACATTTACAGATTTAAAATTAACATTTTACAGTCGACCTACATGACCATTATACGATACTTAACCAACATGAAATAAATTTCCCCAGGTTACTCTCGAAAATTCTATGAAAAATATAGGCTACAGTAAAAGTCAGTCATTCCATTTACTGATTTCATAACGTTTTCTGATCACCACATTAATTCCTCTTATTGACATTAATTTTTTTTCAGAAAATCTCTCTAACATTTCTTAATTACTTAATCCTGTTTGTTAAGGAGCCGAATTCCAAATACTTTTGCATCTATATTTGGTTTCTAAATGCAGCTTTGTTATGCCGTTTAAGATGTCTTTCTTCTATTTAATCACTTAATCAAGAATTGCGTAGTAATTAATGGAGAAGTCAGTTAATTTTAAAATATTATAAAATAAAAAAGCAAACGAGATTCAGCGCAATTCATTTCAAAAGAATGGAGTAATTCAACACTGATTTAGGGCAACTGTACAAAGCTTTTTACTAATATAACCTCTCTGCAACAATACTCGCATTTAGGCATACACACTGTGATCTGCTTGATCTCTAAGAGCATAATGATAGTACATATGATGTTCTTTTTCGTGCCTACTGCACCGAGGTTCGTATTATGGCATAAGGACGGTGAGATTTACAAACTGACTCGTCTCGTAATAACACAAACAAAACTATTTATTCGCACTGACACATAAAATGACAACAGAGTAATAAAATAATAATGTGGAGTAAGAAAATAATAATGTGTTCCTTTGAAATTCCTAATGCATTGATATGTGTAAGTATATATGTCAATGATAGATCAAATTAGGAAATCCCTTTCTTTAAATGTTGAAAATGTATAAACAAACTATAAGTTTAGAAAACCTCTTTCTTTTCATCTATCTATATATATAAAACAGTTCCGTAACTGACTCATTCATTCACTGACTGACTGACTGACATACAACGCACAGACCAAACCGCTGGACTTAAAGGGCTGAAATTTTGCATGGCGATTCTTCTAATAGTGTAGGGGTGGACTAAGAAAGATTTTTCAAAAATTCTTAGATTTTTTTAAATTAAATTTTTAAGCTGTTTTTTAAACTCTTTTTACGTTTGCATTTAAAATAATACATTGAGGGTTATAAAATTTATATCACGAGAAAGATCATAAAAATTCCTTCAAAATGAAATCTTTTTCGAATTTTTACCTCCATTTCCTGATTTTTGGTTAATTTTTAAAGATTAATTTTTAGAATTTAATTTATTAAATGCTGATCACGTGATTTCTTTTTCTGGTACTTTCAATAAATTTATCGTCACGTGCATAACAACTAAATAGACAAAAAATATTTTTTTCTTGCTAATGTGGCAGACGATTGGACATTATTTTGTCTATAAAAATATCCCTTACGATTTTTTCATAAATATATATATATTTTTTTTGTACATCAATTGTATATATTGATCGTCGTATTTATACATTGACCGTTGTATTTAACTTGAATGTACTCCGTAGCGAAGTGCGGGTTTTCAGCTAGTTTAATATAAAATAGCAAGTGCTTTAAGAACACAAATTCATTTTTCTCCCAAAGTTATACAAGGAATGGAAAATTAGACCAATTTTCAAGGCGCTAATCCCACTCTATTGTCTGTGACACACCCTCTTTTCTCTCTCTCGGAACATTTCTTTTTGATCGTTCTTTTTTAAACAACATACCATAATTCCGTCACAGAAAGGAAGAAATAAATTATGCTTTATGATTTTGCTACATATTTATTCATGATTACAAAAACAAAGGCGATGTGTCCCGACAAGGCATTTTTTTAGTACTTCGATTTTCACCGAAAGGCATATGTTTCCAAATATTTCACCGTCCATTTCGCGAGCGAGCCGAATGTTTTGAATCCGATTTTATCTTTCGAAAAAGTGGAAGAAAAACTTTTTAGCTATTTGATTTCTTCTTCCTAAACATATGCGGTGGAGTCAGAATTGTTCTGTGCTATTTGAAAGATCGAAATGCTTTCAAGGAGAAGCAAACGTGCGTAGAAATTTGTTGGTGAAAGTTTGTATTTGAAACGACTACTTTTTTCAAAGAAAATCGCTACATAATGTAGTGTTGTTCATTTTTTTTAATAGATTTATTATTTACACTAGCTGAAAACCCGCGCTTCGCTACGGAGTACATTCAAATTAAATACAACGGTCAACGTATGCAATTTATGCCAAAAAATAAATATATATATTTATAATAAATGCGATGATCAATATATACAATTGATGTAAAATATATATCTATCTATATATATATTTATAAAAATATCGTAAGGGATATGCATTTTTTTTGGATAATATCCAATCGTCTGCTGCATTAGAAAGAGAAAAAAATATTTTTTTTGTCTATTGAGTTGTTACGCACGTGACGATAAATTTATTGAAAGTACCAGAAAAA
>OU015496.1:173126835-173161835 GCA_907164885.2 Dolomedes plantarius | reverse complement strand
GTGACCATATGTTTATTAACTTATGTCTCTTCCAAGAATACTTTTGACGTATTGCATGTGACTCATTCTGACGTCACACTCAAAAAAGTAAATACAGGGTGTCACAAGTGGCTACTTTTCGCAGAGGACAATTTGCGCGGAGTGTGTCTAATGTGGAAGTCAAACCAGAAATTCGCAAAACAGTGCAATTACAAGATGACGGAGACCTTTGATGGGTTTCCATTACCCACTTATTACTTCAAGAAACTCTCATCAAATCTTAGGCACTTAAATCACCCCATGTAGCCGTCAGATTTTGATGTATGGTGACACATATGCTGTCACTCTTTACTACCAATGCATCAAAACTCACGAAACACCCCTCCGGCCCACCCCTCGACAAACAACACGGCTTCCAATTTCCGAATGCAAATTGAAAATCGAATTACACCTCACACGCATTTTTTTTCTCTCCCTTCACCTGTTGAACAAGGGGGGAGGGCGCTCCAGAACTTTTCTTGAACAGTGGCTCGTTAATTGAAAATCGTCCGTTATTGACACGTAAATGGGACGGATATGTCAGATGAAGTGATGTCCTGCTATAGTTTCGTTTTTTATTTTTTATTACAACAATCTTAGAGAGATTATTTGTAAGTGTCAGAATGGCAACAGTATAAAACGAATTTCTGTTGTTTAAGTGTTTACTCTACAGTGATTTAGTATGTGGTGATAAGAAGAAAGCTGTGAGGAAAAGAATTGGAGTGAAAAGATAATTGTCACGTATGAGACTAAAGTCAGTTTTTGAGTCTTTGCTAAGACGATTTGAGAGAGTAGGGAAAATTGGGTATTAGCATTTTAATTACACCTGAGAAGTAAAATAGAGGTATGTTCAGCCCATTCATGTGTCAGGTTCATATTAAGTCTGGGATAATTAACAGTTTCTTTGCTTTATGTCCATAAATTAGAGAATTCGGCTCTTCTCGAATCAAAAGATTAGGGATATTTGGGCTTCTTTAAATTAATGAAATAAATACAGAGAAATAGTAAAGAGAAATGCTATCTAACACATCGTTCTTTTAAGGGATATGAGTAAGAAAAGCAAAATCACTTGAATGATAATATTTTAATTATGAAAGGCATGTTTAAAATATAAATAGCCCGGCTGCTTCACGCACGGAGCTTCGTCAAATTACAAATTCTTTCTTATCTTTCTTCAGCCGAATGATGGATTGAAGTTGTCATAAAAAATACTCACTCTAATGTGAATTTGTAATTTAAAAACAATATTTGGTTTGTATATTCTTCTGACAAGTAATATTGATAATTTTAAATTGAAAGCAAAAAAACTTTAGCTTTCTTACACACAACCAAAGCAATTTCTTATTTTGACATCTGTATTAGAGAAAAACAATTTTGAGTTAAAATATAATTTGCAAGAGTTGATGTAAAAACTTGCTGTCATTTGTTATCTACATTCTGTCTAAGGTTCATTATTCTCTCTTCGGATATTTTTTTGATGCATTCCCGTCTTGGATAGGGGATTCTTTCAAATTTCCAAATCACAAAAATCCTTTAAAAGATATACCACAAAATAAATATTAATTTTTACTTTGAGAGATTTAAATTTTAAATATTAACAATAAAATGAGTTAGGTTTCGTAACCTATCACATTTCCAAAGTCTTGAAATTTATAAATAAATAATGATATTATAATTTTAGTAATTGCGAAATAAAGTATCATACATCACTGTCATCTGCAACCTATAAAATTCGCTTAGTACACGCAAAAAATAGGATTTACGGACGACGTAGTTGTTTCAGCTGTTTTTCTAATTCTAACTAAAAAATAAACGAAAAAAAGTTGATATTGTAGTCAAGAAATGCTTCAAGATAAAACAAGGCCTAACGCTATTGTTTCGTCATCAGCATAATGCTAGCAATACTAAAACATAAAATTTATTTCACAATACATCATTAATCTAGACAGTCTAAGATCGAGTCATACATTTAAATTTGAATCACACTTAGATTGATTTCATTAGTACGTAAATAAATACAAGCACTTAAAATGCTCTGTATATATATATATATGTGTGTGTGTGTGTGTGTGTTTATATGTATATATATATATATATATATTGTCCCGTTAACGAACACAAATACTCTTTTAGTTAGATAGAATTTACTAATGCATATTTAAGGATTGGTCTAATTTTTATTTTCCTGTTTGTGAGAAAAACTTATTTTTTTGTTTTGATTTGTTCTCTGGTTTTCTCATGCTATCATTAAATCAACCATTTTCTCTTTTCTTGAAGGATGAATCTAAATGTTGCGTAATGATAACGGATCTATGAAACAGGCAGATAAAAAGTGGGTGATGTAGTCAGAGAAGATTGTTCTAGAAAATTAACCACCATGCTCTGTCTAGATTCTACATGATTAAACCTGAGACATTGACTCGTTCAGTTAGAGGAAAGTCTACTGTAATAAGATAAAAGTTATATTATTATTTTAAAGTAAAGCTGACTTTCTAATTTAATTCAGTCTACGAATCAAATTGTTGTTGTTATAGCATTGTAATAATTCAGAAAAGCAACCTTATACCATAGTTCGTTTTCTCTAAGACTTGCATATAATCTTTAATTCAAGCAGTATTTAAAATCCTTTCTAGTACGCATTTAATCAATTTTACTAGACAAAAGAAACAAAAGAGAATCAAAAGACTCAGGGTTGGGCAGAAAAAAGAAACCCATATTTTGCCTGTACTCCTTCTGAAAAGTATGTTAGAGTTTCTCGGAATCTACTCTCTCTCTCTCTCTCTCTATATATATATATATATATATATATATATATATATATATATATATATATATATATATAAGGAATTCCTCTGGCAGACACTATAACGATATTCGGGGACAGAAGAATAGGCATTTCGGACTGGTGGTAGCTTCTTTAACTGAAATGTTGTAGACGAGTTAAGTGTCATGAGAATCAATCAAGCAGTCCAGTCGATGGGTTTAATAAATTTATTAGTACATTGATATTTAGTTTTTTAACATAGATAAGATGTATAAAGAGGAATGTTTCTTTATACATCTTATCGTCAAGAGATCTTACCCTCATGTCTACTCCCTAAGTGTGCAGGGCTCTGCTTTCACACTAGAACAAAGATGACTGCGACAGCTAGGCGCCACACAGAAAACGGAAAAGTCAACATTAAAGGTAGAGAATTAATGGGATAGAATTAATACTGGTGTGGCGTTATAATTATTATATATATATATATATATATGTGTGTGTGTGTGTTCCTGTGTGTGTCTGTATGTATGTGTGTTTACTGAAACCTCTCTAGACGGCCATCCCTCTAAACGGCCATATTTTCTTCAGATCCGATTAAATACACTCCATAGAGCCAATGTTATTTTACCCCCTTTCCACAGTCGCCTCTCAAAACGGTCACTTTTTTTCAGAACCATGACTGGCCGCCATACAGGAGTTTCACTGTATATGTAAGAAGGAACTAAATGTTGTATGCGCAATTATATATTAAAGGTACCAGTAGACCTGTTTAAATGGTTTCTCTAACGATGACAATTTACGGGGTTAAAAGGAAATTCTTCGATCAACAAGGTAACCTTCAACTAGAATTTTCAGGATTTTGCTCCAAAATTTACGTGTTAAAAAAGTAGTCATAAAGATGGTGAACCTGATCTACTAAATCTATGTGAAGATGCAAAGTTGGAACAACTTTGCATCGCACAAAACCGTTTTTTGAAAATATTTTCTTAGAAATATTCAGAGAAAGTCTTTTTACAAAATTTGCAATAAAATTAACTTCACCAAAAACGACTTCCTAATTTTAAAGACTTAAATTTTTCTCGAGTTTTCAGACTCAAGTATTTTTTAGGAATGAAAAGCATCAAAATGACAAAAAATTATTTTTTCTTTCTATAGGCAAAGTTAAACAAGGCTCGAAATGTGCTACTTAATTTCATCGATTCAATCCCTGAAATAGAGCTCTGCAAAGAGTAATCAAGTAGCATTTTAAAAGTAACATTTTAAAAGCAACAAAAATGTATAAAAGAACGAAGTCATATATTACGCTTGTAACTAACAATTTCCACAATGTAGTTAAGCGTTTACTCAGGCGTATAATGGTGTTTGTCGCTTAGAAAAGCAGGAAGTAAGTAACAATACCACTTTAGAATTCTTTGCCTGTGATAACTGAATAATTTAACAGCGCTTAAATGCTGACAAAAAAAGTTTAAAAGAAGCTTTTCAATTATTCAGCAAACCATTTTCGTTCTCTTAGGGCTCTCTTAATTCCACTAGAATGGATAAAAGTTTGTATAACTGCTACATTCTTGAAATGTTGACTATATGACAGGAGAAAACTTTTAAAAATACTTACGCTGTAGTTCATCTTTAAATACATGTGTTTTTGTTGTTTTTTTTAGGTGGAGATTATCTTTTTTTTCACAGTATAAATCCAGAACCTGTGACTTTGCGCATTTTTAGTAAGTTGTATATTCTGGGGTTTCTATTCTGTTTGATCGTTGTTGTATGAATTTAATACAGAAATAAGACGGAAAATCTATTAAAGTAGAGAAATCCCTTATAGGAATAACAACTGTGGCTCTACTTCAACAAAACTAATACGCTGAACTTTCGAGAATTTCTATTATTCATTGAAGTAAGAATTCCCAGGTCCTTTTTTGATGAAGGCATGTTTTCTTTTACATGGTTTAAAACATACTGTGCAGTTTTACTATCAAATAACAGAAAACAGCCTGCTTCCAAGATGATTGCAATCCGAGTTATAACGTTTTTATGCTATACCGTCTATGCGTACCCTGTTGTTTTAAGTCTATTTATATCGGAAAATAATTTTTTTATGATTTGACCCCTTCAAAAAAAGATATATATCTGAAACTCTGTGTATTGTTTTTTTCAGATTTTTCCTTTAAAGAAAAATTACTGAAAATATATTCCTCGAAGCTAAACTAAATATGATAGGAAGATTTTTTTTTCTTTTAGAGGGTGGTGCGTGTGTGTGTGGGGGGGGGGGGGGGGTATTTAAAATGGTTAAAAACTTTGTAAATAAAATTTTTATAAATGCCGAGAATAATATGTTTTAAAACATTGGTCCTGTTCAAAAGTGAAAAAATTAAGCATGTAGAGTCATGGGTTCACTTGGCAGACACTTTCAAAAACTAAAACTTGCTCTACATTTTCAATGTTTTTATATTAAGTTTTGATTTCTTCATTTTTACAAAGGCAATTTTTCTTTACCTGATGTGGTATTGAAATGGAACTAGAATTTTCAGGATTATGAGCCAAAATTTACGTAGAGTTTCTTGTTAAAAAACAGTCATAAAGAAGTATACCTGATCTACTAAATCTAGGTGAAGGTGCAAAGTAGGTGCAAGTTTAGTAAACCGTTTTTAGAAAATATTTCCTTAGAAATATTCAGAGAAAGTCTTTTTACAAGTATACTTACTGCTAATAGTACGTTGCTACACGAAGTTTCAATTTCAATGAAAAACATTTTAAATTTTTACTGGACTATACTTCCAAATCGTGGAATTGCATATGTCAGTTTTATTCGTAGCAAGTTAAAGCGGCATCATACATTTGGGAAAGAGGGGAGATTTTTTTAAAGTATTCATATCATAGCTACATACTGCACGTGCTGGTAAGGCCTCTAAATATCCGAGCCGACATATCAGAATTTTGTTTCCCTCTTGCCATCAAATTGGGTCACCACCATACCACAGATTGGCCATAGATTCGATTTTTTAAAAAATCTAACTTTTCTTAAATGGTCTCTGTCACTGATACTCATACAATTCTCTGAATTATAAAAGTGCATTGCAGATGGAAATTTTAAATTAAAGGCATGTCTTATTATTTAAGTGTTCCATAAAAATTATTATACGCTCTAAATAATCATAACATTAAAGTAAAATCCATATGAGACCATTGTTTCATAATAGCATGTATGTATGAAGTGTATTAACTTAAGGCGCCATATCAATTGACATCCCAGAGGTATAATAAGCGCAAATATATATATATATATATATATATATATATATATATATATATATATGTCACGGCCTTATCCCAAACACGCTGCCTGTCATATATATATATATATATATATATACTAGATAGTACCCGTCAAAACTTGACGGTAAAATACAAATCGTTATAAAAGTACTATTAAAAGTAATACTAAAAATACAATAATAAACAGAAATTACAAACATTATCATCGTAATAGAATGCTTTGCGAAAAATCACAGGAAACTACATGTGAGCACATAAAACCCACATGTGTTGGAAATTTAGAAATATTCAATTAAACACTTTTAAAAATTTAAGAAAATTTTGCGGTTATCTTAGGTATTCGCATTGAAAAGCACGCTACCGTACAGACAGTTTTAAACATATTACCACGCATGCGTCAAGTTTGCAACTTTTCAAAAATACAAATTTTGACATTATTGTAATATCTGGTTAAAATATATATATTATATGGTTAAAATATAAATATATAGATTAAAAAAAATAATATAATGAAAAACTGTTATCCTGTGAAAAATATTCTCTGATTAAATTTTTCTTAAATTAACGACGATGAATGAATCACGGTGAATGAATGACTCCTTCGTATTTACATTTTCAAGTTCTGAGTATATAAAATGAATACTTCTTATCAATTCAACTGAAACACTATGATAACTAAGGTGGCGGAAAAGAGATAATTCTCTAATAAATACGAAAACCTTAACGAAAATACGTTACAATGAAAGGATATTTTATGCTGAGAACAGTTTTAAACGGTGGCGAGCTGTTTTGAAACTGTCATAACCGTTTATTACAGCTGTCTAAAAATCGAAATAAAGTTAATTTGTGTCGATATTACGTTGTTCCTAATAAATTATTTGGGTTTAGACAGCAAATAATCTTTTTGAACTTTACTTTGAACTTGTTAAGCCTAACTCATAAAACAAAATGGATGCCATACGCTGATATATTTATGAAGCGGTCGCTCTGGATGCGTTCATGACAGATACATATATACACAGAACACTGCAACTATTAGGGGAATATTATATATATATATATATATATATATATATATATATATATATATATATATATATATATATATATATATATATATATATATATATATATATATATATATATATATATATATATATATATATATGGAATTTCTCTGGCAGACAATATAACAATATTCGGGGACAAAAGAATGGGCATTTCCGACTGGCGAGGGCATTCTTTAACTGAAATGTTGTAGACGGGTTAAGTGGCATGTAAATCAATCAAGCAGTCCAGTCGATGGGATTTATTTACTCGAGTATATTATTAAGCAATAGTGAATTTTTCTCTCCTGGTACAGTGAGCAAGTTTACATTCCTGATATTATTACCCTTATTTTTTTAGTAAGGACAACTACAATGAGATGTTTGTCGTGTTTATGTTTTCCCTTTCCAGAAATCAAATTTCTTATTACCAACTTATCACACATTTACATAGTCACTTACCATTCATTACGGTAGTTAGGGTGCCACTATAGCATTTTACTAACAATTTATTGGGCTAAAGCGTTTTAATCTCCAGGAGGTTTAGCTTTCGTAGGTCGACATTTTTTTTGCCTTTCACCAACTCACTTATATCTCAACAAATAAGTTTAGCGGTGAGATTAGAAAAAGACATTTACTCTAATATTGCGCACCAATTTAATTTTCCACGAAGCAACTAATCTCTGATCTGGGAGGGTGCCAATCTCAATATTTATTGGGTGAATGAAGCAGAGAGCAAATGCTCTAAGAACCAAATCGAAATGATTTGCTTTTTGCCTCCTAGTAACAAAAGCAAAACACAAAAGTAGCAATTCCTCTTATAAATTGGCCCCTCGGGATAAATAGTCAAAGGCTGGCAGACGTGTTTTATTATGAAGGATTGCGGAAATGTGGTTTTCGTTAAAAAGCACATACCTCCAGTCTTTTATCGCGATGAGGGAACTAAAATTGATATAAATGTGAATTTTTTTATATATAATGTAATGAAGAAAATTAGCTCAATTGTTTTGTAAATGTGTAATGGGCTAACAAAAAAAATATTTAGGATATAATTTGCATGATTGGCACAATAAATAATTATTTCGATAAATGCACTGTAATCATGGAAAAACCGTGTCTATTGTATAATCCCCCTGAAAAGAAATCTCCTTCATCAATTACGGTTAAAAAAACGTATAAACAATGAACTATGATAAAGAATCTACTACAAAATGATTGCTTGCATTTCTTCTTTTTGTTTTAAACCAATGCGGAGGCACTTGTCGCGAAGACATCCGCCTATAATACACCGCAGTTTTGCTGACCATTTTATTATGGGGGCACCATATAGGCGGGCCAGCATTACCCCCTATGAAGGGACAACACAAACGGAGGCATTTTAGTGGAGCGAAGCCAGTATTCGATCCCAGCATCCTCAATATCGAAAGCCAGCGCGCTGTACCACAAGGCCGCCACAGGCCCCGCACACAGAGAAAAAAGAAGTCGGTCAGTCGCCGGAATAAATGTGTTCTGGAACCCACTTCGCGTGTGAGAGGTGAGTTAACAAACCACTACCCGTGTTTTACAACGCATTTTATGGCCCACAGTAAAAACTTCAGATGACAAGGGTCAAAGTGTATTGCAAAATAAAATTATGGTGGGGAGGTACTTCGTAGACTATGGACAGAGACTGTTTAATAAGGAACCAATTGGGGCAGGAACTACTGAAAGAAAAACAGCCCGCTGCCCAATGAAAATGAGGGACGGGCCAGAATGGCCCCCTGTAAACGGACAACAGCCCCTCCAAGGACGATAGGAATAGGAGAGGAGGTCCAGATAGATCTCAGACTTGGTTCCTCAAAGTTAGATGATAGAGAGTCTCGTCTGCCTCAGAGTCTAGGAGAAGTGCCAATATCCCGCTAAGATGTTCCTATACATGACATGATTCTGGGTCCCTGTCGTCGATGCCACCATCATCGCTGCATACTTCAGCTACAGTAAGTGCCTCCCCATAGACTCTAAAAATCATCTTTGACAATATAGTTTGCCTCTGCTTCTGAGTTCTCATATTCAAAAATGTTAATATGAAAGAGATTATTGTACTATTTAATTGAAATTACAATTTAATTGAAATTTGTGCGTTATCAAATAGATGTATGTTTAAGGCCAATGCTTTGTATTCCTTGCTTGTTCCAACCTATGCATGCATCCATTGTTTTAAGGTAATTTAATTGCCTACAGCTACCACAAAGTTATGTTTATACACTCTTACACAATAAATGCATTTATTCTATATAAATATTAATTTTCCTTAATTACCCTCTTCCCGCAACAATTTTTAATCCAACCACCCTTCAACTTTCAATTATCAAATTAAATAAAGTGTTTTCACTTTCTTTTCCCATCAAAAATCCTTCTTGCCGTCTCGGCGGGTTGAATAACTGGAAGCTCCTCAATCCGCTGAAACAGAGCTCTTACTTGACTGACCTGGTAAAAAGTCATCATGAAACTTCTGTTTCTAACAGAGATCCTGAAAGTCAATCAAATATGACAAGCTCCAAGGAATTATTTTTCCATTAGACCCCTTTTCCCTCTCCTCGTGATTTCAACCCCAAGTTGTCTAACCACAAAATTGTGTTACGCAACTTTAAGTTTATCAATGGAAGAAGAATTTGGCTTTCTAAAGCGTTTAGATATCATTAAAGATTTCAATCATAAGGAAGCGTATTACTTACCGAAGGAAGTCGTATCATGTTTTGAGTGAAGAAACTAGTTTTTAAGTGGAATTCAAATATGCTGTTTACTAAAATCAAATTTTATTCCATACTGGTTATAACACCCTGACTTAAGTATAAAACAAGCCACGAAAAGTATAAAACAAGCCAACAAGCCACGAAATTTCATGACCAAATTCCAATGCTAGTTGGAGTTATATATCAGAGCATATTTATATGGTAGATTTCGATAGTGCCGACAGTGCTCAGGTTTCAAGAAACTATGTCTGGAACGGAAGATCTGAGGGATTTTCACACACAGTTCGATATAGTGTTTATTAAAAATCACCCGCCGCCCACATAGGGTAGTGCTTAGCGTTATGCGCTGCCATGCAGTGGGCTTGGGTTCAAATCCCAAATAAGGCTTGGTCGTTACCGAGTCGTCCCTTTATAGGGGGTAATGCTGGCTCACCTAAATGGCGCTCCCATAATAATGTAGCCAGTAAGACTTCGCGTTGTATAGCAAAAGGCAAATGTCTCACGACAAGTACCTCCGCATTAAGGAAATAAATCCCCTGATTTGTACATAGCACAAGAATTTTATGGAGACAGAAAGTTATTAACGCCATTCAAGATGTATGGAAAAGGTGCACGTTTGCGATGATGTTGAGGAGAAATTTGGCACATTTAGGGTTCTGGAATCTCTGCGAAGTCAACTATAAGTGAAACTGAAACAGACAAATGTTTAAAATCCTTAAGCATTTCATTTTGCCGATCAAGAGGAGCTATGATATAGTATAACTACCGCCATTTCTGATACATCAGATATGGTGGTAGAAAATTTATTTGTTGTTGCTAATGCCCCCTGGTTGGAGGTTCCATTCACCAGGTCCTAATAGGCTATTGGGCTGAAAGCGGAGGCTCCTGTTTTGAATTAGCACCACAAGGGTCGGAGTCCGACTTGGCTAAATGATCGGTCCCGTAATTTTGAAGCGAGTCAAATGACGAGACCGTAACACTTCACCCCCGCAACTCCAGAGGCGAATTTGAGAGCTTGGAGGACATTGTAGCCACGCCCTATTTTACGTGCCACGGCCACCATTAGTGAACACGGCGGTGGATTTGCAGCGACGAGCATCGAACCAGGGACGTTCAGCTCACTGGCCCACTGCTCTTGCCAACTGGGCCACCGAGCCTGGAAAATTTATGTAAAATGGGACATCTATAGAATTCCTGGAGGGCAGTCATATCAAAATTTAACAGTCTCATTTAAATTTTAAGTGTTACATTGCTTATGGGGATAAAATTTGCTCGTCTGTTCCTATTTACCCTCTAACATGCAAACACCGTTTGGATTAACTTCTGTACGGATGAGAGTTTCCACTTTTTTCAAGTAAAATGGAGTATCGTTTCATGCCGAAATAGATTCAGTTGTCATTTAAAGCCATATACACACTTTAAAACATTCTATAAAATGTTATGTGCTTTGGTGTTAAATTATTTGCTCACGTAAGTTTCCCTAACAAAATAACTGTGTGGTAAAAGAAGTGAAAATTTTTTCTTTCATCCAAAACTGACAATCGTATTATACGAATTTCAGCATTCTTCAAAATTCTAGGAGCATTTTAGGCCGCTGTGTACTAAATCTGTTGGATCCGCTCTACTGAATGTTAACGTATGTAGAGAATTTGTCTACTATTGACAGCTATATAAATGCTAAAAATCCATTAAAAATGATATTTTCAAATAGTCTAAACTTTTCGGCAACTTCCAGCAGGATTCATTTTCTAAATTTTGTACACCAATTGAAATTATGAGCGTTTAAAACACAACAGACTAGATTTTTTTTCTAGGAATAATTTAAATTTTAAAATAATATTTTCCTTTCATTTAAAAAACGAAAAATGCTCCAAAGTGTAAAATTCCTTTTTCTATTACGGAGTACAATTTTTAAAAAAATCTTTAAATCCAAGTCGGCAATCCTTGGACACACTTTCTCCGTAGGTTAACATTGAGGTGAACGAATCCAATAGGGTTTGTACACAGCAGCCTTAATTGATATAATTCAATGGCCTGTTAACAACATCCAGTTTTCCCTTTGAGGGGCGCCGTTTGCACACTGCAAACGCCAAAATCTAGTCTTTTTTAAACTTGAATTCAATGTATTCCAGTTAAATGAGCAGAAAAATGGTTAGTACTGCTTTCTGTTATCAGTAAAAAGGCAGAAAAAGATTTTGCATTTCTTTAATTGGGAAATTTTTCAATAATCTTTAAGTTTAAAAAATCGGAGGGGAAATTTGCACCTGTGGGGGTTGTTTCCCCTAAAAGGGTTAAAATACCAAAACGTTTGACGTATACTTAAGAAAAAAAGGTGTATTTGGTTAAAGAATGTTAGAAAGACACTTTTCTAATCCTAAAAAAACTTTTGTAGAAGAGACATTGACGTATTCAGATAATTACGTCGACCATTTTGAAAGGACTCGATATTACTTCAACCAAAAGTGTCCCGCATTCATTCATAAGATTTCTTCACTGACTAGAAGCAAAAACCTGCTCTAGTTTTCTTATTACTTGTCTGTCCATTACTTCATTTACAAATATTAAAGGCCGAAAAATCCTGCTACCAGTCTGCTTCAATGGCATATTTTTGCATTTTCTTTTTTCGTTTATTTTTAAAAGTAACATACAAAGGTTTCCCGTGCCATTAAAATTCAACATAAAAATCTAAAACATAAAATAAAAGAACCGCGCAGTCACTTGTCTTTCACGGATATTTCCTAGTCTGTGATATTAAATAGAGTGAAAAGATACTCTCTACATATTTCATTCTCCGTGACAGAAGTGTCAAAAGCGTGTCTCGATACAGTTTATGTCCTGAAATATATAACAGGCGTTTTCCTGTAAGAGTTAAAAGTTTTGGGACACAATTTTCTAATAATAATAGTGCGTTAGTAACTATAAAACTCATAAATATTTTCACAATGATTTCAGGAAAATTCCGAACTTTTTCTTGCGTTTATAAAAGACGTTTGTACCTTAAAGTACAGAGAAATGAATGTTTTTTTTAGATAAGTGTAAAAAGTTTTTCCATCAAAATAAAGTGTTTTTTTTTTGTTTTTTGAGAAATTTTGTTCTCCAACTTTTAGATATAAATGCATTTGTTATTTCCATGCCTAAGTCAGAAAAATGCGGAAGCGTAATTTTGTTTCCTACACGTCTTCCTGACGTTGCATTTGTGATCGAAAACTATTTGACCGATGTAGTTGAAGAAAAGTTTTCTTAAGGAGAAAAATAAAGCTATTCTTTCACTCCCTTTGTCTATTCTACCAAACTAAATAAATATTAGACCGTAGTTAAACTTAATGAAGCTGAGATCAAAGAGTTACAATTTTTTCCCTTGCAGAATTGGTATAAACCGTATAATTCCATAAAAACAGAATGTAATTGCCGTATAAACTAACATATATCAAAATTATTTTTGTCTGCCATGATGTTTCGTTCTTAATACAGTAAATCAAGATTTTACTCTTAATAATAATTCAATGCATTCATTTTTCTTGCGTTTATAAAAGACGTTTGTACCTTATAGTACAGAGAAATGATTTTTTTCTTGTAGGTAGGTGTAAAAAGTTTTTTCATTAAAATAGAGTGTTTTTTTTTTGTATTTCGAGAACTTTTTTCTCCAACATTTAGATATAAATGCATTTGTTATTTCCATGCCTAAAGTAAGGAAAATGCTGAAGTGTAATTTTGTCTCCTACACGTCTTCCTGACGTTGCATTTCTGATCCAAAACTATTTGACCGATGTAGTTGATGAAACTTTTTTTTGAGGAGAAAAATAAATCTATTCTTTCACTTCCTCTGCCTATTCTACCAAACTAAATAAATATTAGATCTTAGTTAAACTTAATGAAGCTGGTATCAGTCAAGGAGTTACATTTTTTTTCCTTTCAGAATTGGTATAAGCCATATAATTCCATAAAAAACATAATGCAATTAATTGACAGAATGACATGAAACATATCAAAATTTCTTAGGTCTGCCAGGATGTTTCGTTCTTAATACAGTAAACCAAGATTTCACACTTAATAATAATTCAACACATTGAACATTCTTAGAATACAATGATCTTCACCATCAAAAATAATATATAAAAATTTAATTCTTCATTTTTCTACATACTATTCGGAAAAATGCAACAATTACAAGATGAAAATTATGTCAACAGATGAGGAATTTTTTTATATATCCATAGAGATAATCGGACCTAATATTCTACAGTCTGATTAAGTATCAAATGAATTAATCGGAAACAAGTTGCCAATTTTAACTTTTATTAAGGAATTTAAAAAACCGTTATGTATATATGTATTCATTTCTCATCCTCCGGAAATTTCCTGTAATAACATTTCATATTCCTTATATTACCCCAAATTCGTAGTTTATGTAATAATAGGCATCCATTTGCTTACCTATATTTAACATGTTATGTATGCGAGTACATTAAAGTGTATTCAGAATAAGTTAAGCGATACTTAAAGGAAGTAAAAATATATACCACTTAAACCTTTAGGTTATAGGTGGTAGGATCATTAGGAAAAATATAGAAGATTTTATTTTATCCATCGTGAACACGATTATGGCCGAGTGCTAAATATCAGTAAAACGAAAAAAACTAACATCAAAAGATCAGACATACTTTGATCTCAAAAGAATTCATCTTTGTATTTATATCCAGCAAACCCTCAAAGCGATCATATATTTACATGCCTCGAATAGCATTCCATAGACTTAATATTTGCATTTCTTGCATAATATAAAGCATGTTTCAGAATGTTTTCAGTAAAAAAATTAAATTTGTAATACATAAAGATTCATACGGGGGTAAGTAAATAAATATATATATATATATATATATATATATATATATATATATATATATATATGCCAAATATATTTTCATTTTCCATCTTATTTAATGTAGCTTTCTAGGACCAATAAATTACCCTCTTTTTATAAATACAATTCCTTTTTTTAATTTATACATCTGTCCTTAAAGAGCTATATCTTGAGAACTCGCATTTACACGTGCATTTAGATCCTCTCAAGACCATGACAATCTGTTGCTATTCCTCTGAGAAGAACCTATCTTGCTAAAAATTAGGGGCAGATAGATTCCATTTAACCTCTGTTAACAGATTTGTGAGTTTTGGACGGAACGATTCTCCTGGAATGTCAGTGAAGAGAGGGTTTAACGTGATGTATACTGACATGTGTAAAATGTTTTCTGACGGCACTGCATGTGTGGACTTGGTGGTATTCGGATATATGTGGGGAATGGTCATGAAACAGGAAATGGTGAAAGGTTAGAGGAGTGATCAAATAAAAGATTTTATGTTTTAATTCTCCGTAACATGTATATATATATATATATATATATCATTTATTTACAGTGTTATGCGTAATAGTTAATGATTTGTTAGTAGTTTTAGTCTACTAGGCTGTAATTCTTTGTGTATGTAATCGAACTGATAATAATAATGTTACGATGATCCACGTTTTCTGTTTCATTATACAGTGGAATCTCGATCGATCGTTTTCGGATCCATCGTTTTTCCGTATGTGTGATTCATTTTATCCAGTCCCAACGATTATATTGCTTTGTTATGTTTCCGCATCTATCGTTTTCCCGCATTTATCGTTCATTTCAATCGGTCCCTTGAAAAACAATAGATCGAGATTCCACTGTATATATTTTCACTGGTTTTCATTCTGCATATCAGCTGTTGTTGTTTTTATTTCTACTCCCCCACCGCACACCCTGGTCGAAAATTCTGAATATTTATATATATGAAATATTTGGCACGAAAAGTTTCATGTTGCGAGAATTTAAAAGCCAAAAGTTGGAACATCCTCGCTCAAATTATTTACACACATAAAATTATCAAAATGTAATGGTAAAATAATTATGATAGAGAGCTAGAACATACCTAATGAATGTAGATCGCAACCAATTCATTTCAAAATAAAAACATCACTCACCTATAAAAAAGAAAATATTACATAATTTCAATCACACTTTATTAACTATTTTAAGTTTATTCATTAAATATGCACATTATAATTTGATATTAAACATAAGTTTTATTCATCATATATTAGGAACATAGGTTACAAATGATACAGCATATGACAAAAATCTGCTAATTATTGATTATTTTCAAATTTTTATATTTTTTTCTGCAAATTTATTGTTTATTTATCTTCATTATGTTGTCCCATCAGTAACCGAACACTTGAATATTTTCATATAGGATTTTTACTAGAATGGAAAAAACAGTTTGTAATTTCCATATATAGCCGTAGTTGAATTTTCGGTATTTTGTAATGAGCAATATCAAAACTTTAAAGTGAATTCTCTTGTGAGCAAAAATAGCTCTTTGAAAATTATGAATGGAGGCATTGACAATCTATAAAAATTAACAATGTTAAACTTAAAATATCTTTTCGGAAGATCAATATATTAATTTTACATTTAAATTTTTTTAAACTAAAGACAGGCTGATTTTTTTGTATATATATATATATATATATATATATATATATATATATATATATATATATATATATATATATATATATATATATATATATATATATATATATATATATATAAACACACACACACACATATATATATATATAGATAGATAGATAGATAGATAGTGTTTTAGCATGATGTGAACTTGAATCTACATTTAGATATTATAATTTCACTAGTGGAAAACACACTAATTTAGTTTGGCACATCAGCATCAATGGTCAGTAATCAAATAAATGCAAGGAAATAATTCGAATCGGTATCATTTCGGCCTGCAGATCAGGGGTGTCAAGAGTTAGCACCAAAGCTCCCGGATGAGGGGACTGTCCCTTTTCTGTCATACCTCTGGGCTTGCTTGTAGATTAAACAAGCGTACACTAAATTTATATGAATGATTTTTTCTTTACAATTCTTATAATTTAAAACGCTTTGCTAATGTAGAACAATAGAAGTTTTTTTGTTTGTTTGTTTTTCCTCTAAGGCAGAGGCACTTTTCGTTTGACATTCGCACGTTATATCCTGGAAATTGCTGATTACTTATTATTGGATCACCATTTCAGTGATCCAAGATTGCTCCCCATGAGCTAATAACACGGGGTGGTCCAAGTCTTACTCATGATTTGAACGCAAGCCCGCTGTGTGGAACACTGTACCATGTGGGCGGAAGAACAACAAAAGACGAATTAAAATATTTGGTGTTTAGAAAAAAAAAATATGATATAGTTCCAAAACTGAAACTGCATGGGCACAGGGAGGGAAGCGTTTGAACTCGAGTTAAGTCCATAAGATAAAAACTGGTAAAAGATGGTACCATGTAAAATCTTGTTAAAAGAAGAAAATATTAACGTAAAATTTTATACACCGCCTAACAGTCCAGTGAGTTTTCGGCGAAAAATTAAATTCCAGTAATATTTAACACTAAATATGAACTGAACCCTGCATGGAATAAAACAAAAAGCAGTTAATACGCGGACAAAAATATTAGATTTTATCAGTAAACGAAGAAGTAAAAAAAATGCAAATGAATATTTAACTTATATGTTGCAATTTATACTTCATGAAGTCCTTTCGTTTAAGTACATCGCAGCTATACATAATTCATACATTAAAGACTACCGCACTAAACTCGAATCAATTTTTACATGAATAAAGAGTTCACATCACATATCCTTTTATGATTATCCATTTCAGCCGTAAAGTTCTAGAAATAGCGAAGTTCTCTTTAGAGACTGACATAAAGTTTCAATATAGATAGCATTCTCCGACTTAATTGATATCGTAAATGAATTCTAAAGGTCTTTTGTAAGGAAACGTTCCGTCATATCTGAAATCGCTTAAGTTTTGAAGTTTTAACGTCATCGGCAGCATAGTTGGAGGAATTCTTTAATATGAATTATTTGGAATGCAGAGACTGGTTGGACTCATAAAACTACGGTTTTTGTCTTTTTACTTCAAGAAAATGGTTTTAGGGTCTGAGGTTAGTAAATGCTTTAGAACTGGGTTATAAAGTTGGCGCAAAAATTGATAAAGATGTAAAAAGACAGTTTTCTGGTTTATGCGTAGGATAAAGCTTTTGTTTCAAGCTGCTTTCTCTGAACTTCTCCCCTCCATAAATTTTTATGCTTAAAGAGTTTCTCTACTTTTATTTAAATATAATTTAAGCTCCAGAGATAAGATTCAAACAAAGCAACCCTGTTTGGGACGTCCGTTCAAACACATTTCGGTGAAATTTACATCAGTTTTATAAAACTTTTACGGTCGTGCAATTAAATAAAATTAATCAAAAAAAATACTTAAACCTAATATGTTTGGTGTCATAAAATAACTTATTTGTTATTTTGAACATTTCGAAATGAATAAAATAAAAACTCGAGCATTTTGAGGCAATTATTCTAGAAGGCGCTGCTGCATCAATCACATAAAAGATAGATAAAAGAACACAAAACTATTAAACATCGCAATCTATTTATATATAAATGTATATATGTATGTATGTATGTATGTGTGCAGTGGTGGGATTCAGCTGGTTTGAACCGGTTCTGTAGAACCGATGCGAACCGGCTGAAGTCCACCACTGATTAGGACATAGAACCTGTTGTTAATTTATTTTAATTCCACCACTGTATGTATGTATGTATGTATGTATGTATGTTCCAGCATAACTCTGAAACACTTGGAGCAATTTCAACCAAACTTGATACACATATGACTTACAATCTGGACAAAGAATACTGTGGGAGTAAGACACCCCTAGCACCCATAGGGGTAGGGGGTGGGAAGGAGGTGACAAGTAAAAATAATCGAAAACGACTGATATTAGTGTCCAGTCCAAAGTTTTCGGGGTCGCTGAGATGAATAGTGACACTCCCGATGCCGTTTAAGTGCAAGTTCAGACCCCCATCTGCATGGGGGGGAGAAGGGGGAAATAAAATGTCTAAAATGACCGTATATATATATATATATAATATATATATATATATATATTATATATATATATATATATATATATATATATATATTCTAATATTTTGCATTTACTACAAGGAGATTTCCATTTTACAAGAACATTTTTGAAAACTGCATTAATTCAAATAGACGAACAAATTATGTATAATGAAGAAATTATGTATTATGAAAATTTTTACTGTAGTAAATTTTAAGATACAGTTTGTTTTTGACATTTAAATATTCTGCGAACATGGAATGTTTTGAATATGAAAAGGGAGAAGCGTGGTACAAAATTAATATATCCCAACTAGAAAAATGCCAAATGCAGGCAAAACATTGTAACTTGATGCAATATTACGTGCTTCTAAATTTCTTAATATCGTCATTGTTATAATAAAACAGTTGAAAAAGCGTATTATTTGATTATTATAAGAACATTGTTTACTTATTACAGAACACAGAATTGGTGATGTAGCGCATTATACAAAGTTTTATTTTGGAATAAAACGTTTTAATCTGCTCGCTATGTCTCCTTTACTTTATAGCAATTATCGTTTAAGATTTTTTTACAAGCGCATTAAAGTCTGGGATGTTTTAACTCGCAATATCAGCTGCGCGAAGCACTTTAAATTTGCATAATGTATTTACGGCATCTATATAATGGAAGTTAAATTTATGCAAAGAATTGTTATTTCGATAATGAAAAAAGAGTGTAGATCGTAAGGAGTTTCATTTAAATAAGGAAGTTAACCTTTTTAGAAACAAACATTTAGTCTGAATGGGAAAATGACAATGAACAAGAAAGGCATCAAAAGAGTCAGAAACGACTGCTAAAACAATCACTAATGATTAGTGAAACAACACAATTGAAAAACTAGAAAATTGTTGGTAAAATGAATTTATGACAGTAGTGCGCAAACTTTTTTCAACTGCAATCGGTTTTTTTTTATAAAAATCATGCGACTCAATGAAAATGTATTGGTTATAATTTTTTTATTATTAGGACAATTTTAATAAATGAATAGAAAAACGAAGTAAGCAAATTTTGAGAAACTATTTCAAAAATCAATGAACTGTAGATTTTGGTTATTTATTTACTTTGCATAATAAGAATTTTAAAAAAATGTAAGAATTAAAAAAAAATGTCTTCTTTACCATCTACATTTGTTTTTTACTAAACCTCATGCGACTAAAACTCCATATTTAAATATTAAATATTTGTATTTCATTAAGGTAAAAATTTACAAAAACTAGAATTCTTTTTTTTAAATCATGTGACCCAATGAAAATTTATTGGTTGTATTTTTTTTTAATTAGGAAAATTTTAATAAATGAATAGAAAAACGAAGTAAGAAAATTTTGAGAAACTGTTTCAAAAATCAATGAACTGTAGATTTTAGTTATTTATTTACTTTGTTACATTTACAGTTATTTATTACATTTTAAAAAAATGTCTTTTTTTCCATCTACACTTGTTTTTTTACTAAACCTCATGTGACTTAAACTCCATATTTAAATATTAAAATTTGTATTTCATTAAGGTAAAAATTAACAAAAAAACAGAATTAAAAAAGAGCATAATAAAATTATAAAATTCCTATTAACACATTGAAAATAATAAACTTCATTCATTTATACAAAACTAAATTATTCATGAGAAAAATATTAATGAAGGGTGAGCCTGGACCTGAGATAATATTTCTTCAACATTTGGGGAAATATTTGAGAATGCTACTCTCTTATCAACAATGCTTGGTATTTATAGCTACTTAATTTTGAAAACCCAATCTCGCACATAGGGGTAAAAGCAAATATGGGTAAAAAGCACATATGGGTTTGAAAGCAAAGTAACCTTGTAAGACTGTTTGACATCTTATTTAACAATATCGTGTATTTGTAACATATAAAAAAATGTAAATAAAAATATTAGAAATATGTAATAATTAAATTGTTTAAAGCATGTTTTCTTATTTAAATAGTACAGTATGATATAAATTTACTTTTGATTACCCGCGACCCCTCCAACTATTTTTCACGACCAACTGGGTAATTTATAAATTGGTGGGGGTTGTTTTTTTATAAAAAAATCTTCAAAATAGACGGACATAATTTAAAGCAATAAATAGATAAAATAAAATAAAATTTATCTTCACTCGACCTGTACTGAGAGAAAATCATGGACTAATTGGATAGTGCCGAAGTAGTGGAGGAGAGGGTTATTGCTTGGAACGGGGAGTCTCCTTCCAATAAAACATCAGGCGCTTGCACAGGGATTCTTTCTCTTTTCTGTCTCTTAACACCACCGATCCCCGTTGTAAAGTCATATTTAGGGAGTTTCACTGCAAACCTATCAAGTGAAACTTGTTTCTGCCTGCGTTTCAAAATGTTTCTGAAGTCAGACATTGTTTGATCACTAAACAAATCCAGATTTCGGCTTGATAGAGCTTTGTGAAGATGATATTCTTGAACAAAATTATGCAATTCAACATATTTCGGTCCATTTTTTCTTCCGGAGAGACAGGACGCGGGGAAGCTTTCTTGTCTCATACATGTTTTAGCATGTGTGTCGAGTACTGAGGAAATGTTGAATACCGAAGCAATTTATTCGTGTCGAAAAGCGACGAGTACCGAGCAAACGTCGAGTACCGAAGCAATTTTTTCGTGTCGAAAAACGACGAGCACCGAGCAAATGTCGAGTACCGAAGCAATATTTTCGTGTCGAAAAGCGACGAGTATCGAAGCAATTTTTTCGTGTCGAAAAGCGACGATTACCGAGCAAATGTCGAGTACCGAAGCAATTTTTTCATGTTGAAAAGCGACGATTACCGAGCAAACGTCGAGTACCAAAGCAATTTTTTCGTGTCGAAAAGCGACGATTACCGAGCAAATGTCGAGTACCGAAGCAATTTTTTCGTGTCGAAAAGCGACGATTACCGAGCAAATGTCGAGTACCGAAGCAATTTTTAGCGTCGAAATGCGACGAGTACCAAGCAAACGTCGAGTACAGAGGCATTTTTTTTAGCGTCGAAATGCGATGAATACCAAAGCAGACGAGTACCGAGTTATGAATGTAGTATTTAATTACCTTCAATAATACAATACAAAACTGAACTAATATTCATCCTTATATTATAAAACGTTGAATCAAAGACTGCCTTTTCACGATATTTTGATTACACTTAATAATGGATAAATTTTAACGTTTCAAAACTATTTATTTTTCAAATTTTCTTTTACCTAAAACTAACATTTGTGTTCATTGAAAAATAATCATAATGAACCGTGTTAAAAAAATTAAAAAGAAAAAGCGAAAAAAAATTGATTTTCTCGTGTCCGGGAAGGACAAGAAGCTAACGAAGATGCATAGTTTACAAGTGATAATCACTTTCAGGCCATAAAAATTTTTCCCTGGGCATACTCATTGATTTTCTATTAGAGAATTATGTTCCGCCTCTCTCTCTCTCGATGGAACGAGAAGTTTTATAGTGATAAACTAATGCATTATTTTAGGGATCGTGCATAAATTACGAACAGTTTCGTTGGGAGCTACAGACTGTTTTGCTACTAGTACACTATTACTTATAGATAACTTTTGGAATACGAATAATAGAAAATCCATGATTGCTAATACAGTGAATCTTCTCTAGGTCGACCAATAAAAGATCCACATAAAAGTGGCCGTTTTGAGGGGTGGTCGTCGAATAGGGTTGGACTTCTCTACGGCGGCCAGTAATGGTTCCGAAAAAAAAGATGGCCGGCCGCAACAGAGAGGTTTCACTGCAAATTTTTTTCTTTTCTAATGGTTAGGAGAACATAATGGCTGGGGTACTTTTAGAACTTGAAGGACATTGCAGCCACGCCTAATTTTACGTGCCCTGGCCACCATTAGTGAACACGTCGGTGGATTTTGTCAGCGACCGGCCTCGAACCCGCAACCCTCAGATCAATGGCTCGACGCCTTTGCCAACCGGGCCATCGCACACGTTAAAATTTCACTGCAAAATAAAATTGCATATCTTTTGTTCTATGTCCATGATTTTCAACAACCCCTTTTCTAAATCCATGGCTTCCAAACTCTCCTGAGAATTCAGTCTGAAATTTAAAGTTTGTGACGTGACAATTATTCTCTATACTTATCCCTATCTGAATTATATTTCCGGGAAAACTTTATTATCTTAATTAATTCTTCAATTTTAGTTAATGTCATGTGTAAATTATCTCTGTCTGCTTCCTCGAATAACATTTGCACGTAAATGGGCCATTTAATATTCCGGTTTCCCGCTTTCGTCTAATCATTTGATTTTATCGCTTTATTTCTCAACTATGGGCGATGCCATCACATTGGCCGCGATCACTCTCCTTTCTGTCTATTCCGTTTTTGAGCATATGAAAGAGACAATGAAATATTAAGCAAGAAAATCAAACGCTATTGGAAAGTGTAACGAAAACAAAGTTACAAAAAAGTTGCACATTGGAGCTAATTTTTTTTCTTTAGGGTGATCACATTTCATAATTCCTCCTTTTTGGATCTATATACTTCGCTTCATCCCAAAATATTGCTTTATTTGCTTGTTCCGCTTTCAGGTATGTCCCGTTGCGTACGCTTACGGCCTGTTCACACTAAATCCTGTACGTTGCTTAGCGTCATCGTTAAGCATTTTAGCCAATCAGAGAGCACAATTCATTGCCCACGTGATATGTCCAACTAATCACAGGTCATGTCAACAATCTCGGAGCCAACGTAGTAACGTAACGCACCGCTCTGGATCATAGGCTTAGCTTGCTTTTAACCTTTAGGTGGGGGGGGGGGCATTAATTGAATTAAGTTAGGGCCCTCCTCCGCGCGCTGACTGCCTGTCGGTCCTTAAATGAAATATTTAAGGTCCTTATATGAAATATTATGATTTTTTTTTACTGAATAACAATAGAATTGATGTTTGAGTAGCATTCAAAAGTTATACAATGAGAAAAATAAATATAGTATAAATAAAATGACAAAAAAATATAGCATCGAATTTTTGTTATGGATTACATCATTGTTAAAAACTATGTTAAGGCTAAAGACATAATCGGAATCTTCAGTTTCACTGTTTGAAAAAGCGGGGAAAAACCAACTTTCTTAAAAGTTTTCTACAATTTTCCGATTTTAACTTAACTTCTTTTAACATTGTAATTTATTTCAAATTAAGTTTGGGGGCGCACGTGCCCCCCTCCCCCGACGCTACGCCTATGCTCTGGATGCAATGTGAACATGCTTTTATGGTGGCTCCCCACCAACAGTGACGGCATCAAAAGACAAAAACATTCTGGTGCTCGTCTGTGTAGCTGTCGCAAAAGCCTTTATACCGCTAGGGAACGGGGGAAAGAGACATTTTATTTGCGCATGCTCATAAGCTTCTTTTCGAAATCAAAATTTTTTTTCCCATTCTGCTTCTGCAATATGGCTGACAAAATTTATTAAAATTTGTGCCATAATTTTGTTCACTGAAATAATTCGCTGCAGCGCAATCTGAAAATTGAACAAAAGAGCATGACTGTTTTTTGTTTCGGTTCGGCCAGCGATCGAACGCCAAAATCTTTCTATTCTGATTGGCTGCCGAGCAGGGAGACAAGAAACAATTAGGCTGTTTCCAAGACTTAAACGTGCAGAGACAAAAGACAAACCGGATGAGCTATAATTGTTTGTTATACGCATGCGCAATAACGAAGAAGCATGTTTTTTTGTCTTTGTCGCCGTTGGTGTGGAACCACCATTATGCTTACTCAACACCAACGGCTACGGAGACAAAAATCATGTATCTTCGTTTTTGCGCATGCGTATTACAAACAAATTTTCACTCCCCCGGTTAGTCCCCGTCTCTGGTCTCTGCGATTTCAAGTTGGAAAAAATACAACTTTTGTCTCTGCCGCCATGCTCGACAGCCAATCAGAATAGAATGAGAAGATTATGCGCATGCGCAAATAAATTGCCTCTTCTCCTCGTCTCCTAGCGGTGTGAAAGCTTTTATGACAGACACAGAGACAGGTGGCAAAATGCATCTGTATTTCGTTGCTGTCGCCGTTGGTGAGGAGTAAGCATTAGAGTCATAAATTTTGTCTTCCTCCTTCTTCAAATTGACGAATCCCCTTTCATGTCTCAACCTCTGCCGCCTCCTTCTACGACGTTCTTCTTGAAATATCTGTTGCTTTTCCTGTTTATATCAAACAGTTTGAGGATCAGTGGAAGGTATGTTTTCAATGGGCTACCGCCAAGTATAGACGCAATCTCCATAGATCCGCAAATAATAGATATTAGAAGTTACAGTCTTACACAGCGTATAATTCAGTAACGTAAAACTAAATTCTGTTCCTGAGTTCTTTAAATTATGTTTCCTCGGATTATGGGTCTCTACGTCACCCTTTTAGCTGTATTTTCTTACTAGCAAGCTCGAAATTTTAGTAGCATAGATATAGAGCATTGATTCTCAATCATTTTTTTAGTCCCGGCACACTAACAGTAAGATAAATTTAAAAGAATTTTACTTGGATAATTGATTGATGTACCTATAATATACTTTGTAAAAATAGCATACAAAATAATTCGCAGCTGCGGCACACTAAAGGGCCGCGGAACAGTGGTTGAGAATCATTTATATAGAGTATATGAGTTGTATAGATTTACTTATAAATTCAATAAATTCACTGTCCCGCCTTTCGGCATACAGAACATCTGAGAATCAATCGAAAATACTTAATTTTTTGACATTATACAATCATTTTCACTTTTCATATATATCTACAATCATTTACAATACTACAATACACAAACAAATATTACATAAGTACAAGTATTCAGTTACAATCAAGATTATTACAACATTAACTAATTACTTTCAGTAGTTATGTAATATCAACACACTAACAAGATCAAACAGGGAAATGCATTTGTATAAGAACATCCATAGTGCAACTAATCACATTTTATTTTATAAATGCATTACATAAATTTATTAATATTTTGTAATGCAAATGAACTGTACTCTAGTTACTGAATTCCTATGTTGTGTTTTCTTAATCGGCAAACGAAATCATTTCAATAGGAATTGCGTGCATCATTTAACATATCGAAATTAAAAACTTTTATTTACCGCAAATCTATCTCATTTTCAGAAAAGGGAAGCTAAGTGGGTAGTCTAGCTCTAAATCGATTAAACAAAGAGAGAGTGCAAAAGAGGGAAATGCTCGAGTTAGCAGATTCTTTCAAATATGTCAAAGTACGAGGAAACTTTTGATACACTGCATATCGACCAATAATGTGCTTTTAAAGAGTATTTGTTGTGGCTAGACAAGTTACTTCTCAAAATAACTCTGATTCGGTAATTATGATAACCACAAATAGAGTGAAATATTTAATATAACTATCTCAAAATAAGCAATTTTCGCGCAATATTCAAAATTAGCATGAATTTTTATAACGTTTTAATATCAGACGACCCAATGCATGACGGATGTCTAGAATTTTACAAACCTGATATGATAAAAGATATATTATAAAAAACTACACTTTTTAATAAAAAAACGCGTGCTTTAAAGGTAAGTACGCAATCACAAAATATACCCCCGGCTTCTCTAGAACAGGTATACTATAGTGTGCAACGGAACATTTTGCTAAACAATCCCAACAAGTCTATTACGGCTTTCAGGCGATGAGTCAATTTAAATAGCAAATTTTTCAATCGCGCCCTGCGCACGTAGTTTCAAGCGGCACGAAAGGCTACGTAACCCTGATCCATCAAAACAAGAAAGATAATTTTGACAGCAACTCAGAAATTTAAGGAGCGGGGAAGGCGACTAATTTTCATATCTACTTCATTTCTTTATCTGTAGATGCAATTCATCTAATTTATATGTGGGAGATCTCTCAAGATTAAATGCCATTTGAATATCAATTTGAGTATAATTCCAGTGATAAAAAAATGATGAATAACGCACTCGAATGGTGGGGCGAATTAAAATTTAACATTCCTCCTGGATGCATGGTGTAGTGTATTTTTTGTGCTTCAGAACACAAAAATGCATCCTGTATATTTAATTCTGTATTGTGTAGCACCCAGGAGATCAGACGGGAAAGGTGTGTATTTGTTTAAAGTTTTTGGTCATTTCCACTCTGAAAATGTTACTGTGGGTTGGACGATCATTCGAGAAGTCCTAACATTGGCGACTTACTTGAAACAAAATGTTGTAATGTAAAGTAATGTAACAAGAGCGTTCCACAGTCAATGCCCGAAAGCGAGCGACGAGCCGCAGACCCTGATTTTCCATTATGCCCGGGCCTAGGGTACCCCCGAATGTTGGGGGACCCCGAAAAAATTTCATTTTAAAAGAAAAGAAAGAAAAAATTCCCAATTTAAAATTTTTCATTTTATCTTTTTAATAGCAATTTTTTTATATATCCTTTCAAATGGCTGTGAGGGCCACCCAAGAGGGTGGAGGGGGTCGTCGGGGAGTCTGTAAGAAAGGGACAGACGGAGAGCGTCTCTAGTAGGAGACGGGGTCTGGTAAGATGCAATAGGCTTGCCCACCTCGTGCTCAAAGTTGGTTGTAATCTTCTGTTAAATTGTCAATAAATGTTTGTGTCGTTTAGAAGACTAATTTTATCTACCTCATTGTCCCTATGCCAGAGAAAGAACCTCGGTGTAGTGTGAAGACACCACACCCTTCCAGGCGACTTTATCTTGCTATTGCTGGCTTGTGGGGTTTACTTTTGGCTCGCACCCTGTCACCGTGAGTTCGATCCTCACTGGTGCGTTGTTTCTCCTCCTGCACTCTCGGATGTTCAACTCCGGCTTTTCTGCTATTTAAAATCTCAACTTAGTCTTAACTTAATGTTTTCTCCTAGTTTTTTAATTCTTAATATTTATTCAATCTTTTTTTATTTGGTGATAATATGAATACAGTTAGTTGTAACTTTAATTCTAAGCTTTAGCTTTGTGGCAAAGTTTTCATTCGCCATTTCAGATTGAAAAGACATTTGAAAGAAAATAGTTTTTTATTATTTAGAATTTTTTATATATAATTTATAATTCACTATTTTTTTATATTTAATTTTTAATAAATGACTATTTTTCCTAAAATATTAAATGAAATTTATTGATTTAAATCCTTGCTTTACATTTTTGCTTTGAAAAAATGATAAATTTTAAAAATAAAATATACAAATTAGAGAGAGAGAGAGAGAGAGAGAGAGAGAGGGTTGGTTGAATAAAAGAGGGCTGCGCTTTTTGGCGGGACAAAAATACACTAATATAATCAATAGAAATCTACATATTAAATCACGTTTAGAGTTTTAAAAATAACGTAAGGAACTTTGTTCCTGACGGGGGTCCCCCGACCGCACAATTTTTTAATTTTGGGACACACTTTTACAATATACCTCAAACGTAGTACAAATATAGTACACTATACCTCAAACATAGTACACTATACCTCATAATATAATAATCTAAAAAATAAAACTGAAGACCTGAATATACTCCAACGCTTATTTATAAATCAGTGTGATTTTTTTTATTAATGTTGGGACAAACTTTTAACTGTTTTAGACAAATCAGGTTTATACCTGCTACATGCTTCTTTCAATGCATTATCAAGATAAGAATCATTAACTCGAATTCTATATAAATTCTTCGCACACGTCCATTTAAAATTGGATGGTTTACAAAGATACGCCGATGTTGAAGAACTTGGGCAACAGGTGGCACATTTTTGTTCAATTTTGTGTATTTTAGGCACTAATTTTCAAAACTGAGTTTACAAAAGCACCTGCCGGATAAAGAGTGTGAGTGTTTCGGACCGCACAAAAAATGCTTGGTACACGGCAGTTTGGGCAATCTAGCTTTGGAGGATATTGAAGAATATTGCTTTCCTTAGTTAAAAGGGGACTCACGACTCTTTAAGTCGAGTAAAAAAGGCATATTTTCATACTTTTTGACTCTTTGTAACTATTTCAATTTACTTCCAATTTTTCCAAATTTTATGTATATGATAAATTGATATATTTATTTTAATAAACAATTATTCAACTCTCAAAATAATTTTAAATAATTCTTTTTAAATGCTTTATATATACCTTGTTTTTTAAGTATTTTTATTCTATACTGGCTTGCGCGCAGAACTATGAAATTAATTTTACACTTAAATGTATAATTCCTCTTTTATATTTAAAATAAATAATTCAAAATACAATTGAACTAAAACAATCAACATCTATTTTTTTTTCAAGTTTTTTAAAACTTTTCAAAATATACTTAAAATTTTCTTAAATTTTTTCATTAATTTACCCCTGAAAAAATAACAAAATATGCATTGATTGCAATAATTCTAGTTCAGACGCAATAAAGTAACATGATTATACTGTGATAAAAATTTCATGGAATTATGTTTCATAGTTTTTGAGATATCAGTTGCGGAATGATGCAAAACTACATTTTGCGGAAAATGAGTTTAAAATTTTTCTTACCATAAACTTGATCAGTAATTAAATATTTAGAATATAAATATCTACGGAACTAAGCGGAATATTTTCATGCGGTTTGCTTTATTTTGTTCAGAAATGATCAGGCTTTAACATATATTTTTTTCAAAAAATCGAATGTTTTAAAGATTGAAGAGTAGTGAATCCCCTTATAATGATATAACATTTTTAACTTTTTGAGGAAAATGCGTCGCGGTTAGGACGCAGGTTGAAATACAGTTAGGACAAGTATGTAAGGCAGTTTTTAGAGCCTTCCAAAGCAGATAGGACATTCTAACTCCGTAAAAAAAGGTGAAAAACAAATAGAAGTAAAAACGCCAAAAAGGAAGAAAAAAAAGGAACAGATAGTTTTGCACATAGCAGATTTTAACGAAGGAAGGCAGAACAATCCATAATGAGATCTGGAACTCGGATGGGTGTCATTTTTCAAGATGATTTCAGCGCACGTCTCCGCGCTAATGCAATTTTCCAACGCTCATTTCCAAATCGTCGACATACTTCTTATTACCATCTCTTTTCCTTATTAAATTATTAATAAAGCAAACACTGGCATGAAGAAGAGAAGCAATTTGTCTCAGCTGGCCTGAAAACATCATGAGCCAAAGTCACTCCCCTATGAGGGGACAACACAGGAACATTCATTTCTCAGCCGGAATTCGAACTCGCGTGAAAGCAAAGCTTGATTCGCAAACCACCGACCAAAGTGGGTAGTGTGTTTACCATGAGTTGTTTCATATTTCTAGGAAATTAATCTGTCAATTTAAACGAACAATAGATAATATTTATATCTGAACATTTATTTACTTACACTGATGAGAAATGGAAATATTTTTTTAAAATTAAGAGCAGAAAAACATTTAACATAATGGCTTGAAACTTTGCAAATTGAAGCCAGATGTCCTAACCTCAAGGCCAATACCTTCCCACAAAGCTATACCAGCTACGTGTAGGATTTCAGCTTTGAATGGCTGTTACTTGCAAGTTCACATTACAGTAAAACCTCGTTTATCCGAATTAACTGGGACCATAGGCAATCGAAACTCCGTATAATCCGGGTAATATGGGTAATAAGCAAAACAAAATTCTTAACTAAGCAGACATACCGTTTATTACGATAAAAGACGTTGTTTTGTAACAAAACTACATAGTATTTGGAAGTAGTCAACATGAGGTTCAGTGGTTAAAAGTTTCTAAATCAAACGACAAAAGAAACGAAAGTCAACAGAATTAATATTAAGAATAACATTTAATGAAAATAAAATGTGCTGTTAGTAAGAAGCACACTTTCGAAGTGACAAAAATTTACTTAACGCGGGAATCGAAATGTTGAAAATCAATGCGCATGCGCGCTATACAGAAAGTGATCTATTTATAGAAATCTTGCGCTACAGTTCACTACAGCAGCTGTTAGTAGAATTACATTGGGAACAGTTTATGATTAAAAATAAAAAAGAGTTAATATAATCGAAGAAGGAAAAGTCCGGAGATGATCAGACTGGAACAGTATTGTTTACAAGGCATTAAAATATATAAAAATAACTTTTCACATCATTTCTTAACAAATAACTGGTAAGTCCAGTAAAGCTTTCTTAAACTCAACAAAAAGTATTTTATTACCATAATTTAATGTACATTCTACGCAGGAACCGTACATCGAATCAAATTAAAAAGCGAATAGTTGGCGCACTTGTAGTTACGTTCTTGCTATCCATAGTTAAAAAGTTATTATCTAATGTGAACTTTAAATATAAATGTCTACAAATCTCATTCGGATTATCCGGAGATCCGGATCAACGAGGGCCAGATAAACGAGGTTTTACTGTACTATTATTATTACAATATAGTCACATTTATGATAAAGTCTAACCCTGTCCTCTTTATGTCAACTTTATCGATTTTATTACACCTAAGTATTAATTTTTAATACCAAATGTCGAAGTAATAAAGAGTAAAGAGACATGTATCCCAACGTCATCATATTTATTTTCTGTTTTCAAAGACACTTTTGCTTTTCTTAAAATATCAGCTGTCATGTCACGGAGAAATTTTCTTTCTATGGTCTACAAAAAAAACATTCAAAACTAGTAAAAGTATACTGTAACAATTCTTTGCCTATGACTTACAGGAAACTGGTGGAAAACGCAAACAGGAAAACTAAGTTTACTGAGGAATTTTCAGAAGTTGTGTTTCCTAATTCTTTGTCTAGTCGTGTTTCTGTGATGTAAGAAAAAAAACTATAGAACTGAGCAATAAAATCGATTCAATATTTATTTGAATTAATAACTTTTAGTTGGTTGCATTCTTTTTTATCAGCGCTATATCCCCTTTTCAATAAGCTACAAAAATTCTATTCATCTTTATTCTACGTATCATATAAGGTTATCAGTACAAAAGTATGCAACAAGTTCAATACAAAATTCAAGATTGTGGTATTGTTACGTAAAAACATTCAGCAACGTAACTGAAGAGATGAGCTTCAACACGAGCCCCGCAGAATATCTCATTTTATTACACTGCCATACGCTATCTCTTTCATCAAAGTGCTTTCATGCAAATATTTTGATGAAATAATTCCTATAAGTAAGGGCTGAGGCAACTTCATATTTTTTAAAATAAATTCCTCTCATATGCTCCGGAATTCAGTCAATTTGTCATGTTATTTTCCGAGAAGCTTTATAAATTTCCACGCAACCCCGCCCACAACTTGTTTACTGGCTGTCAGCAGAGTGATCAATCAAAACAAAAGGAGAGCACAGTTTTGTCTTAAACCGCAGAATATGGGCGGAAATAAAGTGCTTAAAGCGGCCGCTGCCAATTCTTGTAAATCTAGAATAAAGAATGGAGAGTATTTCGTCCGCCATCGAAATAGATGTTTTGAGATTGAAAATTTGCGCGGCTCATTTACAAATTTTGTCATCCGATAGCAAAAGAAAAAAAAGGCGGCTGTTATAGGAGCACACGGAGTAAATGTTTACATTTTAGCCGATTAAAACACTGCGTAGTGGATTATTTATTTTATTAGACATCAATCCACAGCCTATATTCATTTTGCGAATACAAGGTGCCTAAAAAGATTTTCCAACGTGGAGTATTTCGACAGCATGTATCGGAATGAAAAAAAAGTTAATACAGGTAGCCCTCCTACAGCACCGCATCTTACAACACGGTTTCGCTCTAACACGATAAGATAAATTGCGGGAACTCTCTTATAACACTGTAACCTGTAACACGGTTTCGCCCTAACGCGATAAAAAAATTGCGAAAACCTTTGTACAACACTGTACTTCTATAGCACTAGATAACATGATTTTTGTTTAACACATTTAAAAACTAAATTACCTTAAAATAATGACGGGAAGGAACAATGAACTATAGTGGCTTTACATGAAAATGTGTAAACAAATTATAATTTATTCATTTATAACTCCATAAAATTACAAGAAGGCCTAAGCTTAGCTGATAATCTTGAATCATTTTTCCAGAATGCAGAGCCTTTCGCTGAAAGCAGCCGAAAATTCAAAAGGGAGCTGCAAAATTGTCTATCTTCATACCATGAATCTACAATGACCTTGTAAGAACCAGCAAATAAACAAAAATTACAGATTTTTTAAAGAGGATAAAAGGTGCAAAAAATCTAAAAAAAAAAAAGGTTGTGAAAGTGAAGGTGATATTGCTCAATCGAAAAACGTTTTCGTTTCACTGTACTGAGCAGTGATGAGGAAGAAATTTATTAAATTAAGGTCGCATTAAATGAAAATAATATTTTTTTTGTTTCTTTTCGTTTTGTGTTATATATACATATATATTTTTAATGAAAATTAAGTTGCTTATATGAAATTTTAAAAAAATGTTTGTTTATAATAAGTTTTCAGAACGTAACCCCCCTTTTTTGAACTGTCTCTGGGTCTCATATAACACGGTTTCACACACCACGGCATTTTCTAGGAACATATCTACCGTGTTATAGGAGCGTTACCTGTATAAACGTGCTTATAAATGATTAAAAAAATGGATTTCTAAAGCATAATTAATTTTCTGCATAAAGAGCGGTTAAGCCCTCAAGCCTCGGGATTCAAACGATGAATTATAAAAAGAAAATAATTATTATAAAAGAAAATAATTATTATAATTATTTTCTTTTTCCATATCAAAAGACATTCCTTTTAACTTTTTTATTGAACAGGGATGCAAATGGGAATAATTTTCTTTTTTTCAAAAATTGATTAAATTCACTGGAGAAGGAATTTTCATTGTTCTAGAATTCCATCGACCAAGTCAGTCCTTTGACTTACGTAAATTTCGGTTGAAAGCTTCACTTTGTTTCTAGCAAAATGCTAATCACTCTCACAGAAAAGTCTACACATGTGATTTTTAAATACATAATAATTATAATAAAATTATATGAAAAATCATATATATATATATACACCGTAAAATCTTGAGTATAATACGCACTTTTTTTCACATTTTTGTCCGCAAAAATGAGGGTACGTATTATAATCGTGTACAAAAAATGTAGTGTTAAACATTGAATGAACGACAAACAATAGACGAGTAGTATTCTTGAGAAGTGATTAAGACTGATATGACAGTTTTGTTTGTTTGGAATTAAAAATTTATGTTTTCTTGCTACCGAATTTGACGTTTTCGTTTATTTTTATTACAATTATTATTTATGTTAATAAGTACAGAAGGTCGTTTGCCTTTTATGGAAACTATTTTGATAGCTACGTTTTATGTATAAATGCCGTATTTTTTGTGGCGATTTGCTTCTATCTGATAGACATGGTTCTTTACAATAGCTCTAGCTCGAATTTTCCATGAAAATAAACTTTTTCTTAGTACGGTCATGTCAATTTTACCCCATTACTCTTGTAACGTTTTAAAAAGTGGGACAGGAATAAAGTTTACACTTTATTCCTGTTTCTGATTCTTTCTTTTCTAAATAAGTGGCAGTTGATTTAGACGTGTGACTAGAGGCTTTGTTCATATGAAGCTCAAATTTATCAATGTCCTTTCCATATAAGGCTAGAATTTCTTCTCAAAAATTGGTTCTAAAATATTCAACTGATACTAGAGTGAATTAATTTTGGCTTTACTTGCGACTTTTTTGATTTTTAATTTGCCGTTGAAACAAAATCTTGCAACTATTATAAATACCTTTGGGAACTTTTCTGTACACTGACGAAGCCATTTTGTACGGTTATTTCCGTCAGTTGAGCAACAAAAAAAATTTATATTTTTATATTACAGTCACTTAAATACACCCATGCCTCATTGAGTGTTACTACAAATTTCCATTTTTCAGCAGCTAGGTGTTTTTCATATAATTTTCTAAAATTTGTTTTTTTTTTCAGCAATATGCTTTGGCAAAAGCTTTTGGGTTTAAATATCTTTTTTAACTTCAAATCTTTATGAATGATTTTACTTACAGTACCAGAAGACATTCCTAGTTTCGATACAATGGATCTTTTAGTCACAGATTTTCTTTTAGGATCAAAGACTTCACTTTCTTGATATTTACCAGCGTTCGAACAGTCATAGGATGAGGTTTCGCAGTCATGTTTTCATTTTTACTTTTAGTTACTTTTTTTTTCCTTTCAAATTTATTATATCATAGATACGTTTCTTTTAAATGCCATA
>OU015496.1:172999335-173121835 GCA_907164885.2 Dolomedes plantarius | reverse complement strand
CAGCGGGATTCAAATCTCTCGCTCTGGATCTTGAGGTCAGAGTCTTGTCCACTATGCACTATCCATAGGAGGAAAATCTCATATTGCAAAAACCACACTTCAGTACATACGGCATGTCATGAATTGAGGTAGCAGAACTTCAATCATAATGTAAAGCTGTGAGGAGGTTTCCTCTTACTATTTTTTAGTCGTAGACTATAGTGGTAGATGTCGATATTTGAATTCTGTTTTAACGTAGGATTACGTTCCTCCATAACGGTCCTTGGGAAGCAAAATTTCAAGACCGTCCGACGTAGCGAGTTATAATTTTGGCAGCGCGCCAAACCCAGTCTGTATCGCTTGAGCAAGCAGTAAACAGTTAAACAGAAAAGTACGAAAATGGTCAAAATTATGGCATACACACACACACACACACACACATATATATATATATATATATGTTTATAGGATACTACATAACACATACATACAAAAGAGGTAAGCAATGATAAGCAATCCTACGTTAACAACACGCGGTAGTTCCGTTAGAAGAGACTACCGGAAATTTTTTTTTATAATGTGGGATTGAGGTTTATATAAAAAAGATGTATTTAAAATTTTTTTTTAAATTTTCACTAGTTAATTTTTTACGATTTATTAGATTATGGATGTCTATCGTTGTATAGTTAAAATTGTTTATTGAAAAAAAATATTAAAATATTAGGGTTTTGGAAAAACATTCTCATTGCTTTGAAAGATCTATTTTCAAATACAAAAAACTAAATTCAAAACTATGCATTGGGTAATTAGAAAATTTCTGAGAGGATATTAGAAAATGTTTTTGAAGCATAACATGGTGGTTGAAGATCATAACTGTTGTTGTATCGCCTTAGTGTAAATTCATAAGACGTAAACGCAAAGGGATTCTACATTTACATTGATATGTTTTAATTGTTTGGCATTGGCAAATCTGCGTGATTCATTCTACATTATAAAATTGAAGACTGTCAAACAATTGAAGTAAATATTGCTTTTTCTCTATTAAAAGAACCACGTATAACAGTTTGACATATGCGTGTGCAATGTTATCACCAGTGTGATCCATTAAATCCACTAATGATAGAAAGTAAAGATATCGATAAGATTCTGAACAATGCGAAATGTAGCTTATGCTTTCCAGGATTCTAGCTCCTCCTTCTCCAATCGGGGTGATAAATTATTCCCCAAGGCAGTGAAATAGAATTTCATTTTTGTACCCAGACAACTTTGATTTTAGTTTTCAAAAGCTTATTGCGTAAAAGAATATAAAATGGAAAGTATATCTACCGTAAGTTTTGTATTATATATTTTAATAATAAAAAAATTTTATTTCAAAAGCATTTTTGAGTAGTAAATCAAAGAATGAACTGCAAAATTATAAGTTGGCTCTTTTTTTTCTGTTCTCCTGCTTATTATAAATCTTTGAACGGACGATGAGACTCCATATTTGTGGAACTGTAAATAAAAATAGCGTCATCGTATTCTGGAATCATTCGAATCATTATTATTGTTCGCTTTAATTTAATCTTATATATATATATATATATATATATATATATATATATATATATATATATATATATATATATATATATATATATATACATATATATAAATATATATATATACATATATATATATATATACATATATATATATATATATATATATATATATATATACATATATACATATATACATATATACATATATATATATATACATATATATATATATACATATATATATATATATATATATATATACATATATATATACATATATACATATATACATATATACATATATATATATATACATATATATATATATACATATATATATATACATATATATATATATATATATATATATATATATATATATATATATATATATATATATATATATATATATATATATACATATATATATACATATATATATATATATATATATATATATATATATATATATACACATATATACATATATATATATATATACATAAATATATATATATATATACATATATATATATATATATATATATATATATATATATATATATATATATATATATATATATATATATATATATAACCCCCTTAATGGCCGATCTTACACAAGGGGTATGAAATTTCCCGTTCTAAAGAGGGAATCGGAAAAATGGGCCCCGTAAGCTAAAGGTTACAGATGGGAAAAGAGATCAGAACAGGAGACAAGGCTAGAAAGAAGAAAGAGGTGAAAGAGAGAGAGATTGAAACTCTATTAATTGATCACACAAATCGAGTTAACGCCACCCACTTTGTGCAGTGGAAAGCGTCTCAATCTCCACCTCGGATCAGCGCAGGAATATCGGGTTCGAGCCCCGATATTCCTGCGCTGCCTACACATAGGAAGAACTGTTAGTTCACCTCTATGGAATTCCCATAATAAAGTAGCCCACAAATCATCGTGATGGGGATGGATGAATGCCGGGAAGACTAAAGCAGGCCGCTTTGGAAATAATATCGAGTCAACTGAAATTTAAAACAAGAAAAAAAATATACCCGCCCACAAATCACTTTTTTTTTTACATATCATTGTTCAGTTGAGAATTCAAATCCTGGAATAAAAGTGCACTGGTCGCAGACCAGAGTCACTGGAATGATATTCAAAACTTTCATGCAATAATGATAAACTATAAGTGATTTTTAAAAAAAAATGCAGTTGAATCCGGTTAATGGGACCACCGGTTAATCAGACCTACCGCTTACTCGGAGCGAATCCTAAAGAACCGAAACAAATCCTTTTGCCCAAGCGTAATAGGGCATGTTCGTGTAATCGGACCAGCTGAGTATTAGAACCAAAATGATCGCGTCCCTGTACGGTCCGATTAACCGGAATTGACTGTACAGTAACAAATACAGTGGTACCTCTACTTGCGAGTTTAATTCGTTCCATGACTTAGCTCGAAACTCGAAATACTCGTATCTCAAATCAATTTTCCCCATTGAAATGAATGGAAATGCCATTAATTCGTTCCTGGCTCCCCCAAAACACCGCATTTTTTTTGTTACATGTTTTTAAATAAGAAAACCGTGCTTATAAGCGACGAACATTGTATAAAAACGCAATTCAATAGAATGTACTGCAATAAATTTGTTTTATTAAGTGTTATGTACAACATTTACCTTGGAGATCGGACTTGAAGATGCTCATGGAAGAGAAGGAGAAAGGTCGAACTGAAAAATTAAATCTTATTCGTTGATTTTTGGCCTTTTCGCCTCGCTTTCTTCACTTTCGCTTTTATTGCCAGCTATTCTCTTAAAGTGAACGAGTGAGACACGGAAGCTGGTCGATTGTTGCATCATTCACTGTGGCTCTAATGTCCAGATTCTTCTTTCTGAGAATCCGAAGAACGTTTTCTCAGAATCCAATCTCTCGGTTTAAGACTGGATAGTAGTCTCAGAATAATATGTATACAATTGTATAATAATTGTACACAAAGGTTGTAAATATTATATGCTTCTTGTGTTCTCATTTGATGAGCACATAACAGGGCATTCGCTGCTCAAACTAGCGGTGGGATATCTGAAGCTTACTCGTAACCCGAATTTTAGCTCGTAACTCGAAGCAAAAAATCTACCGAGGGAATGCTCGTATCTCGAAAAACTCGTAAGTCGAGACACTCGTAAGTCGAGGTACCACTGTATCTGCATTTATCAAAATACGTACTGAAAATGAATAAACATATATGGAATAATAGATAGTATTAATATTCAATAATATTTTTCTCCCGAGTATAACACGTATTTTCTTAAAATTGCCAGTATTTTTTCAGGAACTTACCGGGTGAACAGAAAGTCAGTATACATTTGTAAAAGTAATAATTCATGGAATAATGTAGGTAGAGAGGTAAAATTGGCACACATGCTTGGAATGACATGGGGTTTTATTGCAACCACAAAAAAACTTCAAAAAATGGCCGACAGATGGCGCTTCATGTGATAAGAAAAGCAATAATTAGCATAACAAATTATGACAAAGCAAAGATGATGTTCTTCAGAACAAATGCTCAACATTTCGACCGTCATTCCTCATCAATATCTGTAGTCGAGGGACAATGTTTTTCGAACAGCATTGTATAGCATATCTCTATTTATGGTGAGACATTGGTGTTGGTTGTTGTCTTTTAGCATCCCTATTGATGTCGGTCCATCGTGAACTTCAAAATCATTCTCTTCACAGCTGCAATTGTCATAGGACCTTTACCCGTTCGAATGCCCTTCCTATGGCGATAGGATCGTAAAGCTGCAGTAGCAGATTCCCCATTCTGATAGTACAGCTTCATTAACAGTGCCTTTTCTGGTAACGTCAACATGCTGCGATTGCTGGTGCATCTGATTCCCTCTATAGGACCATAGGAAGATTGGTCTAACTGCACTACCTGGGCCACGCCCTCAAGTGCAGGCTTTCAGAATGTAAGCAGCGGGGAACCATGATTGGATAGAAATTACAGCTCCTTTTATACACGATTCTCATGCAGCGTCACTAACGTTTTGCTGTCCAGCGCCATCTGTTGGCCATTTTTTGAACTTTTTTTGTGGTTGCAATAAAACCCCATGTCATTCCAAGCATGTGTGTCAATTTTTACCTCTCTACCTACATTATTCCGTGAATTATTACTTTTTCAAATGTATACTGACTTTCTGATCATCCGGTATTTTATCGTTCCTCTGATGAATAATATATGATAGATACATTTATCATATATTATTCATATTATTCATTTATAATATATATATTGATAAATAATATATGATAGATACATTTATCATATATTATTCATATTATTCATATATAATATATATAAATTTATCATTTATTATTCATATTATTATTCATATTATTCATATATATATTATTCATATTATTCATATTATTCATATATATATTATTCATATTATTCATATTATTCATATATATTTAGTTCAGGGGTTCCCAACCTTTTACCTACATCGACCTCTTTTAAAATAATGATTTTCTTCATCTACCCCCTCACATCTGTCTCTATAATATACAGCATACAACATAATTATAATAGTAATAATTGCACACAAAACAGTTAAAGATAACAATTTGACTAAGAATATGAACAAAAAATTAGAAAAAGTGGTTCATTAGGTTTATGTTTTATTATTTTTGTACTATTTTCATTTTTAATTTCACAAATGTAAACAAGATTTCAAAACACAGATTGAAATTGCACAACATAGCCAAGAGAAAAACGAAACTCCTTCCGACTGGTTGCATCGGTTGGACCCATGTGCTGTTTAAGGTCTAGTGGATTTCCCCAGTTCTGCTTAGTGTTGGTACACAAATAAAAGCCGAGGGCGATATTCGAGGCATATACAAAGCGTCATGACATTCGACTTTAGATGCGCGGATTACTCCACCCTATGCAAATCTGTATTTTTACATATTAAAACGGATATTATTATCTAATAATTACATTCCTAAAAAATTAAATTAAATTTTTAAACAGAAAAATTTATCATAGACCCCCAATAGACCCCTGGAATACTAAAGAACCTTTTTAAACTTCCATCGACCCCCAAGGGATCCACCTGGACCCCGGGGGTCCAACCAACGGCATTCCGGTTGGTTGGTTGGACCAACCAACGAGGGTCCAACCAACATTCCTAAAAAATTAAATTAAATTTCTAAACAGAAAAATTTATCATAGACCCCCAATAGACCCATGGAATACTAAAGATCCTTTTTAAACTTCCATCGACCCCAACGGGGTCCAGCTGGACCCCGTTGGGAATCCCTGGTTTAGTTTTAAAAATCTTTTTCTGGCAAGCTATGAAAGGACTAATTAAGGGGATAACCAAGACATTCCTAGTTGTTAAATCTGTTGTGTATTAACCCTATTGAATTCGCTCACCTGAATAATAACCTATGGAGAAAATTTGTCCAAGGATTGCCGACTTGGATTTAAAAATGTTTTTTTAAATTGCACTCCGCAATAGAGAAAGAAATTGGTTACACCTTAGGGTATTATTAAAGTTTGAATTATTCGGGGGAAATATCTGGTATAGTGTGTTTTAAACGCTCGTATATTCCTTTAGGGGGCGAAATTTATAAAATGAATCCTGTTGCAAGGTGCAGAAAAGTTCAGGCTATCTGAAAATACCATTTTATTGGATTATCGGCATTTATGTAGCTGTAAATTGTAGACACATTTTCTGCATATGTCGACATTGAGGTAAGCTAATCCAATAGGGTTAGTACACAAAACCCCTAAGCCGAAATCTACTTCAAAACAGGAGCTGATGGTCAAAAAAGTATAGAGTCTTTAGCCAGTTACTTCCCTGTCGGGTCCAGCCCTCTTTCCCCATCATACCAATAACGTTTAATCTAAAATAATCTGACTAAAATTCAATAGCATTTGATGCTATGGACTCTTCCATGTAGTTCACAAAACAACTAGCAAAAAAATTGTCTTCAAAATGTTTCATGCAACTCTATGGCGTTATGGCAGATGTTGATATGTCCTTTTTTCACGTTTTTGGCAAATTAAAAAACAAACTTCTGTCGGGAAATATAAAATCGCTCAATTAAGTTTTTAAATCCAAATATTCTTTAGTTAATAATCATATTCAACTTCCAGTATATGGCTGGTCTTCAATGAGATATTTTTTTCAATTAGGAACTAAAATTTTGGGGTGGGTTGAGAAAAAAAGGAAACATCAACTTTTTTCCAAATTACGAATAACTTAGTATTATATTATAATTCAACATATCAGCTTCTGTCACACTAAAGAACCAATTTTTAGTGTGCCATATCAACTTAAAACATAAAATTGAATTTTTGGACATATCAACATCTGCCATAACCCCACAGAACTATGACATAGTTCTAGCTATAAAATAAAGTAAATGTAACAACCTTCAAATATTCTTTTTTATTACTTGGTGTTAGGATGTCTTGTCATCACTAGACCAGTAACTAAAAAGTTGAAAGGGTTGCATAAGCCAGAAAGAAAAAAAAAAAGGATTTTTACTTTTTTAATCTGGAAGAAGCTATAAATATCCGAGTTCTCGACAACTGCATGGCATTGGCAATCAGAGACGATCTCTAAGTTGCATTGCTCCCGTGATTCAAAAGGAATAGAAAATGAAACTTGTCTATTGTTCATCACATGTATTTAAAGCTCCCCTGGGTTTGCGGCGGTCGGGAAATTCCCACTCGCTGTGCATTCACTCTAACTGTAAGTCCTTGGTTATCCGGAATTGTTTCACCCCAAATCCAGTATATTACTAACGAAAATGACGGGAATTACAAAAAATAAAAGTATTCAGTATAAATAACTTCTTTTTTTTTTTGTCTAATGCGGAGTCACTTGTTGTTAGACTTTTCCCTTTTGCTATTCACTTCATTTCTACTGGCTTCTTATTTATGGGAGCATCATACAGGTGAGCCAGCATTGCTCCCTATGAGGGAATGACACGGAAACTACCAAGCCTTATTCAGGATTTGAACCCATGCCCACTGAGGGACAGCCCAGAACGCTAACCACTACACCATGTAGGCGACAAATAAAAATCTCAAAATTAAATTCTATATTAGAATTTCTAAAGCAAATCTAGGTTTCCTGTTTTGGAGCAGAGAAACAGAACACCAATGCAGAAAATAGAGTATCTGATAAAGGTAGTACTGCCAACACGCAAAGCAAAAAAAAAAAAGGATAAATACATGGAATACTTAGAACAAAAGAAAACACAAAAGGGACTCGAAAAGACTTGACAGAAATATAAAAGGAGAGCTTACTTTAGAACGTGATAGACTTCCAAGCTGCATTAATCTAAGGAACAGAAGTGCTGTAGTTCGCCAAGTTTCAAGAGTTGCGAAAAAGTATTAAAAGTAATGCATTCATAAACCTAACTGGGAATGCAAACAAGATGCGTAACTGAGAAAATATAACCTAAATCCCAGGAAACGGGACCTATAGCAAACTACTTTTTTACATGTATTTATTAACTCACTTTCTTGTTTGTGTGTTTGTGTGTATGTGTGTTTGTGTGTTTGTCCAGTCCAAATCTTGCAATCGATTTTTAACTAACTCCCCGACTAGATAGACATTTGAAACTTTTAGAATAGCTCAGAACACGATGACAATGCATTATTTTAATACTTTTAGCTATATTTAAGCAGAATTAAATTAATTTTCAGTTATTTTCAGTTAATTTTGTTTTGTAGACTGGTGCAGCCCTCTATCGGCCGGGACGGGAACGAAAAGTTAAACGCAAGTTAACTTCCAATTAACTTCATTTTCTTTGAGCTTAATGGGATAATTCATCAAAAAAATTTTTAAAAAGTATTTATTTATACATAGAATTGTCGAGTTTATATGATTCAACAGAAAATTTAAAAACATGGTATATAAAAAGTTCTTTTTATATTGTAATTATTATCACATAGCTGTTATCCTTTAAAAAATGATAGGATCTATGGGATAAAAAAGTAGTTTTAAATGAAACTTTGATCCCTGATAGTCTGGGCGATTTAGACAAGGCTCCACTCACGTGGGATAAAATAAATACCCCAACCGATCTCCAGAGGTCAAAATTTAGGAGGGAAAAATTTAGCATACATCATTCAACGAATGATGTATGCTAAATTTTTCTTGTTTTGCAAGTTTTGCTACTATAGTTCCTATTATTAACGCGAAATATAAATCATACATTTGCAAAAATACGTCTAAAAAGGAAATATAACTATATACAACTTGCAGCGAGAACTTAATTAATAGAAATCGAAACACACAGGTCATAGATATGTAACATCATTGACAAAAAAAATACCTATATTATTCGTATGACATCGCTATCAGTTTAAAGAGTTAAGTTTTTTTTTATATTATGCCTAGAGTATCATGTTCTAAAACAGCAATTAAAATAAGTTGAGGTTTTCCTTTACTAAAATTGAATAGTTATTTAACATTATATCAGAAATAATCGTTTTTTAAAATATTAATTCAGAAGACTGTGAAAACAAGAACCCTTGGGCGGTTTTAGGAAATGTATTACTTTCATATTAAGCTAAACACACCTATTCATTTAATGACAAAGAGTGTTTTCTTTCGAGGTGCCCTTATACCTCCGTTTATACACCTAATTCCTACTCTTTCTTAAAGTATAAATATGAAATAACCGCAGAAATGTTAGCAAAACTCAATAAACTGTTCTAGCACATAGGAAATAGCTCCCTTGAGGGTAATGATTTGAAAGACAATCTTCTAAACTTCTAGTTCTCTCGAAAAACGAGTGTTCTGTCCCACAATTCTTTCAATAGGAGTGAAATACAGCTCTCCGGAGAATCAAGTCAGAAATTTACACCCTAGAAAGAAGTCATACTTCAGAACTTTCAAACTTTGACCGCGCTAAAGTTAAAATGTCTCTCTTGACTCTGGTTGTATGTTCCTATATGTCACAAGATGAAAAAAAAAATTTAATTTCTCAGTAAAATCAAAGCAATATCAAAATAAGGTGCAAGACTTTTTTATACAATGCTTGATTGCATGAAATAAACCCAGACACGTTCAGATAAACGTCTGAAATTCCAATCTCTCTCAGCACTCTTGCAAAATCGAGAATGGTTCAGTTGTTAATCAAATAATTCACACGCACGGATAAACATAACAAACAATTTTAATAACTCAAAAGACAGAAGGTGAATATAAGAGTTAAAAATCCAATCAATTCACAAGCATAAAACTAGTTCGAAATTAAACTTATCGTTCCGCATCAAATCTGAATCTAATATCTGTATTTGCTGTGCAAAGGGTGTTAAGTCCAAAATGGGCTAAAATGAGTTGTCAGACCAGGCATGTTTGAAAAATCAAGGGCTATTTAAGGGTAAAGAAAACTAAGTCCCATTCCACTCCTAAATATTTTCATCTATCAGGGAAAATTTGGGATATGTGAAACAAAACACAAACATGTTAGTGTTAAAGGGATTATGAACCAAACAAGGACTTAACACACTTTACTCAACAAAAATAAAAATTGGAAAAATTTACTTTATAAAAAAAATTAAAATTAAACTTAAAAAAACTGATTTTACAAGAGCAGTTTTTATTCAATCCCGTTTTTCTCAAAACTACGATTTTGGACTTGACACTGCAAACACAGATATATATACTATATTCGAGGTAGAGAGGGTGCGAGTTTATCACAGTCAGGCTGTGCCACCAAACATCGTCTATAGTCATTTAAGCACAGTAGCGCTACCTAACTGAAACTTTCTCAACAGCACAGTCATTCACATTTTTTTAGTCTCATTAAATAGAAAACAGCTGGGATAAGAATAAAATTCTCGATCTTTCGCATTTTGGACCGATATTCATATCATTGAATAACCTTGCTGTGTCATTGATCTCTCATATATTCTCCCACAGGGGCGTTAGGAGTCTACTACGACCCCGAGGAAAAATCTTATATCTTTCTACGGGCCTTTAAGGCTATTTGTCCTGGGGAATCTGACATCCTCTTTACCCATTTCGTTAGTCCTATTTTACCCCGAAATCAAGAGCAAAAAAACCTGTACTCCAGCCCAAAATCCCACAATTTCCATTGGAAGCCACTATGATTACATCATCTCTCTTACAACTTTCAGTCATCTATTTTTTATTAAATACGCCCGAAATTAATTTTATTAAATACGCCGTAGGCAATTTTACTTAATTGTAAAACGTAAACATGCAATAACGCATATGTGTGTGTGAGAGAGACAGAGAGAGTGTGTGTGTATGTGTGCGTGTGCGTAAGTGTGCAGATGTGTACACATATTGATTGACTAGTAATTGCAACGACCACCGTCCAGAATTTAGATTCGGACCTCCAACTTCTCAACTTCGGAGACATCCTTTAGAATATATGGATTTTGATTGCTACTAAACTTTCCTCTGTGTACCCCTCTCATGATTTACAGAGACTGGCTCCTTGTTTTATTTCAATAGTTTTACTATTTTGATGTAGCAATAGCTTAGCATTTCCTTGTTCGAACAGTATGGTCGGCAAAGTATTTCCTATCTCTTCCGTACATTGTATTCCAAAACGTAGTGTATAACCACAATTTTAATACTTGTAATATATCTTCAGAAATACTGTGTTTTCATTCTCTGAAGATGATATCAGTCAACAAAACTTATTTGCTTGGGTCATGCACGTGAACAATATTAGGACTAACAGCTTATAATACATTAATGGTTAATCTACTCGGCTTCGATGTTTAATGTTTGTGCTCGAAGTAAGACACTAATAGTCCTATTACGTTCCCTTTTATTTAATAGTGTCCTCTTATCTGCTTTTCATTACACACACACAGATATATATATATAAATACACTGTCACAAAAAAATTTTGCACCCAGAAGGAAGCGAGCTACTATCACGAAACTTACACATGTATGTAGTGTTTGAGGAGATAAGCAAATCATTGCAAATTCAGAACAGACCGTTTTATTAAAAAGATATGGCATGAAAAAGGTTACAAATGAGTAAGTAGTAAATCCACTTCCGGCAGCTATACAAGCCGAAATACGGCGGGGCATCGAATCAATGAGATCACCTATGACCTCCTGCAGGAAGATCATGCAGTAATCTTTGCAACTGGGCAGTTAATTCACCAGTATTCCAGGACGGCTGCAGCTGCCTTCCAAGCACGTCCTAGACGTGCTCTATTGGCGAGAAGTCTGGTGACCTGGTAGGCCATGGGAGTACGTCATATCCTTGATGACATTGTTGGGAGAGTCGCGCAGTTTGTGGACGAGCGTTGTCTTGCTGATAAATGGCACCTGGTTGACTTGATAGCATAGGCAGTACAACTGGCATTAAAATATCGTCCACGTAACTGCGTGCCTTCAAAGTGCGTTGAAGGACGACTAGAGGTGATCGTGTGTCCCGATAAATCGCTCCCCACAATGTCACACCTTGTGCAATCGCCGTATGCCTCTCGACAACAAATGCCCAATCGGACCGGTTGCCTGGCCGCCTCCACACACGTATGCGCTGGTCATCAGCATTGAGACTGAATCGGAATTCATCGCTGAGGATCACATGCCTCCAGTCGGTCACACTCCAGCTTGCCCGAGGTCGGTAAAAATCCAATCGACACTGCCTATGATGTGCACATCATAGGCAGTGTCATAGGCAGTGAAGGCAGTGATTTCATAGGCAGTCATCATAGGCAGTGATGTGCACATCATAGACTACCACTGACCCCATGGGGTCAGTGGTAGGCGTCTTAATGGATGTCGGCTCCTTATACTTGCGCCGGCCAGTCGTCTTCCAGTCGTCTCCGAATTGGTTCCCTTGATACCACCCGATGGCTGGAGGTGGTAAATGGCGTCGAACCGATTCTAGCGACGTTGTTGGTGCGGACGTGGCCGCTCTTATGATTGCGCGATCCTCGCACGCATTTGTGTTCCTTGGACGCCCTGACCCTCCGCGACGGTAGACTATCCCTTACGTGATCCATTGTTGCCAACACCGAGCAACTACCATATCGCTCCGACTGAGGTGGCGGCCGATACGCCTATTCGACCAACCCGCTTCTCTGAGGCCTACTATACTCCCCCTCTCAAAGTCCGACAATTCTTCGTACTGTCGCTGGTTACATCTCAGAGGCATCTCTAGTCACAATACCGTCCGTCCAAGTCAACAGATTTGTTTGAATAACCCTATGGCACGAGAAATCATGCTTTTAAACTCTCCCAGCTCCGCATCTCATATGCGCATAGCGCGTTTACCCTTGTCTCATTGGTGTCGAAATTTTAATCATTTTAATATATCTTACCAGACTACACTCCTGCCAAGTTTCGTGATAGTAGCTCGATTTCTTCTGGGTGCATATATTTTTTTGTGACAGAGTGTATATATACCAGCCGCTCGATTTGTATGGTTTCTAAATTTTATAAATTAAAAAATATATCGATGTATTATTTGATAATTTGAGTGTTTTACATTGAACGCACTCATTAATTATCTGCATAGACGTCATAAGTGCATTGCGTTGCGTTGCATTGCGTTTAGCATTGGCGTCATTAAAGTAATTTTGTTTCCTTTCCATACTATCATTCCTAGTTCAGCTCTACACGATGCAAGACATAAGTTTTTGACATACATATGTAAATATATAATTTATCATTGCATATTACTTAAATTGCTTTGTCTTCACTTCGGCATAAATTCTTTGGGTTTATTTTTACACTGTAATTATGAACATAACTACGGCTATCCCCTTGTTTAATATGAATGTTGTGTCTTGTTTTACACGGTTTCGATTGAAACGATTTGTCGTGTCAATCGAAAAATGCAGGGGTCAGAAAAAGTTCTAGAACATTAACACCTTGAAGCCCCTGATTGGTCAAAGACGGTTGCTGGGTCATTGCTATGGAGGAATCGTATCCCCTTAATGACCGTGGGGGTGGCAAGTAATTTCCACTCCTGTGGAAGTGGCCTTGTGTACTATTCGTAATGCTACAGGCCATACTTAATTGCATGTGGGGAGCACATTCCTTTCATCCAGGAAACCTGGTATGAAAAACGACAGCGATGATTTTCAGAACACAGACAAAATTTAAGATATTACAAAATAAAATAATACAGTGGATGCTCGTTAATTCGAACTCGGTTAATTCGAACTTTCGGTTAATTCGAACTTTCGGTTAATTCGAACTAATCCAAAGGTCCCAAAAAACTTGTATTGGAGTTAATGTTAAAATTATCTCATTAATTCGAACTAAATTTTTATCACTTCGGTTAATTCGAACTAAAAATTTGACAAAAAAAATTATTTTTCCTCGTTTAATGGAGAAAATACACACTTTATTTATTATTTTGTGTGTCAACATTTCTTTTCTGTGTAAAGAGGCCCATGTCTGCATTCCTAGACTATTGCATGTCCGCTAAACGTTAGTAACTATTGTCCTTCTTATTAGTGCTAAACGGAAAAAGCAATTTTCCTTTATTCGGATCGATTTTCTTAGAATTTCAGAAAAACTAGTCTTTACTATAGATTCTAGGGAGCTGCGTCAGTTATAACTGCAGTGTAGACAAGTTAATGTGGTCTAGTTTTTCTTCCTCATTGTGTGGTGTGAACGTGTAAAAATTCGAGATGTCTACACGTGGAAAGTAAAAACCCTAACTTTGAAGACAAAGGTAGAAATTTTACAGAAAGTAGACAATGGCGAATGTAAAACAAAGTTAGAAGCTGACTATAGAATTAAAAAAATGCCTTGTCAACTAATTTGAAAAACAAGGAGTCAATTTTAGATTCATGGGAAAAATCAAAATTTGCTAGAGGAAGGAAACGCATGGGAAATGCGTCCCAAGAAGTTCTAGGAAAAGCTCTACTGCTATGGTTGCAGGATGTTAGATCTCGAAATTTTCCAATAAATGGACCCCTAGTGCTGACGAAGGATGATGAATAGGCAATTCGAATGGGTATTGAAGATTTTAAATGCAGTGATTGATGTCAAGGCACAATATTTCTTATCTCTGTATATGGCCAAAGCTCTGATGTAATCGAGCACGTATGCACTAATTTCTGTAGGAAACTGCCAGGGCTTTTCTCTACTTACCTGCCGAAAGATATTTCTAATGCGGCCATAATGGTCAAAGCCATAATGGACTCTATTAAAACTCTGAAAGCATTTATTTAGATGGAACCTTCCTCTGAAAATGAATTGAAATGTTTACTTCAAATCGAGAAGCTGGCTGAACAATGTAGGCATCATAAACAGAACCAAACATCCATTTTACAGTTTTTCCCCAAAGTGTAATTCATATTTTTAATAAAAGTTTACTTTATACTGCATATCTTCTGCTTCATTTTATGACTAATGTAAGTCTGTATTTCTTTTTAATATGTTTAACTTTAGATAACATAGTATAATATATTTTCTGGGGTTATACATACTAGGAGAGTTTCTTCTTCAGTGATACACATTTAAAGTGATATATTTTCTCTTAACATCGGATAATTCGAACTTTTTTCTGAGAACCTTCGAGTTCGAATCAACGAGCGTCCACTGTATATACTTATAAAATGGGCATGGAACAGATCTATTGTTGTTTACAAATTATGAAATCAGAAGACAGTTTTTTTAAGAGTTAAAATAGTATAATAATTAAAATATTTACAAAAGTTGAGTTCCATGTCACATCGTGGAATGCATCTACCATGTAAATCGAGGTATATATATATATATATATATATATATATATATATATATATATATATATAATAAACACTAAACTTTCCGAAAACTGAAACAGTTTTTGAACCTCGTCTTGACTATTACTTTTTACGATTAAATGGAACCATTATCGTAAGTCGACCGCAGTCATTCGAGAACAATTTGCGTCTTAATAGACCGCAATGTAAAACACTTCACACATTGTAAAAGTTAACCGCAACTTTAACCTTGTGTGTAAAAATAATAGTGGAGAAATTCTATTTAGGATAAAGTAATCTAAACATCATTAAAATAAATGGGTAGAGAGGGTAGATGGATTATGAGTAACACGGGTGAAAGAAGTTGCATAAGGGTTACTTTGAAGAAGTATTGTCAGTTGTCGAATGGGAAGTAAATGTTCCAAGTTTGTTCTTTAGAATGCTAAATCCAAAGAATTATTAGTCAGTCTCTAAAGCGGAGTTATATTTGCAAACCTATTCCAGGGTCCTAGGATGCCTTAATTGGTCGGCAGATCTGTACTGTTCTTCCGGCGCCCAGATTCATACCCTCGACTGCGCTTACAGGAATTACTGCGGTGACTAGACTTCAGTTCAATCATAGTTGATGCCTTAATGGTGGGAAACTTATAGTTTTGTGATTACGAAAATATTCCATTATTCTAAGCAAAAAGTTATGGCTGTATTATTCTATTTAATCAAAGACTGGTCCTTCATAAATTAAGAAAAAAAACTGGATAAGTAGTAAAAACGTTAATTAATACAAATATTGGAATATTTTTCTTTTAAAGTTTTAGTTTCTCTTTAGCCCCTTCGGCCCTGAATTTTTAATTGGGCAGATAAAAAATCAATGAGTGGTTAGATATGCTACACTATATGTAAGTATCTTAAATATAAAATATTATAACGTTCTGCCAATTACCAAACTAATTAAAAAATGTTCTAATAGTAGGACACCAGGCTATAATTAAGCAAAAAGTGAAAATTTATTTTAAGTATAGTTTACAATTATTTTGTGTGAAACATTTTGAAACAATTTCTTTGTGCATGAAAACATAAAAATACGTCACATTTCTCACAAAATGAAGTAGTTTTGTATGAAAAACCTTCCAATTTGCATCTCTGTTGCCTTGGACTTCTTTCAATCATATGATTTAGCCCAACAAATAGGTTTTTTTCTTTTCTTTAACAATTTTTGTAGTAGTTGCATCATGTTCGTCTTCACTATCACCCTGCAAGCACACATACGTGAAACAGAGAGCGAAGTGTAGGGGAAAGCAGTGATTTTTTGGTTCCGTCACCGAGAGGAGATTTTATGGCGTCCCTCGCGCCTTTGAAGATTCGCCTCAGACCGCCCCGGATGGCGGTTTTAAGACGAATGATCAAAGCCACGAAATACTTCCCCCACGTTGGAGGGGGGTGGACTAATCGACACCAAAATGTGTCAAGAGGCGACGGGGGGAGCTGATTCGCTTGTGTGTAGATGTACCTTCTTCTCTTCATCTGATATCAGGTGAGACAAATCAGGAGAATTTGAAAGCCATTCATCTTCAGACCCATCTAAGTTTATATCTTCTAAATCAGAATACTCTAGATTGTTTAAGCATTGAATGGCTTCTTTCAAGGACAACTTTTTACTTCGAATATTGCCTACAAAGAAATAAAAATGAATTTCAATGTGGGTAATTAGGAATAAACAGACAAAAATATACAGTTAATTATTAAATAAAAACCTTAAAATATCCAAATTATACGTAAAACTGAATTTTTTAGAGAAAATATTGTTTTATTCTAAAACAAAATATAAGGTTTGTACTAATAGGCACCTGGTGTACTATTAATAGAACATGTATAAAAATACACCTTGTTTGCTCTAAGGCCTGGTGTCCTATTAGTAGAACAAATATTAGATTTCCATTTGTAATGCAATTTCTAATTAATTTTTTAGTTAAATGCACAGAATTGGGCATAAAGAGTCTAATTTGTACTATGGAATTTTTTAAAGTTGCAGGGAATTATATATAATAATATTTTGAGAACTAATAAAAGATGCATTTACCTTTTGGCTGAAAATGGCTAGACGCTTCCATTATCTTCTCTGCTGCCGACGTACTGCGATCTACTGAGCAAAAATAATAGCGTACACTTATTCTTCCATGTATTATTTGTAAGACACTCGGTTTTGGGGTTAAAATTCTTGAAAATGAGGAATATAGAGTAATGTAAAGATGTGTTCTAATAATAGGACATCAGGGCCGAAGGGGTTAGCAAAAATTTTTTTTAAATATTAAAAGAGTGAAATTTATTTTTGTATTACATTATAAATGGTTATATATATATATATATATATATATATATATATATATATATATATATATATATATATATATATATATATATATATATATATATATATATATATATACATATATATATAACGGACCCAATAACGCCCCCTAGCGGACTGACGCAGACTCACACAGACTAACTCCAATCCTGGAGGAAGCAGCAGCTAGGCCGTTGTTGTGTGATCATAGCCATGTTATCTAGTCTCTTAGTTGTTTCCTTGTATTTTGTGTGCCTGTTAGTGTTGTAATTTCTGTGGTGTGATGTAGGTTAATAAATATTTAATATGTAATAGCTAGCCGTATGTCATCATACTTCCTCATAGCTACATATATATATACAGTGAAACTCTTCTAGTCGGACATCCCGCAAAATGGCCACTTTTTTCGGAGCTTTTACTGGCCGTCATGTAGAAGTCCAACACTATTCGATGGCCACCCCTCAAAGCGGCCACTTTTTTTCGAAACCATGACTCGCCGTCATAAAGAAGGTTCACTGTAGATATATATATATATATATATATATATATATATATATATATATATATGTGTGTGTGTGTGTGTGTGTGTGTGAGAGAAGAAAAAAAAATTGCTTACATTTCTGTCTATTAGTCTCTGAGATTTAAGAGTCTAAGTGTCCGTAACTCTGATATCAGCCGAATACTCCAAAAAATAAACGTTATTCAAGTCTAAATTTTTTTCGTACTCAGTATTCACTAATTTTGACATGCTCAAAAAAAAGGGATCCTGCATTCGTAGAGTTACCCTACCAAACCACTTAAGCTAAGAACACGCCGTTTGCGCCGCTATTTAAGACTCTTTCACTTAAAGGTTTGAATACGAAAGCATCAATCAATTAACCCCTAACATTTTAAGCAGGATTTTTTCCTGTCAAAAGCGCGGAGAAATCTCTCTTAATCCTCCATGTAAACTTCATAAAAAACCATTAGTTTTTCCATTAGTTATCTGTCAGTCGGGCTTTTGAAAAGACTTTCTCAAAAGCAAAGCGTGGCAGTCTTTTAAAATTTATTGCGACAGCTTTGTCTCGAGAAGCCTTTCTGGCGAGCTTTGGCAAATAAACGTAAATTTGCACTCATCGTTATTGTTAAGGTCGAATTTTGAGAGCAATGCTTCCGTCATTTACCTTTTTTTTCTTTTTTACGTAACGATGGAGCCAGGTTTGAACTGGGTGCTCGAATTTCATATTTGGATAAAGCATGACGGTCATTTTAGAGTGTCTGAGACACAAATTTTCCCAGTATAGGGCATTTGTATGTTCTATTCTTAAAAACATATTACAGAGATTTAAAATTCAAATTACCAGAAGTGCCGGTGACGATTACATTGCCAGATACAATATTTTTATGTTGTACTTACAATTACTTTTATGTTGTACTTGTTATACTTTTGTATTTCGTCTTACATATGCATGTTTTATTTTCTGTAAGACCATTTTATCTCGGAATGGAGTTTTTCAAAATTTGCTAATTTCAAAATATGTGGACAGTTATTTACGTATTTTTATGCTGTACTTACAATTACTTATATGTTGTACTTGTTATACTTCTGTATTTCGTCTTACATATGCATGTTGTATTTTCTGTAAGACCATTAAGTCGGAAAGGAGTTTATCAAAATTTGCTAATTTCAAAATATGTGGACAGTTATTTACGTATTTTTATGCTGTACTTACAATTACTTATATGTTGTACTTGTTATACTTCTGTATTTCGTCTTACATATGCATGTTGTATTTTCTGTAAGACCATTAACTCGGAAAGGAGTTTATCAAAATTTGCTAATTTCAAAATATGGGGACAATTATTTGCGTATTTTTATGCTGTACTTACAATTACTTTTATGTTGTACTTGTTATACTTCTGTATTTCGTCTTACCTATGCATGTTGTATTTTCTGTAAGACCATTTATCTCGGAATGCAGTTTATCAAAATTTGCTATTTTCAAAATATGTAGACAATTATTTACGTGTACGTATTCCCTATTTACGTGTACTGTCTTGCCAGAGGTAGCCTATCGGTAGCGCGTCGGATTTCGGTGCTGAGAGTACTCGGATCGAATCCCGACAAGCGCCGTTAAATACCTTCGTGTCTAGGCCGAATATGGAAACGTTAAATCTGTAGATCGGAAAGTCCTTCTATGGAGTCAGTGGGTGGGGAAGGTACATCCCCCAGATCTCGCCCCTGGGGTCGCTCGGTCAAAACTATGGTGGCACCTAGCCAAGACAGATTCGGACCCTTGTGGTGCTATTATAAACCGGAGCCGCAAAACTCAGCCCGAAGCCTATAGGGACCTGGTTTGACACTTCCGTCCAGAGGTATTAGGAACAACAATAATAAATGTGTTCTGTCTTAATCCACATATATCTTAACTCGTCACTACGTATCGTTTCGGGGACACGTAGTTTTAGTATCGATATGAAATGAAAAGTTTTTTCATATAGCGATATCAACTTACAAATTTATTATTTTTTAATTTAAAACTTGAATGTTTTTTAATCAAAGTTTTTTCAATTCAATTTTTAAAAAATTATACCGGGTGTGTCACAATTCCCTCCGGGGTTTGGATGGCTTATTAAAAAACATATTACCAATACAGCAACAAAGTTGACTTTACTGGAGAAAGAAACATTACAAGTTTTGTTTCACAAATGTGTTAGTAGATGGCGGCTAGCAGATTGGTTGCTTTTTATAAGCCATCCAAACCCCGAAGGGAATTGTGGCACACCCTATATTATCAATCAACCAGTGTTCTAGATTCATAGTCATATTGCAGTGTCAACCATGTCGTTACCACAATAAAATTTCGTAATGAAAGTTGTAGCGTTAGTAAACAAACTTCGTCAACAATAAGCTCTGTATATTATAACAATATGATATATTACAACTTACAATACGATCCTTCCAAAAGAGAACGGAAAAAAAGGAATTTATATAAAAGTTATGACTTGCTTAACAAAAATAATTTTAACAGAAGACATAAATCTGTTTATTTCGGCCAGTTGAATCGGTTGTTGCGCCGACTTTTTTAAAATTAATGGCTCTTCAGCAAAACAGAAAAATCCCAACACCCTATAAAAGAAATGGATGAACTTTTTTTTTCCCTAGTACCAAAATATCCTTGGGAAGTTGACATGCCGACTTATATACAGTTAAGAAAAGACAAACTATTCATAGACATAGGCGTAGTGTCGGGGCCCTCTAACTTAACTTTAAATAAATTAAAACGTTAATAGAAGTTCAGTTAAAATCGGAAAATTGTAGAAAACTTTTAAGAAAGTTGGGTTTTAACAATGTTTTTAACAATGATATGTTCCATAACAAATATTCGATGCTGTATGCTTTTTCTCATTTTATTTATATTGAATTTATTTTTCTCATTGTATAACTTTTGAATACTACTGAAACATCAATTTTATTGTTATTCAATTTTAAAATAATTGCAAGATAAAAAAAAACTTTTATGTACCATTTTTTTTAAATTTTCTGTTGAATCATATAAACTTGACAATTCTATGTATTAATTAACACTTTAAAAAAAATTTTTGATGAATTATCCCATCAACTTGAAAGAAAATGAAGTTAATTGGAAGTTAACTTGCGTTTAACTTTTCGTTCCCGTCCCGTTCGATAGATGGCTGCACCAGTCTACAAAACAAAATCAACTGAAAATGGATTCAATTCTGCTTAAAGATGGTTGAAAGTATCAAAAGAATGCATTGCCATCGTGTTCTGAGCAATTCTAAAAGTTTCAAATGTCTAATTAGTCGGGAAGTTAGTTAAAAATCGGTTGCAAGATTTGTACTGGACAAACACACAAACACACAAACAAACAAGAAGGCGATTAAATAAAAACAGGGAAAAAATCGTAATATTTCATATTTTAAGGACTTTCCGGCAGTCAATGCGTTGAGGAGGGCACTAACTGAATTCAGTTCGTCCCCCCACCCCCCCAAAAAAAATAGCTAGAAGCACACTACGCCTATGTTCATAGAAGATTAAAAATCATAACACCATTTTATGATATAAAAGAAATAAACGCAGATATAATAATGTATTTCGTAAAACGACAAACTATATATAATAGTATACATCATTCATTAATCGGATTTTTGTGGTTGACTATTCTAAGTGTAAACTACTTATTAATGGGATTTTTTCAATTAAATAGTGGCCGTCAAATAGGAAAAACCTAAATTATACTTAATATTGGGATTTTTGAAGTTAAATATTGGACGTCAGATACGGCTAATATATATTGCATATTAATGTGATTTTCCAATTATACATCGGATGTCAAACAGGAAAATATAAACTTCAATTATTAATGGAAATTTTGCGATTGAATATTTGAGATGAAATATAACTAATATGGACTACCAATTAATGTGATACTGCAGGGGGATATTGGATGTCAGATATTATATCAGGTGTGTATTTAATCACTATTAGCTAGGCATACGCTGAACTAGATTCTTCTGTACGTCAATTTCAGAAAAAAAATCTTACGCTTAAAGTTACTTCCTGAAAATAAAAGTTCACGTGCCTACGCGGTACGGACTGTGGAAGTAAACATTTATTTTTTAAGCAATTAAAATCTCCAGGGGTGGGATTCGAGTATCCACTCTTTCTTTCTCTACATTATTATTACTCGTGTCCGATAATCGCTCCTGTTAAATTGTTTCCTAATCAACTTCTGAAAAATCTGTCATCAGGTGCCACCCGAATTATATTTTTTAACATCACAGTAACTTCGCTCCCTAATTAGCTTTGTCAAAGCAGGTAAGTAAAATTACTATTTTCGTTTTTTTTTTTCCAGTTCAAAACATGAAATTAAACATTTGTTAGAGTATCAATCGACTAAATACCAATCAAATGCATTTTCACCAATTAAGATTCTGTATAAAGTAGACAGAAAAGGTAATAAAAGATGTATCAGCTTCAATACCACGCCCACTGTCCAGTTAGAATGCAAGAAATTTTTGGTGAAGGGCCGATCCTAAGCACTAGTACTCCTAGACCTGGTATATTGACCTATTCGTGACGTTAGAGCCCATGTCCTATTTTATTTGAAAATTAATCCATTCTACCTCTTTTTCTAGACCAAATGTTCTTTGTCATGACTAAGAATTAACACTGCCGCTCTGTGGCTGAGTGGTTAAGGCATCAGCCTGCCACGAGCACGATTTGGATTCCCACATAAGGCTTGGTTGTATTCTGGAGTACGCTTGAGTCATGCACATGCAAAAAGAGGCCCGTTTAGAAAGAGGAGCTGTAATCCACAGTCCATTACTGGTATCATCGTTTGTAAATAAAAATTCTTGTATGTATTTACGTTTCTAATCCCTGCCATGTCTTCACACCGGACTGGGGTCCTAGAAAGCGGGAGCCCCGGGGACCTCAGTAACAACAACAACAACAATAAACACCTGTTCGACATTTCTCAGCTCGAAATCCCAAACAACCGCCTCTTCATGAAACAAATTCATCTACGTGTGAAACAGGATATCCAAGGTACTTTAATATTTAATGAATCAGTAAAAGACTGGAGCAAAATGACAAACCGGCAAGGACCTAGGAATGTACCGTAAAACCGGTGCAATACTGTTCAAACCAGGATTGTATGGTAAAACTAATTATATCTGTGGTTGTGAGAAAGAACTCATCTGATAGTCCGCTTCAAACGATATGACCGAAACTCTCAATGAACTTGGAAAGTTTCAACCAATTTCATCTGAGCGAACCCAGGCTTGTTTTCATCACATTAGTATGTATCCCATTACTTACAACCTCTGATAGGTACATTAGGAAAGACAATTCGAATTACAACATATACCTCCGCCACATTATCCCCACCCTTTCAACGATGGTGGTTATGAAAAGATATCCCTTGTACCTCGTTAATCATCCTCTAGCATTCCACGCATTTAGCGTGTCAGACTGTTTCGAGATCTTCATATCCCATGACTTATTAGGTATGCAGCAACCTTGAACCCCAGACGAACGTTAATGTCTTATTATTTTTTGCAGCTGTTACTCCCGCGCAGCTAATTCGGCAAATTTCATAGGCGTATCATAACTGTCAGAATCCATTGTGTCTCCTGAGTATCTGATGAGACTAGATGAAAAGTTTTACCCACTTTTCATGAAGCAAAATAGGTTAGCATCGTAACAGGGAAATGGCTTTCTCTTTTGTTACGAAGGTAAGGTTGTAGCATTAAAAGGTATATCAATATTGGCTTCACACTCTCCTACGAGGAACCGCTGAATCCTCGTTTCCCAGCAACAGGACTTGGCGAAGCTCGGGAGTGTGTCTATCAGGGAATGGTGTTGTTTGTTTGTAGTCGTCTTTGCGGATGCACTATCCACAGAAGAGGGGGTGTCATTGCCTCAAGAGAGGTTGAACTTCTATACGTTACACCCCAGTCCGGTGTACATATGAATACAAGGAAATAGAAACATAAATCACACAAGAATTTTTATTAACAAACGATAACACCGGCGATGGACTGTGGGTTGCAGCTCCCCTTTCTAGACGGGGCCTCCTTTTGCAGGCGGAAGACTGATGATTTCGCCAGAATACAACCAAGTCTTAAGAGGGAATCGAACCCGCGCCCCCGGTGTTGTAGGATGATGCCTTAACCACTAAGCCACTGGGCGTAAGTGAATGATGTAACTACAATGAGTTTCACTACTTGGCGGTGAAATGGGTGTTAAATGTAAGTATCGGTTGGCATCGGGTAAAACAGGGGTGTCAAACTCGCGGCCCGCGACGAACATTTTTGCGGCCCGGCCAATATATTGCCACACAATAATATATAATAAAATAACCGACGCAGAATTATAAGATAGGAAGAATTAGCTATAATTTTTTCAATTATACTCCTTTTTTGCTATTATTAAACAAAATGCATATATTTATGTTGAATATACTGTAATTAGGTAAATAAACCTACGTTTCTATTAATATTGATTCTTTTTGCGGCCCGGCCAATATATTGCCACACAATAATATATAATAAAATAACCGACGCAGAATTATAAGATAGGAAGAATTAGCTATAATTTTTTCAATTATACTCCTTTTTTGCTATTATTAAACAAAATGCATATATTTATGTTGAATATACTGTAATTAGGTAAATAAACCTACGTTTCTATTAATATTGATTCTTTTTGCGGCCCACCTATAGTTAAACCTTGTTTGTTTGGCCCAAGTTAGCCTTTGAGTTTGACGCCCCTGGGGTAAAACTTCTAGAACGATTATTTCCTCGCAATGTCTGTGTTCAAAATTGAATGAACTGTGGGAGAAGCAAAAACCAGACAAAACCACTGTGATATGAAGAATTACGTTGGAATCGTTGTAATAGCGTGTTAATTTACAACATGTTGCTGTTCCATGGTGTTTTCAATGTTGAAACCATTTTTTATTATTATTACGATATTAATAACAACTAAATCAAACAGAGGGGATATTAAGAAATTATTACTTTCCTCTAAGTGTTTTCAATTCCGATTGGTTAGCAATTGGTGATCATTTGGGTCTTCAAAAAGAGACGATAGCGCAATTGATCATTCTTAAAATTTCTAGTAAAATTCCTAAAAAATCATACTTTTGCATAAATAGTGGTTTGGTGAGAAACTGAAGTGTATATAGTTGTGGCAATTTATTAGGTCTTTAACGAGACACTAAAAAGTAGTTTTCTTTTATATGACAAAACATCTCTCAGCTGATGCAGCGGAAGTATGTAAGTTAAAGATATTCTTGGGAGTATAAATAAATTTCATAAAAAATCTCAATTAAATTTGAGCATAGAACAAATTCAAGCAAACTTGTCATAGTTAACAGTTCATTAAAATTTGATAATTTTTTTCAAAAAAATTACTTTATCTCAAAATTGTAAGATATGTGTTACTTAAAATTTTGGGTATAAAATGTTTTGGGCAAAACTCCTATATATTCTGCAATACCACATTTGTCCCACTTTTCAAATCTTTAAAGAATTATAAATAATTAACCCATTTCTCATAAAGATTAAAAATATCTTTTTTAATCTTTGTAGCACGGGTAAACACTTTTTGTAAAAAAAAATATACACTTTTATATAAAAAAGAAATTTCTTTGGCCCTTAAATTCTGTGGCACGAAGGGAAACGCAAACTCGGCCCACCCTTATGAGGAAATATCAACAGTAACGCAAACCCGACCTTCTAACTTAACAAATGTTGATCCTTACTACTCAGAGTCTTTATTCTACTAGATACCAAAAGTTCTTTATTGACACATTTCATTATTTTTCACTGCAAGAGACGATGCATTGGTACACACATCAAAAAGAAAAGAAGATAAGCTGAAGTAATATTCTATTCTAAATTTAGAAAAGCAAATTGAATCAAATGATACATAAGAATTTCCGATTTCCCGTAAAATCGGAACGTCTTAACATTCAGTTTAGTTTCTGATCTAGATTTTTGCTGGGTTTTTTTTTTCACACAAAATTTTATGTATAGCTTACTAGCTGAAAACCCGCACTTCGCTAAGGAGTACATTGAAATTAAATACAACGGTCAATGTATGCAATTAATTCCAAAAAAAAAATAAATATATATATATTTATAATAAATACGACGCTCAATGTATACAATTGATGTAAAAAAAAATATTTATAAAAAAATCGTAAGGGATATTTTTATAGACAAAATAAAGTCCAATCGTCTGCCGCATTAGCAAGAAAATAATATTTTTTTGTCTATTTTTTTTTTTTTTGCACGTGACGATAAATTTATTTAAAGTACCAGAAAAAGAAATCACGTGATCAGCATTTAATAAATTAAATTCTAAAAATTAATCTTTAAAAATTCACCAAAAATCAGGAAATGGAGGTAAAAATTCGAAAAAAAATTCATTTTGAAGGAATTTTTATGGTCTTTCTCGTGATATAAATTTTATAACCCTCAATGTATTATTTTAAATGCAAACGTAAAAAAGTTTAAAAAACAGCTTAAAAATTTAATTTAAAAAAATCTAAGAAGAAATTTTGAAAAATCTTTCTTAGTGCACCCCTACACTATTAGAAGAATCGCCATGCAAAATTTCAGCCCTTTAGGTCCAGCGGTTTGGTCTGTGCGTTGTATGTCAGTCAGTCAGTCAGTCAGTCAGTGAATCAATTAGTTACGGAACTGTTTTATATATATAGATTATAAACATTATCACCCATGTTTGTCCCCATTTTTAGGGACGAACATTTATATTCTTACGTTTATTTTCGTAGGTACATGCATTCATATTCTCTCATTGTTAAACTTTTAAATTAGTTCATAATATTTCAGGCTTTCCACCATTTTAACTGAGCCAGCATCCAGAATAATTGAAAGAAAAATAACCTCTCTTTATTCCTATTTTGCTCGGTGGCAACGGGATACACGTAGAATAAACTCACTAATGCACTTAGTGGAATTGGCGAGAGAGTGGCGGAAAATAAAGTTAGACTATATCATGCAGCGGAATGAGAATTTTTCGGACTTTTCCGTAATAAAAAAGAATTTTATTGTTGCGTGTGTTTTTTGGGCACTTTACTCCTATTTTATAGCGAGTTTTAAGGGAGATTCCATCTTGAGTTATTCATTTTTTTTCTTAAATCATTGCAATAAATTTGATGGGAAATTTTGCAAACAGCATCCGTGGATTTGTGTTTCTTTCCTGTATGTGTCTCTTTCTCCAAGTCGCATATTGCTGAAACCTTCAATAATTCAGTGAAATGTATCTAATATTGCAATAAGTAAATAGTTTTTTTGAGTAGAAAACGTAAAAAATGCTTTAAATCTCTCTCTCTTTAGACAAAAATATGCAACTTTGTTCATACAAGTCTAGCTGAAACCCCGCACTTCGCTACGGAGTACATTCAAATTAAATACAACGGTAAATGTATGCAATTAATGCCATATATATATATATATATATATATATATATATATATATATATATATATATATATATATATATATGTATATATATATATATATATATATATATATATATATATATATATATATATATATTTATATTTATATTTATATATATATGTATGTATAATAAATACGACAATCAATCTATACAATTGATGTAAAAAAAACAAAAAAATATATTTATAAAAAAATCTTAAGAGATATTTTTATAGACAAAATAATGTAGAAGAAAATATTCAAATCTAATAGGACATACTAAAGAACATAGTACAGTTAATATAGTACAGTTTGAGGAGCATATATTTTACAGTATTTTAATATTTTTTTGGATAATGTCCAATCGTATGCCGCATTAGCAAGGGAAAATTATTTTTTTGTCTATTTCATTGTTATGAACGTGACGATAAATTTATTTAAAGTACAGGAAAGAGAAATCACGTGATCAGCATTTAATAAATTAAATTCTAAAATTTGATCTTTAAAAATTCACCAAAAATCAAAAAAGGGAGGTAAAGAGTCGAAAAAGATTTCATTTTAAAGAAATTTTTATGATCTTTCTCGTCATATAAATTTCATAACCCTCAAATTATTATTTTAAATGCAAACTTAAAAAAGTTACTAACACAGCTTAAAAATTTTATTTAAAAAAATCTAAGAAGAATTTTTCAAAATTCTTTCTTAGTGCACCCCTACACCATAAGAAGAATCGCCATGCAAAATTTCAGCCCTTTAGGTCCAGCGGTTTGGTCTGTGCGTTGTATGTCAGTGAGTCAGTCAGTTACGGAACTATTTTATATATATAGATATGTTGTCACGTGTTACCAATAAAAAAATGTTATCTATTTACTTCTGCAGCACTTTAAAAGGTTTATATTACTATACTGAACACCCATGTTTATACGGAATCGTTTCCCTCCTGTAATATATTCAAACGTTTATATTTTTCATAAACACCCATATAACATAGGATATAGACAAAAAATATATAAACAGCATTGTGTATTGTCTATAAAATATGTACTGAAGATCGTACTTACTCCTCTATTTTAAAAAAATGTTTATATTTTTTTACCAAACTTCCGCATTGCATAGGATTGTTCTAACTGCTTGTTTTTAAAAATTGTTATATTCTTTTATACCAACACCCACATGAATTTTCGCCCATATATAACAGATTTTTTTTCTCCTGCAGTATTTAAAAAAAAGTTTGTATTCGTTTGCAGTGCACCCATATTGAATAGAATCATTTTTATTTCTGAAGTATTTAAAAATGTTTAAATTCTTGTCATGAATACTTATATTGTACAGGGTAAACACATAGGAAAAATACTATTTTAGAGCTTTGCATGTTATTGGTGATAGTATTTACACGTGCAATATTAAATAATATTTATGTTTCCTAGCTGAAACCCACTTTTCATAGGATTGTTTTTATTACTGTAAAATTTAAAAATGAATATAGACTCTTTATAGACACTCATATTGCATCAGATAACGTATGTTCATCCGAGTACATTCACAGAGATTGATCTTTCAACCTTTCCACTTACGATTTCCGGGGAAAAATTAGCTATAACCTTACAGTGATACATTCAAATCAATTTCCCTTAATTTTGTAACAGAAAATCAAACTATGAAACGCAAGGAGGGATATCACAAGGTAGAGCTGGCGAAAAAAGTTGTGTAATTACATTCAACAAGCCAGGAAACCTACGGAAGCGCCATAGTTCATCCAATTTGTAATATAGATATCGGACACTTGTTACAGGAAACGTAAATTTCGTCCAGAGCAACTGCGATTCAGCCACAGGTGTTCTCAAGAGGATTTTCGAATCTTTGTAAGTATCAGCAAAGCACTATAACTCTACGTAAGCTTGCAGTTTCGTCAGTGATGAATTCCAAACACTATCAATTGTTTTGAAAAGAAAAGATAAAACCTTTGAGCTCGAGTAATAAACAGGAAATCCAACGTAAATTAAGCACAAATAGCAGTAAGATGCAATTTTTCATACGGCCGTTTCGAAGCTACAAAGGAGCTTCTTCATCAGTGCAAAGAACTTAGCGGCAGCTCAAAAAAGCCGAAAACTAAGCTGAGCCGAAATCTGAGCCAAAGCTTAGTTTTCGGCTTTTTTGAGCTGCCACTAAGTTCTTTACACTCATGAAGAAGCTCCTTTGTAGCTTCGAAACGTCCGTATGCAAAATTGCATCTTACTGCTATTTGTGCTTTATTTACGTTGGATTTCCTGTTTACTATCAATTGTAATAATTTATTGTTTTTACCTTCCAAATTTATACATCACCTTACTTACTATCTGAAATTAAATTGGTTTAATTCCATTGTATGTGACTAGGAATGTGAGTAATTTTTTTACATATTTTCTTAAAAGGACATAAATATTGTTTTCTAAGCACGTAATTAAAGCATGGAAAAATTACAAAAGAGCTTCTGACGATAGAGTAGAAAGAAAAATTTATACTTTAGTTATTGAAAATAATAAAATAATTAATCTGAATTCAAAATTTAAAAGTAATGAAAAAATGTACCGAAAAAGTTGAATTGTTTTAAGGTTACCACGTACCAACAACAGGATGTTACCACAGTCCGGTTGTTCAAGCCCCGTGGTTAGCAAAGTTTTCAGTATTCCTTCGGAATTGCGTGTAAACTAAGGTTCTTAGTCTGTTTATTCCCAGTGGAGTAAAAGAAGGCATAGGGCCTAAGAAATCAACTTACTAATTAATGGTCTGTCATAAATCAAACTGTTTTAAGTAAAACTGATGATAATTGATAATTATTGTCAGTATCCGTGCCTGTGTGGGAAGCTTGGTGATATTCCTTTAAAATCATCACCCATTCCCTTAAAATTCAAATAATCTTATGAAACCAAATTAAGAATAGAAAAAAAAATTAATAAAACGGAAATTCGATTTTTGTTTATTTTATTCAAGTACTGAAATCAAAGTCTAAATACGTACATACGGATAAGGGTTACCTGCGGAAATATCCAACCCCAAATATCTATTGTGCCCGGTATAAATGGCTTAAGTCAAAAACAATGATTTTAATATACCAAGTTATTGGCTTTTATACAATCGCAGAACAATACTTTCGACTTGAGTCTTTTGTACAAAGAAATGCACTTTTGTATACAAAATTGATAGACTTAAGCCCTTTATAGTAGTCAAAAGATTTTTGGGATTTTTTTTAATACTAACAGACATCTAAAAATCACTTTTTTTTTTACTTAAGCCCTTTATACCTGGTACCATAGATATATTCTAGCAGCTCCTTGATTAATTCCTACAGTATGTTTTAAATACTTCTCGAGACTAGTAAGCGAATTCCGTGTTTATTTTAATAAAAATGCAATTTGCGAAATGAACAAATTGCTTTTGAAATAACAAAAGCGAATTTGTTATTTCAAAAAAGGAGCATGTCTTAGTGTCAACGGATCAGAATTATGTAACATAAAATGTCGCAGTACAGCCCACACCAAATCTTTCATATTCCACAGTAAAAGGCTGAGTATGCCGTAATAAGCTTATTCTACACCATCCGTAAATGAGGAAAAATCTGTTCTTCGACTTAGGATGCGGAGAATTTCAGATAGGTTTACCATTCCAATGCCCTGTAAAGAAAAAGAATTAAGGCGGCGCATCGGTGCGTATCGCAAATTTTCAGTCCTTGTCTCAAGCTATGGGGAATTTGTGTCTTCCTCTTTATATAAATACGGATTGCCTAATGCTTATTTTTTAATTCTGTTTTTTTTAATGATAGAAGACGTTTAAATACAAAAGCACCTAGTTTTAAAAATTTTTATAATTTTTAGTACTTAATATTCTACAGGGCTTTAAATTTTTATGGGGTTTTTTCCCATGGCAAGCAATAAACAAAAATAAAAGTACGATCAAGATAAGTGTAAAACGAAGAAGGAAACAGGAATGTATTATGCTCTTTTCTCCCACTATCGGCCACAGAGATCTCGAGCTGACAGTGCCTCATAGATCTGGAGGACATATCCAAAAAAATATTAAAATACAATAAAATATATTATGTTCCTCAAACTGTACTATATTAACTGTACTATATTCTTTAGTATGTCCTATTACATTTAATTTGAATATTTTATTCAACAATATTTTGTCTATAACAATATCCCTTACGATTTTTTTATAAATATATATATATATATTTTTTTACATCAATTGTATACATTGATCGTCGTATTTATTAAAAATAAATAAATATATATATATATATATATATATATATATATATATATATATATATATATATATATATATTTCTTTATTTTGGCAATAATTGCATACATTGACCGTTGTATTTAATTTGAATGTACTCCGTAGCGAAGTGCGGGTTTTCAGCTAGTTCTTGATAAAACAGATTCTTCAATTTCTTCCTGATAAATACCCTTATGAAAGCATATGTGATCCCCCTACGCGGGCTCTGTATAACTATAGCACCTCCCTTTGACAATCCGTCAGCGAGTTCCTTTCCTGGGATTCCGGAGCGTGCTGGAATCCACTGTAAAATGACTTCGATGCTTTGCGATGACGGTATGTGAATAAGGGACTGACACTCGAGAATTTCCCCAGTTTTGTAGCATTCCATAGAGCCAATGTCTTGAATGGCAGTTCGAGAATCGGAGAGTATCACACATCTTTGGAACGTGATTGCGTGGCATGTCAACTGGGTCAAAGCTGTCGTATAGCTACTTCTCCATCAAATGCAGAGATATAGTGTAACGTCACGTGTTTTGTGCGGTTCCCAGGATCTGCGAAGAGCCTTCCACAGCTGTAAGATTTAAAAAACACAAGCCATGCGTACCCCTGCATTAAAAAATTCTGTGGGGGATTAAAAAACGATACCAGCGAATGCCGCCAGAATTTTTATCCTGAAAGTTAAGCCCATGCATATCGGGTTCTCAAGCAACCGTCTCCCACCATAGTCATAAAGCTGTCTTTCTTAGCAATAGCTTCATGCGAGTTGACTTCGGCGGGCCATAAAGATGGCTTAGCTATGCATCGATACGAAGAACTGTCACCAACAAAGCTGCCGGCCCCCTCTCAGAAAAACAGGCGCATTTTCGAGGAATTGGGATAGACGCTGACAAAGAAAAGACCACGAGAGATAGTCAGAGAGTTGGAGAATTTGAGAGAGATTTGTCATGTAACATCGAGCGAGACAGACGTGTTTTTTAAGCTCCTGTTTGGGACTGGATGGGTCCCGAAGCGTGCGTTGTTAAACCTGCACTTCAGTTAACTAAATATGTTGTACCCTTTTAATGTTAAATTTTTTTGTAAATAAATTTCCTTGTTAAGTTTCTGTTTTTGAACTGGCCTTTTCATTATAATTGAGACTCTGTCTTTCTTGGTCATGGATTCAATAGTAGTAAATTTAAAAAAGCCTCAGAGATTAGCCTTAAATGACCGGTGACGCTACACTAGTATCCTAAATGAATGTAAAAACTAAAAGCCTCAATGGAGACTCATGCACCAGTGTTTGCACTCTTTCCCACTTTCAAACCATCAACATAAATATGAAACCATTCGTTTTCTGGGTAATGGATGGTCTCCAATGTCAAAAGTTTTAGAATAGTTTGATCAAGTTTTAGCTACTCGAAGGCTAATTAGACCGGGACCTACAGTTTAAAACAGATTCCAAACGGCTACAAACATCCATGCCAACAGTGGGACTCGAACCCACAGGATCTGAACCGAATACTAGCGTTTTAGCCATTCGGCCATCGCCTGGCTCAAAGGTAGTTGATTTAAAGTTTCTTTAAAGTGGGGCCGGAGGTAGGCTAGTGGTAGCTCATTGGGTTTGGGGTTGGATGTGCTCGGTTCGAATCCCGTCGAATGCCATTAAATTATGAATACCTTCATTTTAAGGCCGAATATGGGCATGTTAAATCCGTAGCAAGAAAAGTCCTTCTATGAGGTCAGAGAGGAAGAGAGAAGATACGATCCCTCCATTAGTGGCCTCTGGTGGGTGCTCGATCATAATTGAGGGGATACCACGGGTTGGTGTTGGTTCACGTATATGCTGCTCCCCATTGAAAGTAACCAACTATTCTCGAGGATTAAGGGCAAATGTCTTTATTGACAAGTTCCCCGCAATGGCAAAACAAAAGAAACAAACAGTTTCTTTAATAGGGATATGACTCTTATGAAATTATCTCCATTCCAATATTCTTGCTGCCATATAAAATTAGAAGACTATTTTACTAACTATCTGTCACGTTAATCACGTAATTAAATTTATTTACCAACGAAATGTTCGCGCTTTGAATAAGTTAAGCTTCGAAACCGTTTCACAGAGCTGTGTTTTAAATAACTCGCAACAACTGCAGCAATCATCTGCAGGTGTTCGGGAGAGATATTAAATCGTCTCATTTTCAAAAGCGCGGGAGATGTAGAATCTAGCTAGTTACGTGTAACTGACATTTACTGTCGTTAATGCAGGAGCCATTTCGCTATTTAGTTATAAAGAGTGAAGGCTCGTTGTAATTAATTTTTAAGCTCGCTGGATAAAATTTACGACGTATTTTACGTTTCAGACGAATGTTATAAAGAGTTCGGTCATTTTTCTCTTCGTTAGCCGCGATACTTTTGTAGAGTGGAAGATGTGTTTGGCATCGAGAGAATGAAATTTTAAGGGAAACTGTTGTTTTATACTTTTAAGTGGGAATGAATTTATGTTTATCAGCGAGTTGATCAGCTTACAGTAGAAAGTAAACGATTAAAATTGCTAATAAAACTTACGTAGCTTCTTCTGATATTATGGGCAGAATTTCATGAGAATTTATGTTATTAACTAAAAAAACTAAAAAATCAGAATTCATTTTGAAATAATTGGCATTATCCTCGTAAACCTTAGAAAATACTGGACTCAGTTTAATTTTTTAATGTACTTTATAACACAAACCAAGTGTTTCTAAGACGATTAAGTTGTCAGATATAATATTTTTATGATGTGCTGTGTATGCGCATAGACGGTGATGACGTTAGTAATCTATCTGCCGTGGCTGAATCAGACGATGATGGGCTGCTAAACTTTGGCTTACGGGGCCTATTTTTCCAATTTCCTCTATAGAACGGGAAATTTCATACCTTCTTGGTAAGAACGGCCACTAAGGAGTTTTATATATATCGCTACCTGTCGACTTTCAAGTGTGTTCTAGCTGTCTTACTGATTCTGAATATTGAAACTGTGCAATGCATACGTTATTTCTATAACATGGTAACATCTATTGCATGGTAAAACAATTTAAGGTTTTATGTGACCTTCCAGTATAATTTGTTAGCATATATATATATATATATATATATATATATATATATATATATATATATATATATATATATATATATATATATATATATATATATATATATATATATATATATATATATATATATATATATATATATATATATATATATATATATATATATATAAGAAATAAATGATAGAGAAAACCAGTAGTAGCCCTAAAGCTACTTGCAGCCAGGAACAAATAACATGAAAAGAAAAGTATGAAAGAGGTTTTAGACAGCATCTCTTCATCAGCGGTGTCAATACTGTCTAAAAACCAATGGATTGTTTCCGATGAGTATGATCTATACAATAAACACACTCAGACACCGTACAATCCATGAAAAACAGGAGAATTGATTAAAAATTGAATTAAAGTTACTTAACCAAAGAACACCAAGCCTGGCGCTAGACAGAGTGGAAGTTAAGAACACACACACACATATATATATATATATATATATATATATATATATATATATATATATATATATATATATATATATATATATATATATATATATATATGTATGTATGTATGTATATATAAATTCATTCTTGGCCCCGTATTCTTGGGATACATGTTATCCCACCCCATAAGGAATAGATTGCTTTAATAGATTTAATAGATGACTTTCTACTTTTTTTCCATACACTCCAGATACTTGTACCTCTCAGCTCCGCCAGACGCACCATTTTACCAATCGCTACCTCTCGACTTTCAAGTGTATTCTGGCTGTCTGAATATTAAAACTGTGCAATGCATACGTTATTTCTATAACATGGTAACATCTATTGCATGGTAAAACAATTTAAGGTTTTATGTGACCTTCCAGTATAATTTGTTAGCATATGTTTTGTGTCTGGAAACGCTCAAGTCTGCTTACCGTACATATAAATGAGCATTGTTTCTGAGTTTCTCGCCATTCCTGCTTGCAAAATGTTTCATAGAAACGCTTTACATTGAGGGGAAATTCTTTATTTAATATGCCCTTTCAGTGGTGTTTTGCATCTGGCACGCCCAAAGGTTCAAGACGAGAGCTTAGAACAAAGTCTAATCCGGCAACTAACGACTAGTTAATAACTTGGAAACAAAAAACGTTATATAAAATTTCGTAACAATCACTTGTCAATATTCCATCGAATTCGTCGTATTAACCAACAATAATTCTGTCCTGAAGATCTTTCGGGTGTGTACATCTCGTTATGAGTTTTAACATGGTAAATTAAAACGTACTTAAAAGTTACATTACTACCACTTGTCTATATTCTTTAAAATTTGTCTAATTAATCAACATTCATTCCGTGTTGGAGATCTGTAGGTTCTTCACATCTCGCTGCCACTGTTTTGACATGAAATTAATGCCTCAAACCAACATTTAAATCCTTCTATGGCATAACAACAACAAAAAATGAAATATGCGTCTCTTAAATATCCATTTTCTGCACTCTTAAACACTTGCCAGGAATCCGAAATCAGATCTAAATTGAGCTGTTGCCTATTCGGCCAAACATAATTCATCCCATCATCCCGTGGGCAGCATCGGCGGTGCGCGCTATAACTCAGGCGCACTGACTCCTCCAATCCATTTCAATCCTCCATGACTATTGGGCATCCATTATCTATACTTACTGCTAACCTTTTTTCCATCTCCACGTGTAACTTTCCATTATTCTTTTTTCATCTCTCGCGGAAAACGCGTGCTTACTGCAGGGCTATAATTATCCACACCCTAGACGGGCTCTTTCAGAAAGATATTTCGCTCGAAGAATGGGGATATGTTATTAGGCCTCGTACACACCTGTGGCAGGACAAGTGCGAGTTATAATCTTTATTCACTTGTGAGGGGTACCGAGATAATGCAAACATCTTTAAAGGGGTGGTTGTTAAGAGTGGACGTCCGCTTTTAGTGTATCCGCTGCTTTGTTTCTTGAGTAAGGTTATATCAAATTGGTTTTGTTCCTCTGACGACAGGGGTGGGCTGCTCCGGACGTGTGGGATTGTTGGAACATGCCGGATAAAAACATTCCTTTGTAATTCTAATAATATGCATAAATTAATCTGAAAGGTACAGCTTTTATCGCCTGTTCCGTAAAAGCGCACTGCCAAGACGTATACAATGCATAGAGCAGGAAACCTCTAGGCAAGCTTTCTGAGTCATCACTCCTGAATGTTTTCCAAGGTTAACTAAGTCCATAACTTACAGCTGAACCCAGACTTCCGCATTTACAACTAACTGTAACTGGGAAGAAATCTGGGCTCTCAATATCAGGCACTAGATATATTTTTTCAATAAAAAGTTCAATAAAATTGCGGTGATATTCTCTCGCACACTTCTTACTGGAAATCAGGACAAATTGTATAATTCTGTACGTTTGCTTGTTTCTTACTCAACTCTGCATCATTTGAGCACAATAGCTCTTTTTCTGCATAAATACGGTGTACATGATATTAGTAGAAATGGAAAGAAAACAATTCAAAACTATAAAATATACCCAGTTTGAGATTTTAAGAAAACCCCAAGGTGTTATTCCTTAAATTCGCTATTTTTTTCTTCTTCTGCTAAACGTCGCCAAGGTATTGTTATGTTACTTGTTTTATTAGAAAACCTAAAAAAGGCGGAAACTTAAATCTGTTAAAAGTTTAAAAATAGCAAGTTAGTACTTATTAGTTTCATTAAAAATAGTATTTTAAGGCTGCTATGTACTAACCTCATTGGATTCGCTCACCTCAATGTTAACCTATGGAGAAAATTTGTCCACGGATTGCCGACTTGGATTCAAAGATTTTTTTTTAAAAATTGTATTGCGTCATAGAGAAATAAATTTTATATTTGTGTACATTTTTCGTTTTTTTAAATGCAATTAATATTTTAAAATTCAAATTATTCGGGGAAAAATCTGGTATAGTGTGTTTAAAACGCTCATAAATTCCTTCGGTGGATGAAATTTATAAAATGAATTCTGTAGCGCTTTGCAGAAAAGTTCGGGCTATCTGACAACACCAATTTTATTTGATTATCACCATTTATGTACCTGTAAATAGTTGACGAAAATATATTTTAAATAAAAAAATTTTGGGCAGCGCGTAACCCCCTTATAGAGAGAGAGCAATTGCAATCTCTCAAAATGTCATTCCTTCTCGAACTGTCAACTGGACTCCTCCCACCACAACAGTCTGCAAGAAGAGGAAAAGGGAAATGAGATTTTTTTTTCTTAGTACATACCAGCCTTAAGGCTACAGTTCCGACAATCTACGATTTCACATTTGGCGATTTTTCAAGGTGGACTCCAAAATTTGATTTTTTTTTTCGTTTACTTTACAATGATTTTCTGGAAATGTGTCTACATGAAGATTCCCACTTATATTAAAAATTACATGAAGAGCCTAAATTTTTTTTTAATTAAAATTTAATTTTTAAATTTAATTTTTTATAAAAAGCATGTATAATTTTCATACACTTGCTGAACCATCAGCTTGATTTGCTCAATTTTTTTTTCGCTTCTCTGAAAGGGAAAATTTCAGACAAATTTGTCTTCTGGAATTGCAAACATTTTATTTATAAAATCTTTAATCTATTTTAAGGGGAAAAATAAGCATATTTAAGTGTAATATTTGTATACATAAAAATATTTTCTAAATTTTAAGCTAAACTAGGGGCTTTGCCCCTAGGATCGCTACGCTCGCTCCTCTGGTGAATCAAGTGAATGAATGACTCAATAGTTGTTTACAGCGATTGAGTCATTCATTTGTATACAGTTGAAGCTTCCCCCCCCCCTTCCCGGCGAAATGGATGAAGCCCGCCTATGGGTGAAAAATTGGATCTTCTTTCATGTCCTTCTGCAAAGGAAGCGAAGGAGAAGATGTTTTTGAAGTATTTCTTTAAAATTCAATTAAAAATCGAAATTTTAAGATAGAGATTTGAAATGAAGTTTATATGAATGAGAAAGCTTTCATCTTCCAGCTGATATAAATATTTTCTTTGTAACATAATAAGTCTGAGAGCATCGAATTTATATATCTCGAAACGCATAAATTTTTCCAAAAAGTGGGTTTTCAATTTTAATAAAAATATCAGTCTGTTTTTAATTATTTTTAAACAAATGAGGTCTTGTTTGAAGGAGAAATATCTGTAGTCTTAAATTGTAAAAAAAAAATTCTACGATCCTTTTTTGGCGAGTTATCGTAATCTGAACATGAAAAAGTCAATATTTTCCCACAAAACATAAAATAAAAAAACTTAAAGTCCTACGAATATGAGACATGTCTTACTTTCTTCCCCACATTGTTCTGCATCGATTGGTATCGGTCTCGACCCCATACCCCCAGCGGTTTCGGAGGAGATACCGTGACAAGCTTTTGACAGCGGCGTTGCCGGCAGCGGCAGCGGCAGCGGCAGCGCCAGTTACTTTTTTTTTAGAATAGAGAGATGTAAAATCACGAAGACAATTTAATGAAAACAGAGCAAAGGGACGCCATTAAAATTTTCATAGGAATGCTTTGCAAGAAATTTTATACAGACCCTTTCAAAGAGGACAAATCATAAAGTATTCCATTCCTAGATAAATAGATACTATTTCGAGTTAATAAACTTCATATATGTGTTCTGCAGTACATCTGTACAAGAAAACGCATTTATACAATGCTGCATTAAAAATGTTGAAATCAGCATGAATTCTTCATAACTTATGAATAAAGGGAGACCCAAGATTTAAAGGTGGTCTAGAAGGCTACTGTTAAAGTTTCAACGTTTCAATAAACTCGGTGTTACCCTTATAATCAGCAACTCTTGATATATTCAGGGAAATGGATAACAAACATTTGAAACCATCATGTTTCCCAATGTTGCCGCAACCCACTCCACACAACACCTTGTTACCATTTCACCGCTGTTTACAAAACGACGATTTCAAAAACTTTCCTGTTCGGCTGCGACTCGAATTCGATAATTTTTCTTTATAAACGCAACCGCTGCTTTTAGGAACATGCCTGTATTATATAATCTACAGCAAAAGGGTCGTCTAAACGAAAGATTTATGCGTAATAAACATTATGGAAACATTCTGACTGTTTGCATTATCTTACTGTAATTATGCTGCAGAAAAATATTGGAGAGCACGAGGTCTTATGACTTAACAGTCAACAGGCTGGCATTTGATAAATAAACATTATGAAAGTGTAATTATGGAAGTGTAAGTTGAAGAGAGGCATATATAATTAAATTTCCCACACTGATGACCTTCGATTTCAAGCAAACAAGGTCATTTAAGAAAAGTCTGAAAGTGATAAACCGCTTATGATAGTATCTATTGAAAATGGCAACTTCATTTGGTGGTATGGCAACATGTTTAATGCTTCGTCTCGAATGTTAGGAGCCTTAGGAGTCACTGCGCAGCCTCAGTAAATCTTTTGATACTGTAAAAATCAATGTAGTATTTACGAATATTCATAAGGTGTCCAAGCGGAGAATCCAGGGACGTATTTGGGTACATGTCCAAAAGTACTGACAGCTATGACAGCTATGCCCAATTAGCGTGGAGCCACTTGCAAAAGAAGTCAAATTTCAGCAGCAGGAAAGATAATTCTTCTTGCGGGCGTAGTGGTTCGGTTGGCAAAAGCAGTGAGCCAGTGATCTGAACGTCTCTGGTTCGATGCCGGTCGCTGACAAATCCACTGCCGTGTACACTAATGGCGGCTGGTGTAAGAAGGAGGTGTGCGGTCAAGTGTTCCAGTCTCGTCACTTGACTCGGTTCAAAATTATGGGACCGGTCCTTTAGCCGAATTGGACTCCGACCCTTGTGCTGCTATTAAAAACCAGAGTTGCACCACTTCACCCAATAGCCTTTATGGTCTTGGATTGACAATATACTGTCGGTCATGGGGCATCAGTCACAACAACAACAACAACAACGATTCTTCTTGCATTTGAAATGTAGAAGACATAACAACCAAACGTATACATAAGAAGTTCAAAACATAGGAAGAAAAGAGTTGTTGAACAGCGTCAATTCAATCGTTCCAGTGGTATAATAAAAAAAGCAAAGAACGGAATACAGTAAGAGTATGAATGTAAAATTCATTCCCATAAATCCCCTTTTTATTATATCTCTCTATTGCAATTTATGTTGACGCGCTTGGAAAGGAATGCATTGCTTTACCCACTTTACGACAGGCGGGGTAGGTGACTTCAAAGTTTATGCCACAATTAAGACGTAACAAAACTTGTTTCACTCCTACTCAAACACATGTTTATTTTTCGAATCATATTCGAGTGGGAGGACAAAACGAGGAGAAAAGGAAAATAATTACGGGATAACGATTCGCTGACACGCACGCCCTCGGGCATTTTTTTCTGGAAACAGCAGCAAGTGGAAACGGCCGACAGATATCAAAGACAGATAATTCTCATTTAAAAACTACAGTCGACTCTATCTCTGGTCTAGATTGCTTCGTTTCTATGGTCATCTTTTGATACACAAAGTCTAAACGGTCGAAGACAATCAAGTCTTTATCTGGACTAATTGTATATTATCTCGGTCCATTGCTTCAAGATATGCGGCTCATTCATTCAGTTAGAAAACTAATATAATATAGCCTTCCTGCAATATTTTTTGGACCACGGTATTCCCTGTTGTTCAACATATGTTCTCGTAGACAGAACAACTTTTCATGAGCGAAAACAAGCACTATAGGAAACTTTATATTATGACTATCTGGGGTACAGGAAACCAAATTTCAGTTTTTTTTTTAATTACTGGCAGTTCATAATAATTATTTGAACTCAAATGTATATATCTATAATATTCATTATATATGTAGAAAAGGCTTCAACAATTTGAAATTTTGTTTCGGAAGAAAACTATAGTTCAAAATTCGAATTATGATTACTTTTTTGCATATCTGCCGAACGAAAAGCTCATTTCGGTATTTATTTTTCACTTTTGTATGTAGAAATGGTTTTAAACTTATATGTCTTTAGGATTTATGAAACTTTTATTTATAAAATCTTTCATCGCTTGAAAGCGCAAAAAAACATACTTTCAAAGTAGTTTTTGCTTCAGGAAATATACTTTTAGAATTTTTCTCTCGAAATATAAAATCCTGATTTTATATTTCAAGAGAAAAACTCTAAAAGTATATTTCCTGAAAGAGCATTAATAAAAATAAAGCAAAGGAAGTTTGCACAAAATTTCAGAGTACCTTTCCAGGAGTTCCAGATATATCCTACAACAGACAGGTCATTTAAGAAAAATCTGGAAGAGAAAAACCGCTTATGATAGTATCTAATGAAAATGGCAACTTCATTTGGTGGTATGGCAACATGTTTTATACTTCATCTCGTATGTTAGGCCTTAGGGGTCACTGCGCTGCCTCAGTAAATCTTTTGATAATGTAAATATCAATGCATTCTTCACGAATATCCGTAAGGTGTTTCCAAGCGGAGAATCCGGGTATATATTTGGGTACATGTCCAAAAGTACGGACAGCTATGACAGCTATGACAGCTATGCCCAGTTAGTGAGGAGCCACTTCCAAAAGAAGTCAAATTTCAGCAGCAGGAAAGACAATTCTCCTTACATTGAAATATCAATAACAACCAAACATATACATAGGAAGTTCAAAAAAGGAAGAACAGAGTTATTGAAGAGCGTCAATTCAATCGTCCCAGTGATATAATAAAAAAAAGCAAAGATCGGAATACAGTAAAAGTACGCACGTAAAATTCATTCCCAAAAACCCGAAGGTATCCTATAAAAGGTAGGAAATCGTGGAAACTTCCATTCTGAGATGAAAAGTCTTGAAGTATTGGTGTTCAGCATTGTTTTTGTTGTTGCTGTTGTAAAGCTCCCCCCCCTCCTGGTCTAGAAAATGCTAGACCAGGTCCATGAGACTCTGAGCAAATGAGAAGCAGCTGCATCCTGATCCTCAGAAAGCATGCTGACAGAGATTCCCGAACAGTCTACAATATGGAAAGGATTCGCTGGAGCAGCAGAAAAGGGACAAATGGGGAAGATCTTCATAGAATGCTCAAAGGGCAAATTATTCGTATGGCCACTCCGTAAACGAGCTAGGGCAGTTTGAAATGGTCTCTGACCACTAAAGAGCAAGGCTAGACCAGGGTGCTTGGCCGAATACCAGTGATAAGTAGGAGCCTCTCTCCAAAAACTGTATAACCTGGTCATGAAAAAGGATTGTTCAGCATTTATGTATAGACGGTACAGTGTAAAAGTATTGTATCTGGAAATGTGATCATATCAGAAGAATGCGGGTTATGTTATAAGATATTAATTTCTCTAGAGTATTTTTTAAGCCAAGTAAATAAAATTGTGCCATTTTTTTAAATATTGGGGTCTCAGATTCCCTTAATACAGCTAAACTTTCTTTCAGTTATCAAAAATATCCAAAAAATTTAATTTAAACTTAAAAAAAGGGTAAAAAAATATGTACTTTATCCTCATTGTTTCACTTTAACCCAGGCATAGTTTATAATAAGCAAAATCCTTCCCAAACCAAGTATTACTAAACAAACTCACCCACAGGTAACAAAAACTCATTCCGGTGGCTCACTACACATAATTGATTAAACGCTGTCAGCAGAAGTGAATGAACTTCCTCTTATACACAGTAGACTGCTTACGTCCTTGACGTGCAATGGAAATCAATACAAGTTGACGACAAGCCTCCGAAAAGTTAAATTTGTTTCAAAACAGTGCCTTTAATTAATATTTAGCGTCAAGTTACATCACTGAGTGTGAGTTAAAGGAAATGGTCTAAAGGCATTAAGAGTCAGTTATTATGTAAACAAAATATTCTCTTTTAATATTTAATATCTACCAAATCCAATTCGAAAACTGTTTACGAAAAAATTAAATACACTTAATTCGTTTTTGCATACTTACGAAAGACTGAGACACAAAATTTAACCTTTTTTTATGTACGTACATTTTGTAGTGAAGCTTATAAAGATGAGTTGCCTCATTAAATTAATAAAATTTTACATTTTCACCTTCACTGGTACGCCTTTCTTATGGTTCTTCTAATATATAATTCATTTATTTCTGCATGCTTGCGAAAGTCCGGAACACAAAATTTAACTTTTTGTTTATGGACGTACATTTTGTAGTCATGCTTATAAAGATGAGCTGCCTCATTAAATTAATAAAATTTTACATTTTCACCTTCACTGGTACGCCTTTCTTATGGTTCTTCTAATATATAATTCATTTATTTCTGCATGCTTGCGAAAGTCTGGAACACAAAATTTAACTTTTTGTTTATGTACATACATTTTGTAGTCATGCTTATAAAGATGAGCTGCCTCATTAAATTAATAAAATTTTACATTTTCACCTTCACCGGTACGCCTTGCTTATGCTTCTTCTAATATATAATTAATTTATTTTTGCATACTTATGAAAGTCATGGTACACAAAGTTTAACTTTTTGTTTATGTACGTACATTTTGTAGTCATGCTTATAAAGATGAGCTGCCTCATTAAATTAATACAATTTTACATTTTCACCTTCACTGGTACGCCTTTCTTATGGTTCTTCTAATATATAATTCATTTATTTCTGCATGCTTACGAAAGTCTGGGACACAAAATTTAACTTTTTGTTTATGGGCGTACATTTTGAAGTCATACTTATAAAGATGAGCTGCCCCATTAAATTAATAAAATTTTACATTTTCACCTTCACCGGTACGCCTTGCTTATGCTTCTTCTAATATATAATTAATTTATTTTTGCATACTTATGAAAGTCATGGTACACAAAGTTTAACTTTTTGTTTATGGACGTACATTTTGTAGTCATGCTTTTAAAGATGAGCTGCCTCATTAAATTAATAAAATTTTACATTTTCACCTTCATCTTCTGCCGCCTTGCTTATGGTTCTTCTAATATATAATTAATTTATTTTGGCATGCTTACGAAAGTCTGGTACACAAATTTAACTTTTTTTTACGTACGTACATTTTGTAGTGTTGCTTATGAGTTGCCTCATTAAATTAATAAAATTTTACATTTTCACATTCACTGGTACGCCTTGCCTATGGTTCTTCTATTTCTCTACTTCAAAATGTTTTTCTATTATAATTCCATGTTGTATAGACACATAACAGGTAAAATGCGTGAAATTTTTAAATTTTGTTGTTCATTCGTAATAAAAATAGATCATATTTAGACAATTTCAAAAATAAATGTTATACGGATATGGGTGTTAAATCCGTAGTTAAATTCATAGTTAAATCTGTAGTTAAATCCGTAGTTAAATCCGTTAAATCAGTATTCCGGAAGTCCTTCTATGAGGTCAGAGAGGGTGGGAGAGGGTACGATTCCCTCAGATGTCATCCCTGGAGGATTCTCGGTCAAAATTGAGGTAGCAACTCAGTGGCGTAGCGAGGGGGGGGGGGGCAAGAGGGTCTATCACGGGGGTCACCCGGGCGCCACTCGCAGAGGGTGTTCCCTCTGCGAGTGGAACCATAAGATCTATATATTATATTACTATATGTTTTTCGGAGGTGGGGGTAGCAATATAAGGTCTATATATTATATTACTATATGTTTTTTTTGGGGGGGAAGCTGGTATAAGGTCTGTATATTATATTACTATGTTTTTCGGTGGGTGCCAGTATAAGGTCTGTATATTACATTACTATATGTTTTTCAGGGGGGTGCCAATATAAGGTCTATATATAATATTACTATATGTTTTTCGGGGGGGGTGCCAGTATAAGGCCTATATATTATGTTATTATATGTTTTTCGGGGGGGGGTGCCAATATAAGGTCTATATATTATATATGTTTTTCGGGGGGGGGCGCCACAAAGGTATCGTGTCCTGGGTGCCAGTTTTGCTCGCTACGCCACTGTGGCAACTAGCTAAGAAGGACTCCAACCCTTGTGGTGCTCTATAAACCGGAGCCGCATACTTAAGCCCGAAACCTATATGGACCTGATCTGGAACTTCCAGTCAGGGGGCATTAGAAACAACGACAACAACGAGGCTAAGTATACGGTGGAACACTTTCTTATCTGAGGTTGTACTTAAATTAGTCAGAAATATGTTTCGTTCTCTAACCGGAAAAAAAAACTTTTAAATGTTGGCAAAAATATACGTAATATGACTTGAAACCCCAATGAGAGCTGCAATCCTTGCTTACGGGAACGTCTACTGAAACACGTTTTTCTTTCCTTTGAATTTTTTTTAAATTATGAGTGCTAGACGCCATGATTTGCTTTAATGATGAAGCATAATAATCGCATGGAGTTGATAAAAGATTTTGAAACTGAATCCGGCAATTACATGCAGCTTTTGTTAAAGAACATTGACCGTACTCGATTTCGTGAGACACATTTCAGTTTTTTTATGAAGCATTCAGAAAAAATTGTTAAACTAAAACATATTGATGTGGAAATGATAGACCAAGATATTCGACATGCAGAAAAATATTAATGTGATATGTTTTAGAAAAAGAACATGTATTTATACTCGTTAACACATTTTTCTCGAAATGTTATTTTTCTTCTACTACGTTTAGTTTTATTTTCAAGTACAAGGTAGAGAATCAAGTTTTCTTAGTTAGTATAAAATGAGTTTATTCATTAAAATGCCTAATATAGCATAAATATGGAAAAATCAAAGAAAATTTAGCAAAATTTTTTATGATATTTCATATATTTCACAAAAGGAGTTAACTATTATTTTTAACCAGACATTAAGGATTCTGGCTAGCAATCATATTGGATTCCCTCAGCGCAATGTTAACCCACGGAGAAAATTTTTTCCAGTGTTTGTCAACTTTGATTTAGAGATTTTTTAAAGGCACTCTATAATAGAGATAGAAATTCTTTACTCTGATAGCTTATTCCTTATGAAGAAGAAGATAAATAAATAAATAAAAACGCAAATAATATGTTTAAATCTGAATGATTTGGGGGAAAAATCTATCTATATTATTTCTAAAAGTTTTTTTTGTTTTGTTATATCCCGATTTCTCCCTTCACAACTAACTCATGGCACAACAGTCCGAATTACTTTTCAGCACTGTGAACCAAGGCCTGCGGTGCCCATCTCTGCTTTCATGACGTGGGCTTGGGGTGCCATATGGCATATGTCTGGGTCAGGTGGTCAACCTAAAGCGGGATTCTCAGAGTTAGCTCCCAAGCATGCTTGGACCTCATTTTTTCGACCCACTCAAAGGATGAAAGGCATGAGTCAACCTTGCCCCAGTCGCAGGGTCGAACCCTGGACCCGTGGCGTGGCACCTTGATGTTTTTAACCACTTCGCCACCGGACGTCTTTCTCCCTTCATACTTAACCAAAATCGATAAATGAGATGCCATTTTAAAGATTAAGATATCCGCTTCGTGTGAATTGTTAATTTAAAATTACACATATTATTGTTTGTTGAAAAATCGAAGTATAAACATTATAAACAATTTTTATTCCTCTAGATGGCGCTCGCTAGCTTTTTTTATTTTACAATTATCAGTCGCACTGAACTTTTAAATTTAAAAATCGTATGCTTTTATTATAATTCTGTGATTTCATTAATGAGTTTCTTTATTGGCCACTTCCGCGTAGGTGTACATTATTATTTTTGCATGGAAAAACCCTATATATTATTTCTAGAAGGTGATTTTTTTTTGTGACGATCCCTTTCTCTCCCTTCATACTTGACCAAAATCGATAAATGAGGTACCATTTTAAAGATTTAGTTCTGCGTTTCTAACGAATTGTTAATTCAGAATGACACATTGTGTTGTTTGTTTAAAAATCGAAGTGAAAAACTGACTTTTGGACCCAATGTTCTTTCCCTGGATTCGTCGAAACTGCAAAATCAAATAGTGTGCCCAAAGAGGTTTTGTAATGTAAATATCACATTTTCCTCGAGTTTGTGTCATATTTAACTTTTAATATTGTCTACAAAGGTGTTTTCACGTGTACATATCTCATGTTCCCTTGTTTTGTGTCATGCTTCATCTCTAACATTGTGACCAAAGGCGTTCTGTAATTGGTTTTGTATTATCCTTACGCACCATTGTTATTTGACAAATAAACAATTGCTACAAATGAACTGGTTCTTCTTTCATCCAACTTCAAACCACCAACCTCGCTGTATAATTTATCGTATTTTAATCGCATGCGAAAGGTTCCGCGTGGGCCACTAAGTGGTGTTTTAAATTCCCTTTGTAAATTCCGGCCTTTGGTGGACGACAAGAACTGAGAAATTTTTCTCCATAGGTTGACATTGGTTGGTTGGCTGAATTTTTCTGGCTCAAGGTCCAGAAAGAACAAACGGCACCACACGCACGACAAGAGCAGAAACATTACATCTATAAATTTAACAAGGAAAAGAAACAAACAACAACGGTATAAACTGTGATAAGGACATTGAAGGTCATATATATTGTAATTAAGTCGACATTGAGTAGAATGAATCCCAAATCAAATACGGCTACTACACACTGGCCTTAAATGCCTCTCATCATAACGATTACAATTTTGAACTTCCATTCCAAATGAATGAATATTAAAACAATAGTTTACGTAAAGGGTGAACCAAACTCACATGTTATCAGAAATAACTAAAATAATATGATGAAAATCTCAGCATCTCAAAGAAAAAAAATAAGTTCTCTTTCATCTTTTGCATGCTATTTAAACAACAGTATGAGTATCTGAAAGACAAAAAAATCTTAATGATATCTTTATACAGTCGAACCCCGTTATAAGGAACTTCAAGGGACCAAAGGTTTTGTTCACTTTATCCGATGTTTCGCTATATCCGAACCGTTCAGAAAAATGCTAGAGTTCACAAAATGTATAAATCATTAGCTGCAATGTGTATTCAATAATGATATATTAAAAAATGATAAAATCTATTAAAAAATTATCATTAATGAATTAAATCGACTAAAATCGATTACATTAAACTGATGCAATACTAATTAAATTACGTACAATAGGAAAATGGCGGGACCAAGAGTTTCGTCCATTATTCCTTGAGTTCGTTATATACCGGGTTCACTATAACGGGGTTCGACTGCATTGTAACTAAATGAATTCTGATAAACTAGCTATTAAAATCGCTTCATGACACGTTTCCTAAATGTAGCAGAATTTATAAGTAAAATAAGAATATACAGCTCCTTAATATACACAATAAAAAAATTTTTTTGCTGTGGATATTAAGAAGCAGTGTGCTCCTGTAGGTTTGAATATATAAACATGCCTCTGTAATGCGTGTATCTATGTTTTTATTGACGTGAAAAATTTTGTTTCATTTCATGCAAAAAATTTCTGGAAGTCTCAATCTGGCTTTTTTTCAGTAAGAAATGCAGCCATACGTTACATATGCCATAAAAACATCATGTGACACCGAAGTGAAAACTTTGTGACAGACTGAACCTCAGGTTTCAAGTTTCCCCATTAGGTAAAAGTTGCAAGAAATGTACTGCGTAGTATATCGAAAGGGATAATTCAGTCACCAGGAGAAAAATACTAACGAAAAAAGAAATGAAAAAAACCTAAGCACGTGACAGAACAATACATACGACGCTAAAAATCTGAGTCTATTTATCTGTGTTTCAATGCAGCAACACTGGCGCATAACAATTACATATCTCTAAGATGTAAATTCAATCGATGCCTTTAATACGAGTAGAAACATATGCCTTGTAGCGTCACGACAAGTAGGTAAGGCTATTCTCTCTGAGGCGTTGCTAAAAATTACTACCATGTGATCCATAACAAAGAAAGACAGAGTTCTAATTAACAAACGAAGGCCAAATTTTTAAAACAAAAACTTAACAATTTATTAACAAAAATAATTAACATTTAAAACAGTGCAACATATTCAATTTAAAAATCCCGTGCAGATTCACAACGTACGGAGCCTAAACACACATCCGCACCGGCCGCGTTCTCTAGCGTCTCTCTCAATGTCTGGATTTTCAGATGGGGTGGAGGGGCCGGCAGATTATCGGCTGACAGCTCTTCTTAGACGCCGAACTTTATTACCTTGTAGAAACGTTAAGAATTCCCCCACGTCTTCCGAACTGGTGGAACCGAGCAACACATTCCTTGAAAAATACGCAGCTGTGTTTCAAGCTCTTGTGGGGTCTCGGGAAAAAATAAGACCATATTTCCAGTGCGCTACAGCCTAAATGAAAGGGGAGACTTTTGGTGTTTTCAGTAATGTTTTATTAGTTGGAATATGTGAACATTCAGGAAGTTACAGCGTTGCATGAGTTATACATATCCGCTACATATAGTTACCCTGTCGGTTCAAGAAAGTGCCCAGTGCTTCACTAGATTTTGGATACTTTGAGAAAGGACGCCCGTTGTTGTCTTCGGAATATTTTTCAGTGGGCCGAAAAAGTGGTAGTCACAGGACGACAGGTGGGGTCAGTCTAGTACCTACTAGCGGAAGCGCCGTAGCAAATATTGCCCAGGGAAACAATCGTTTCCATCGTGATGGCCAAGTATGCAGATGACCATGTCGAGCAGATTTCAACATGTCCCGTGCTGACACGTCCATTACGAAATTCCCTAAACCATCTGAGTATTGCGCATTATAAAAGACATTCATGCCTATATACAACCTTCTTAAGACGAAATATTTCAGCCTCACTCTCGTCAAAAATTGAATAACCACCCGCTGGGTCTGTTTGGTCGAAACCACGTCAGGACGGTCCGTATTGATCTTGCTTAAACACATTCAAACAGCACAGTGACATTTTTCGACGACAGCACCTTTGTTTCGTAACCTACACCGTCATCTGCTTGTGCAAACGGTAATTTCTGAGTATTTAACCACTGCCTTTAAAACAAAAGCCTCCCTTTCATTTGGACCAACCATTATAATTAATAAAAGTCGTTAAATACATGTTCCGGGCTGTAAGGTTCTAGATATTTTTAATTATATTCTTCTAACACCTAAACGGTGCCGTGGGTTGTTTTCTTGTAATCACGAACAGTGTAGACATTCCCAACATTTATTTGTATACTCCCCATAACGCACATAAATACATAGATTTATCAAATAAATCTAATCTGAGTTAGCATCACCGAGTATGCCCTCCGCGACGTTGAACGTCGCTCATTATTATTTCATTATCACATTATTCTTTCTCGAATCCCAGCAGGGGGCACGAGAAAGTAAAACGCGACGTAACCTCACAATTCTATTCTACGAGTATATTCATCTTTAATTCTAGACGGGGTTAATTTTAAACTTAATTGGTGCCGTCAGTTGATGAAAAGGGGAATTTTCCATTTACGGTAAAAACTATTCTATTTCCGAAAAAAGCTGGCTGATTCGGTGATGTGAATTAGTGTTTTCTAGATCGTGAAAGAAACGGAAGGATATTTTTAAATATCACAAACCACCGAAAAATGTCTTACAAGGCTTTTAAAGTTGAACGGGAACAAGTTACTTTTTCAAAATAACGAGGAATAATAAAATCTTATTCTTTTGCTTGGAATAACACTAGTTAACGGAAAAAATTAATTAAATAATCTCAATATATACCGTCATCTCGATATTGGTATTAGCTTTTGTTCTAATTCTTCATATCCTTTTAATGGACAATGGGTGGTGTCTAGTAACAATAAAAGCCGACTTTTTTTCCCTACCTAGAGTCTGCGTAACCTACAAAATTCAGATCAGTTACGGCGCTAGCATTCGGTTCAGATCCTGTGGGTTCGAGTCCCACTGTTGGCATGGATGTTTGTAGCCGATCGGAATCGGCTTTAAACTGTAGGTCCTGGTCTAATTAGCCTTCGAGTAGCTAAAACTTGACCGTAGCGCTCTAAACCAAACCAAACCAAACCAAACCATATCAGATCAGTTACGAATTTCACCAAAGGCAAATTCCCCATTGCAAAGGATGCTGCTGTAGCGATCGTAAGTCTGCAGCCGAATCCCGCTGCAGACGACATTTAAAAATATTTGTATTTCACGTTTTGAAGAAGTTCCCTGAAAACTACGATGACCCGGTACGAGAATAGTGAAAAAAAAATTTCAGGTAGGCTCTTCTAACGAAACTACCGCGGGCTATTAACGTAGGATTACTTAACGTTGCTTAAGTCTTTTTTTTCTTTATTTAACGCATTTTGGTACTTTTATGTTTGACTGTTTACTGCTACTGGGTTTGGCGCGTTGCCAAAATTATAACTCGCGACAACGTTGAAATTTTGCTTTCCGCAGGACCGTTATTGAGGAACGTAATCCTACGTTAAAAAAACGAATTCTTCTGTATTTTTTGTTAAGTTTCTTGCTTCGTAATTTTTGGTATCCGCGTTATTCTTTAACGAGCGGCCCGTCCCGACTTTGTCCGGGTTGAACAAAATATTATACCAATAAATTTCCAGTTGATAGCCAATAAATTGTAAATCTTTTTTTACTTTAATAATAACCTAACGAATAACTTAAATTAATTTTATGTTAGTTAGTAATTAAAATAAATTTTTTTAAAGAAAAAGGCCTGCCGGAGAACGGCTAGGTTCCAACCGCTAGCGTCAGAACAGAAGCCCACCGCGATAGCACCACGATAAGGATCGTTGAAATCTTCGGAACAAAAAGCGGTAGAAGACAGTAGCGGAAACAATGATGATTGTTAGGATTAAGCCCCTAACTTTATTTCTACTGATCAGATATGCATAATATATAGCCTATGTCCATCTGGAATAATGTACCTTTCAAACAGTGAAAGAATTTTTCAAATAGGTACAGTGGTTCTGAAGATTTCCCTCCACGTACAAAATCGCTCTCTCTTTATATATAAGTATAGATTTGTACGAGTCATATTTTCAATGTTAAATCTATGTAATAAATATTTTATTTGTCATATTTAAACTATGACAATGTGCCTTGGTTTTGTGATGTATAAAAAATTCTCCTTTAATTCACTGCTAGCCATTGACGATTACAAACTGGAGACTCCTACACTGTCTATTTCAGGATTGTTTACAACTAACACCGCGAATACCCAGTGAAATAAATCGTTGATCAAAAAAACAGATTAAACAGAAAATAAGCGTGGAAAAGACGGATGCCCCTCATCAAAGTTCGATTTGGCAGGTACCAAGTTCGTTGGCTCTGTTTCATTCTTTTGATGGTAATCTTGCAACTGAAAAAGGGACCCGTTCGGAATTGGCTAAAGCAGGAAAGACGACTAATTTCGATTTATTCTCGTCTTTTTCTTTTGTTATATCAGTTTTGCAGTTATCGGATTGAAGAAGTCATTTTTTGTAGCGTTAAGGTGAGTTTTTATCGAAAAGGGATTTGAAAACTTTCGAGGGCCCTATATATACTTTTACGTGTTTTGTTTTTTATGCGAGTTATTTCGATAGCGAAAGAATTATATTTGAAATAAATGTATTGGGTCAAGAAACAACGTTGATTGCGTTAAATTATGGTATTGAAAAGACAAATATACCATTTTCAAAGTGCTATTACAAAAACTACTCTATCCATAAATTGTTAAAAAAAATAGGTCTACGTAAATATACATAATACACATAGATTTATCTCAAACGTGTATTACATATTAGGACAAGTAAGGAGAATACCTAACAGAGTAACTACACACGTTTCTTTTTTCTTATTTTTATATAAAGCAGTTGGGGTTTCATTAAGTTATACATTATTTTACTGTTAAGCGTGTTAGTATCGAAAACGGCCAGGAAATTTTTCCAGAAAATATTAAGTATTTTATATTACAAGTATACGAGAGCAGTACTAATGCCTGTACGAGAGAGGGTTTATTTATTTATTTATTTATTTAATATGAGTTATTTTATCAGCAGTAGATTTGTACTCAAATTGCAATTTATATAAGAAAGGATTACGTAAAAGTGAAAAAAGAAGGCATTAGAATTAAAGATAATCTCTTAGAATTATGGTTTTTAAAAGAAATGTACCGTTTTGATTTTTGAGTAATAATTTTCAAAGACTAGAATCGTAAACTACAAACTTCTGAGGATCACTCAATGGAAATAGTACACATATTCATACGTGCATGGCGTAATAAAGAGAATTATCTCAATACGTCATGTTTAAAATGTATAAAATGTAATAATTAGGGGCACGTAATTTTCGTATTTACGAAATAGATGTGAATAAATAAGAAATATGCCGATATGAGCGAATAAATGCGAAAACTATTTTTTTGCTACTTTTCGGCGAAAACTCGGTGATAAACGGCTTTTTAAGCGAAATTAGGTAATAATGGCAATAATTTATTAACATAATTGCTTATCTAAGACCATCCACGGTCTTTAACTGAGAGATCTCCCTCTCGAAGTTTGCTTATTACTTATTGCAAGAGAATCGGGAGACTACTACAACATTAGCTTTTAACTAAGAATTTCGATACTTTCCTAACCAAGTAAATAAAATTGTGTATTTTTTTTAATAAATGCGAAATTTTGGAATTATATATATATATATATATATATATATATATATATATATATATATATATATATATATATATATATATATATATATATATATATATATATATATATATATATATATATGTATATATATGTATATATATATATATATATATATATATATATATATATATATATATATATATATGTGTATATATATATATATATATATATATATATATATATATATATATATATATATATATGTATGTATATATATATATATATATATATATATATATATGTATATATATATATATATATATATATATATATATATATATATATATATATATATATATATATATATATATGTATATATATATATATATATATATATATATATATACATATATATATATATATATATATATATAAACGTTTTTTACGGAATGTTTTTACGATATTTTTTATGCGAAATTTACGTACGCCTAGTAATAATATATATAACTAGAAGATAACCCGTCATTTTGATGTCATGATACTAATAATGACGTCACAATGGAAAAAGTATATGAAAGTAAAAAGCTATCCCGAATTATCTGACAATATTGCATTTAATCCACACCTTGTAAAAGCAAACCCTTTCATTATTTTTTATTTATTTAGTTTTTCATGCGATTGGAGTAGTAGACTGCCATCCAGTTTTTTACAGCTCACTACGCGATATGAATACTTGAGCTACTTGATTCATTCACATTCAAGTTTGTTTACTTTCAGAATTCATCGCAAAAGTAAACAGATTTTTAAAAACTGTTAAATATACAGCTAAAAACATCCAATTTTTTTTAGTTCTGAATGTTTCATAGAAAAATAGGCTGAACAAACGTGATTTGATGGAGAAGATATTAGTTTTTAGGAAAGAAAAAATTCTGATCCACATCTGAAATTGAAATTAAGCCTAACCGGCTGTTTGTTTACTGAGGGCTTCAATTGAAAGATGAGTTCAGCCCGGAAGTGTTATACAGAGACAACGGCTATTATATATATAATGCATGTACATGTGTATATATTCATTTATAGGTAGTGAAGATAAAAATCAGTACTATAGGAAAAGATTAGTTGTTGAATACAGTCTTTAATTCCCACGAATTTGCATGGTTTGGATCAATTTTAAATGGGCAAAAGCTTTGATAGTTTAGCCAAACGTGTGGTCTCAACATTTATGGATTTTTTTCTTATTTATCCAGCAATGAAAAGAAAGAGATTCAGTTTTGTCATCTAAACCTGAAGCAAATATAACAGGTCGTTGGAAAAATTTATGAAAAGAAAAGATGAAAACTTTTCAACACACAAATTTGAGCATTTTTACTAGAACAGTTAGAATCTATATTTGGTTCTAGAATTCCAAAAAAAAATTCTCAAGTTAATAAAATTCACTCTTTATCTCAAATAACTATGCTGATGTGTAACCTTTTTCTACTTTAAAAAAAAATAATTCGAGGTATTCTCCTTGCCTTTAATCTCCCCAAAAAGGATTTGCGGTTGAGTTTAATAGGGAGAAAAATAATTCAGTAGATTCTAGAGAATCATCAAGATTCATTAAATAAGAAACAAAAAATAACTGAAATCTGAAAATATAATAATTATAAATTGTTTTTACATTTAATTAAAATAATCGAAAATCAAAAATATAATTTAAATCCAAAAATATAATTTAAATACAATTTTTTTTCTAGTGCGGAGGCACTTGTTAGACATTCGCCTTCTTATCTTATCGAATAAAAAATCTCCAAAACCTCTGTTTTATTACAAGAGAAAAATAATTAAAATAATTTAATGTATCTTTATGGCCATTGGCTCATCATTCATAAATATTTCTTTTGATGAAAACAATAATTTGATAACATTTTTAAAACATAACAGTTACTATTATTGCAATATTTTTAAATAATATATGAAATTTGTAATAAATAATAACTTATATACAGTTTTTTAAATTTAATGTAGTAATTTTTACCAAATAAATAAAAACTAACTATATGCAAAAATTGGAAAATTAAAAACTGAAAACGTCCCATACACCTTTTAAGATTTCGAATTTTAAATAATCCAAATAACACTGTGTTAAATTCGATGCAAACATGTTTTGGAGGTGAAAGGTGAATTTCCTTAACTTTATTCCGCCTGATATCGACGATCTTAATACGTTTCAAAACTCTCCTTCAAAAATATTAGAACAAGTTAATTTAAATTATTCTAAATAATGGACATACAAGTAGTAATTCCCTTAAATATATCTGTGGGCATACATAACACCGCACACGATTTACACCAAACGCGTTTCATCGCTAACTCAAACAAACCGATCGCTCAGCATAGAATTGCACGCTATCGACCGTAATCACAGCTATTGAGGACCATGGATCATCCTCGCAAATGCGACGCCATGGATGCGAAATACCAAGCAGTGTAATTATAGATTGAATGACATGTTTGGCCACTACTGTCATTGAGAAAATGGCAAATGAGTGTAATTTTCGTTCACTGTCACGATGTCCACTTTATTACAGGTTTAAACGTTGATGTTAAAAGAAATTTTTTTGAAAAAGTAAAATAATAGTATCTCATTCTAACATCTTTGATCTTGAGGCGGTGCACCTATTGACATTGAAGATCCTTAATCCTAATGTTGAATTACCGAGGATTTTCCTCTCAGTGTATTTTCCTAATCAAAGATTAGCCATCGCGTATTTTCGAATTCCTTGTCTTCATCTGAAAATAGATCTTTCGTTTCAATGAGTGTGTTTTTTTTTTTCAGAAACCTTTTTATTTTAATTTTATCTGAAAACAATTGAGGCGTTCCCGTTGAAAAGATGGTAAGTGCCAAAATTTCCGAAGAGTATTTTTTCACTGATACAAGGATTTTTTCAAAGGCTAATGACGGGGGAAAAGGGCGATAAGTGCCGAGCTAGTTTGGTTTTGTTCTGTGCTAGGCACTTACCTCCTTTTCCAAACCATTAGCCTTGGAAAAAACCGTTGTATCAGTCAAAAAATACTTTTTGGAAATTTTGGCACTTACCTTCTTTTCAACGAGAACGCCTCAATTTTAGTTTCGTAGCTATAGGCATCGATAACTTAATACACTGCAATAAAATTTAAAAAATTTAAAAACAACAGGATTTGATGTCTACCTTCAGATGAAATAAAAAAAGGCAGAATTTAAAAGTAAGCATTTACTATCTCTGCGAACAGAAAAATACGCAGATGAATACTCCCGCAACTTAACGTTAAGGCTGAAAATCTGACATGTCAGCTGATGCACCACCAAAGGCTCGGTGCACACGAGCGATCGCGTCGTCCGTGTGAGTTGGTTAGTTCAAGTCTATGTACTGCCTGAACGCAACTGCGGTGCCGCAACGACACCGGATCGCTCGTGTGCACCGAGCCTAAGGGTACATCGAGGTTAGTTCGAAACATCCCGCCTCCTTGCCTTTCGGCTATAAGGCCAATATTTTGATGACATGTCGTCGCGATAGCAACCTGCCCGTTCCCTTTGGAACACACAGGACGGCCGCGCACCCTCGAGTCAGTGAAACCATACCATTACTAACAAAAACAAATTAGTGGCAACGTCAAAAAAGAAACCAAAATTTTGAAGAAAAAGCAAGGCACAAAAAAGTTCCAACCTGTTGATAGTTCCAACTGGAATGGTCCTACTTCTTTTTTTTTAACACTTTACAAATAATCATAGTACAGAGAACAGTCAACTTGACTGCTTCATTACAATAACAATACAATAAAGATGAGCTCCAGACAACTGCTGTTGCTTTCTAACAATGATATACATGGCTTGATCGAGTATAATATACTTATTAACAAATCATAACAAGCTTTAAGGGGATGGTGGACTTTCAAATTACCAAAAATAGAGCAAAAATTGGAATTTTTTTGGGGGGTGTATTAATATTTTAAAAACATGTAAATATTGGAATGAAATGTATTTAAAATGTGTAGTGAAAAGAAAAATGAAAAATTGGTGGCTTTAGAGTAGTACGTATTAAAGGTAGATTAAAAAATTATCTTTTAAATGACTTTTTCTCAAAATGAGAAATTTCCAGATTTGCAAGTCTTTAAAATGCTCCTCGCGTCATAATTTTTGACGAAATTTTATAAAATTTATAATAAAGATTCCTGTAATACATCAAAATAAAGTTATGTATCCATTTTAGGATTCGAGGTCATTTAGGTTTTAAAAATTTAACTTTGGTGTAGAAAAGTACAAAAATTTCGCGAAAATTCAGAGTACAAGCATAAAAATATTTTCTAAAAATTAACTATTCAACGAAAGTACAAAAAAATACATAACTTTGTTCAGAAAGTATTTATAAGCAATATAAATGCAAAATTAAGGGGAAAAGTTTAAAATTGAGTCGCAAGGAGCATTTTAAAGAAGGGTAATTTAATTTAAATTTTTTAATTATAAAATATTTTTTTAAAAATTTTATAAAATTTTATAATGTGTTTAATATTGTTATACTTTAAGGAATATATATACAAAATTTCATATCTCTGTGGTAAAAATTTCAAAAATCCTTTTGAAAGGTCCACCATCCCCTTAATAGCATTAATTTATCAAAGCAACAAATGAATAAATGGAACAACTTGATTTTAAGTACTTGAACAATATTAATAGTGAATTAAAGACAAATAATTCTTTTGTAAAAAACAATGAAACGCTGTTTAGTTTTCCATAAACTTAAGAATTTAATACGTAATTATTATTTATAAATTTTTAAATAATTACTTTATTTTAACATTTTTTATTAGTGACTTAATATTCTACTTTTGTTTCCAACTTTAAATATGCAACTGAATATTTTAAATTGCCATTACACAAAGCTGGGATTACATCGAGGTTAAAAACAAAACTATTTAACCCCACGTCATTTTTTTTTTAAGTTTGCAATGTAACTAATTAACATTAAAATTTTCTGTCACGATTTGCTGCTACTCAAACTTTTTCTCGTACAGGTTTTCCTGGAATTAAAATATCCCTAAAAGGACTTCATATTTACCTATCAAGCAAAAATATATATTTTCAACATTCTTCTCCCATAAAAATAAATTCAGCTTATCGAAATTTTAATGGCGGGAAAGCATGAATCTTGATTACCACATGTTCAGCTATGAAACTCGGAAAAGTATTTCCGTAATTGTACTACGTAAGCAAAATTTTAATCGTAGTTTAACGATGTTTATAACTTTCAATTCCGAGTTTTCAAGAGCAATGTATACATTAAATGGAATAAATTTTTCGACTAAAACTGTTCTCTAGACTGAGGATGACCACTTACACTGGATTTATGGCTAAGGAAAATTATATTCGCCACCAAAATTCAAACAAAATTGATTTTTATCAGGGAGTTTCTTCGACATAAGGCAACAAAATATGCACATCTATTCCTTCTTCTGTTAGTGTATCAGCACCAATCATGTATCGTGTATCATGATACAAACCGATGATACGAATCCTTAGCAACGTATCTGCCAACTAACTTATATCTATTTTTTCTTCGATCATTTTGTTTTTTGCACACAGCGCATCTGTAAAGATGTTTACGAAAGAGCTTTTTCGACAAAAGGCAACAAAATAAGCACTTCTATTCTCCCTCTCTGTTAGTGTCTCAGCACTATCATCCAGTCAAGTATCGTGTATCATGATACAAACCGATTATACTAATCCTTTTAGCAACGTATCCGACTGCTAACTCATTGTAATTTATCCCCAATTATTTTGTTTTAATCACACAGCGTATCTGCAAAGATATCATTGTAAGGACAGGGAAAAAGCGAGAGTGAGAGACACCGTCATCACAGCTGCATATGTGTCAAATATCATCACTTAGTTGTCTAGCCTATCACCAACAAAAGTACATTTTGAACTGCCATATAATGGAGGTAAATCTGATAACGGCAACCTCGGACACATAACATCACCCACAACTGATCGAGCATAATAAAGAATGGTTAAGGATACAATTGTCTAAACTTCTTCATACCTTTTAACCTCCATAGTAAAATTCTACAAGTTTAGGATAAAAAAATACTAAAATATAGTAAAAACAATGTAAAAATTAACGAAAATTGTTTATGTTTATAAAAAAAAGCAACTCATTAACAGATCGTGTTTCATTTGATATCATAGATTACTAAATTTCTAAAAATGAAGTAGTGTCTGTAATTACACTACTTGCAAAATAAAGCGAAATATTGAGGATGAGTTTATTATTTAGTATTAACACACAAGTGAATTTTCTTAATTCCTAAATACATCCAACGCCAATATTTCTTAAAAGAACATACTTTTTCTACATGCAACTGTCGATACAATGCTGAACGGTATAAATAAGGTTCTGACCACTGAAACCCCATCGCAATTAAGTGGTGTAGGTCATTTGGGGTCACGGAACAAAAAACTGAAAATACACTATGTCAAGAATCCTCAAAGAGTCATCCTTTTCTTCAGTTCTCGAAGAAAAATACATAAAGAGAGATTTTTTATCCAAAATGTTCGTGACAACATCTGGCATCTTTTCTTGCATTAGCGTCAATAATGAATAGCTTCTAGATTGCAGCACGACCATGAATACCAGCTTTATGCAGCTAGCGACGAATTGTTAATACTGACACAGGGTCAAGACGACTAGTATTCACCTCTGCTCTTATTTGCTGTGCTGCAGCCTTAGTTTCTCGCCATACAGTCCGTACCAAGTTTCCCACCTTTCTCTCGCTGAGATCTTCATGTGAGGTCCACACTTTTTGTGTTTAGAGGCAGCACTTTGTTCCCTCCTGCGCTGCATCGTTATTTTTGATACTTCAAAACGCAGACCATCTCTGCCATTTTAGTTACAGAAACACCCTGGCGCTAATTATCACACCTATCTGCAAGTCATTCAGGTATGATATTTTGATATTTAATTCCGCAACAGATAATTATACGGGGACTGTACTACTACTGCGTCATAGTTTGAACTCGTACTTCACCATATTATATATCTCTAATCGATGATATCGATGACGGAATTAGTGCACACGCCTTTTTTTAAGATGTCCCTATTTATTTGATGACCCTTGTATTTATTTTTATTAATAATACATGATTAGGTATTCTAGAACAGTTCCGTAACTGACTGACTGACTGACATACAACGCACAGACCAAACCGCTGGACCTAAAGGGCTAAAATTTTGCATGGCGATTCTTCTTATAGTGCAGGGGTGCACTAAGAAAGATATTTGAAAAAATCTTCTTAGATCTTTTAAAATTAAACTTGTAAGCTGTTTTGAAACTTTTTTTAAGTTTGTATTTAAAATAATAATTTGAGGGTTATAAAATTTATATGACGAGAAAGATCATAAAAATTCCTTTAAAGTGAAATCTTTTTCGAATCTTAACCTCCATTTTCTGATTTTTGGTGAAATTTTAAAGATTAAGTTTCAGAATTTAATTTATTAAATACTGATCCCGTGATTTCTTTTTCTGGTACTTTAAATTAACTTATCGTCATGTGCATAACAACTAAATAGACAAAAAAATATTTTTTTTCTTGCTAATGCGGCAGACAATTGGACATTATCCAAAAAAATATAAAAATACAATAAAAGATATAATGTTCCTCAAACTGTACTATATTAACTGTACTATATTCTTTAGTATGTCGTATTACATTTAATTTGAATATTTTCTTCTACATTATTTTGTCTATAAAAATATTCCTTACGATTTTTTATAAATATGTTTTTTTGTCTTTTTTAGCATGAATTGTATACATTGATCGTCGTATTTCTTATAAATATATATATATTTTTTTTGGCATTAATTGCATACAATGACCGTTGTATTTAATTTGAATGTACTCCTTAGCGAAGTGTGGGTTTTCAGCTAGTAATCTACATAAGACAAAAGACACATTATTTAAAGTATATCCATCAAAGTGTCTGATACTTTTAATCACCTTGTCTTCCACTTTAATGTTGCCAGTGGCGGAATAATATACAACTCTGTAGGCCACAGATTTTCAAACTGGGGGCATAACCCCTAAAGTATTTTCATGTTTTTTGTTGTTTTTTTTGGGGGGGGGTCTGGGGGGGGCGGGGCTCGACCAGGTAATCTTTATCCATCACCTTTACCTCAATAAAAATGCCCTTTTTAGAAATGTGATTTAAGGGAGGTCGCAGGTTACTTGCCTTATAATAAAAGGGGATTACGGTTCGAAAAACGTTTGGAAAACACTGTGTTAGGCTCATAAGTGCATATTCATGTTTATGAGAATTAGATAAATAAAATCATAAAAATGTTCCGTTTTTCTATAGCACATTACTTTTTTTTCTTTCAAAAAAACTTAAGTCTTAGAAACTACCAAATTTGAAAGCTGATTAAATTTCGTAACTTCGAACTTAATACTTGCACAGTCGGGTATGAACAAAGAAAATATTTGTACCTCTAAAGATTTTTTCGCATTCCTCAGATTTGTAAAAAACATGTAGGATTTTCCGAACCTTGCCGGAAAACTTTTCCCCAGACAAATCTTGTATTTGTTCTAATGGTTTCTGGTGAAAAAAAAGGCTTGAAAAGAAAAAAAATTGTGCTCGATGTGCAACAGCTGACATCGCAGATCTTAAATCCCCATGTTAAAGCACGGGAAATTTTCTTTCCAGTATTTGCCAAATCACAGATTAGCAAATGCGTATTTTTGTATTGTGTTTTCTTCCTAAAAACATGTTCAAATAAATAGCGCCTAGATTTTAAAACTTTTAATTGTTCAGCAATTGATTTTTTTATATGGAATTGAATTAATGATGTCTATCGCTACAAAATTAAAATTTTATGCGAACAAAATTAAAATGAAAAAAGATTTTTGAATAACACGCGTTTTGAGTTAAAAAAGGACCATTTTCACAAGCAGACAGCGAGATTCATAAATACTCCTTTGCTAATCTGTATTTTGAAAAATAGCGAGAAATAAATTCCCCATATCTTAACATGGGTATAAAAAGTTCTGCGACGTCATCTGATGGTCACGATTCTGTGCTTGCTGTGTGAAGTGTTTCAGGTCCAAAATCGTAGTTTTTAGAAAAACGGGTTTGAAAACTAACATGTTTGTGTTTTGTTTCACATATCCCAAATTTTCACTGATGAAAAGGAATATTTAGGAGTGGAATTGGACTTAGCTTTCTGTACCCTGCTGTGGGCCTTGATTTTTCAAACATGCCTGGTTTGATAACTCATTTTAGCTCATTTTGGACTTAACACCCCAAATTTTCACTGATGAATAAAAATATTTAGGAGTAGAATTGGACTTAGCTTTCTGTACCCTGTCTGTACCCTGCAGTAGCCCTTGATTTTTCAAACATGCCTGGTTTGATAACTTATTTTAGCTCATTTTGGACTTAACACCCCAAATTTTCACTGATGAATAAAAATATTTAGGAGTGGAATTGGACTTAGCTTTCTGTACCCTGTCTGTGCCCTGCAGTAACCCTTGATTTTTCAAACATGCCTGGTTTGATAACTCATTTTAGCCCATTTTGGACTTAACACCCCAAATTTTCACTGATGAATAAAAATATTTAGGAGTGGAATTGGACTTAGCTTTCTGTACCCTGTCTGTACCCTGCAGTAGCCCTTGATTTTTCAAACATGCCTGGTTTGATAACTCATTTTAGCCATTTTGGACTTAACGCCCTCTGCACAGAAAACACAGAATTTAACACGTTAATGCAGTGACAAGTACATTTTTTTTTTTTAGTAGGGAGGCACTTTTCGCGAAGACATTCGCCTACAATACACCGCAATTTTGCTGGCCATTTTATTATGGGGGTGTATATAGACGGACCAGCATTGCCCCCTATGAAGGGACGACACAAACGGAGGCATTTTAGTGGCGCTTCGCCAGGATTCGATCCGAGCACCCTCAGCACCGAAAACCAGCGCGCTGTACCACAAGGCCACCACGGCTCTTGTGACTAGTACATAAACTCGAGTCCTTATTTTAACTCTTAAAAGTGCCCACTCTCCACTTTTGTTCACTGAAAGAGCAACTCCATTCGTCCATAAATTCCTCCACATGGGTTATGCACATAACTGCGAAATCTGGCAGCAGTACTCTTCCCGCATGTGGCACACATTTCTTGGTCCTCAACGTCTCCGATCATTCCCAGAATTTACAAACATCATTTCTAAGTGCCTTGGCCCCAGCGCATCCCCTTCACAATGAAGTCAGTTTTCCTTGACAGCTGCTGGCAACACGTTCCTCGCGAACGTGGACGAAAAATCCCGATTTATGGCCATTGCGTCACGGAGCTGAAGGGTTTTTCGATAATGCAAGAATTTATGTTCTGGTGCCGCTTCCGCATAGGAATAGAGTCTAATTGTGTGAATCTGGGTGCGCCAATTGACACAGTTTTTTGCGCTCTTCTCGGCAAAAATAAAGAGGAGAGGAGAGGCTATATATATTTGGGGTATGAGACTTGAAGTAAACCTTTAACCCTTTCGGATCTAAGCTTGCATTGATGGCATAAATCTTACATTTAGGGACGTTTTATAGCTCATTATAAGGGGCTTATGAAGTGAATGAAGTTTATCGACTTCCTAATGCGGATTTATGAAGCAAAACTCGTAGAGGCATCCTTAAAATATAACATGATTGTTAATAATGTCGTATACAATATTTTGTTTCTCCCAAACTCCACAAGTATAAATTTTGCTTTCGCAATACAAATTTTGCTTTCGCTATCAAGTGTTTAAACACACTTTTTTGACCTCGTACACACTTTATATCAAATTATAATCAATTCAGTATAGAACAGCCATACTAAACCTTTTTTTTTTCTCTCGGGACGCATGCACATGTTTGCTAATGCCACAACATATTATACTATACCTCATAATATAATTATTCTAAAAATAACACTCAAAACCTAAATGCATTCAAAAGATTATTTTAAAATTAGTGGGATCTTTTATGTTGGGACAAACTTTTGACTACTCTAGGCAAATCAGGTTCATACTTGCTGCATGCTACATGCTCAATATGTCATGAAGAAAATAATCAGAGAGTCGATTTTTATATACGTTCTTCGCCGGAGATGGCCGAATAGCTAGGTCGCTGGCATTCGGTACCGGAGTCTGTGGGCTCGAGTCCCGCTCTTAGCATGGGTGTTTGCAGCCGATCGGAATCAGCCTTACGGCTGCCAAGTACTAAGAAAAAAAAATCGTATTTCCCTTTTCCTCTTCTTGCAGACTCTTGTGGTGGGAGGAGTCCAGTTCACAGTTCGAGAATTCCACCACCCCTTAGGACTGACATTTTGAGGGATTGTAATGGCTCTCTCTCTATAGGGGGTTAAGCGCTGCCCCCAAATTTTTTATTTAAAATATATTTTTGTCAACTATTTACAGGTACATAAATGCTGATAATCAAATAAAATTGGTATTGTCAGATAGCCTGAACTTTTCTGCAAAGCGCTACAGGATTCATTTTATAAATTTCGTCCACCGAAGGAATTTATGAGCGTTTAAAACACACTATACCAGATTTTTTCCTCGAATAATTTAAATTTTAAAATATTAATTGCATTTTTTAAAAAAAAAAAAACGAAAAATGTACACAAATGTAAAATTTCTTTCTCTATGACGGAGTTCAATTTTTTTAAAAAAAATCTTTGAATACAAGTCGGCAATCCGTGGACAAATGTTCTCCATAGGTTAACATTGAGGTGAGCGAATCCAATAGAGTTAGTACATAGCAGCCTTAAGCAGTAGGTCCTGGTCTAATTAGCCCTCGCGTAGCAAAAAATGACCGTAGTGATCCAAACCTATATACGTTTTTCGCATATATCATTTTGGAATTGCACGATTCACAAAGATACGCTGATGCAGAGAAAATGAGCAGCAGGTGGCATACTTTTGTTCAGTGTTCAATTTTCAGGTACTCATTTCCAAAATTATGTTTAGAAAAGCCTGATAATGAGTATGAGTGTCTCGGGCCGCACATTCAAGCTCAATGGGCCCCAGTTTCAGTGCCCCTGGTGTATAGAGTATCACTGAACAGCTGAAATAAGTGGATTCAAATTTTATCAAGAAGGGTAATATTATTTTAATTCAATCAAAACAATTTATTCAATCAAAACAATTAATTTTATCTTGTCATATCACGCGGTCTTGCAAGCAAAAATGTAAAGTGTATCCTGAAGTATGCTAGGAAATTGTCTAATTTCTGACATTATTACGTTTAAGCTAAATAGTCTATTTTTATGAAGGAATTCTAATAATTCTAATGCGCCAAATCATTGTCAGTACTAAGGTAGTACTATAATTGTCATTTTTACAGATTCCGTATCTGCCTTTTTAGAAGCCGCAAAGTTCACAATAAAACAGATATTACAGTTGAACCCTGTTATAGCGAACCCGGTATATAACGAACTCACGTATACAACGAACGAAAATTTTGGACCCGCCGTTTTCGTATTGTATGTATTTTAATGCTAAATTATCCTTTTATAGAGAACCTCCAAAATCCTTAGAATCGGCTATAACGAACCTTTTTTCAGTCGACTACTGACTTTTTTAAAAAAAATTTAAACTTTTTAAGGATGTTGAAGATACAACGTATGTTGAAGAAGCAAAGAATGTTGAAGAAGAAAATGATGAAGATTTTCCTATCGAGATGAGGATAGAAAAGCACAAAATTTCATCGTTCTCAGATTGTGACATGCAATTGTTCGAAACATGTGATGATGAAGTCCTTGCGTGTGAAAATACGACTGATGAAGATATTGTGGAAAAAATTAAAATTTATCATTCTGAAATCGAAGATTCTGCATCTAATGTTGATGAAGAGGGGCACATAAATGACGAAATCCCCATCATCTCAGATGCTACAGCAGAGATGCGTGTAATTAATTAGTTCTTGTCAACACAAACAGTAGATGAAAGAGTGTTGGAGTCATTTGATGTATTAGACAAAGAAATTCATAAAATGTTTTTGAAATCACGTCAGCAGAAGATTACTGATTATTTCTGTATCAAAACAGGGAGCAACAATTAAAGGTGAAATGAATTTATTTCCATTTGTCTTCACTTTTAGTTTATTTAATTGGTATTGTATCAGTTTAATGTAATCGATTTTAGTCAATTTAGTTCATAAATGATCATTCTTAATAAATTTTATCCTTTTTAATACATCATTATTGAATACAACTAATGAATTATAGATTTTCTGAACTCTAACATTTTTCTTAACGGTTCGGATATAGCGATCAAAACCTTTGATCCCTTGAAGTTTGTTATAACGGGGTTCAAGTATAGCAATGCCTTGGAGATGTTTTACAAAGGAATAAAAAGAAGGAGGAATCTATTCAGTTTCACCTGGATGTGTATTGAAAATTTCTAACCGAATTCTTTATAATTTTAAGCACTAAGGTGCTATTGTTATCACTTTGACAGAGGCGTTTCTATCTTTTTCAGATTCGTCAAAATTTCCAAAAAACAAGTAAAATATGAACCATTCACGAACTAAATAGGCTCACTTATAAAAAATTTTGAAATGTTAGCATCGAAGCACTTGATGGATTCCTAACTTTTTACAGTCATAATAAATTTCCCTTATAATGAGAATCAAAACCACTCAATGAACCCCGAATATTTTTGCCACTATATGAACCACTATATTTTTTGGCCATCGAATAATAAGTCACTTTTTCAGAGGCTTATTCAGTTAAGTCCATTCAATGATGTAAACCGTTGCAATAATACCATTCAAACGCAGAATCAAGTACTTGATGATGACGGTAAATCTTTAAGTGTTGTTTCATCACAAAAAAAGAAGTAAAATAAATGAGTCAGTCACAGACTTACTGCCGCAGAAGTAAGTACTTGTAAATTATTAAACAATTAATTATTTCAGTTTTTTCGGTAGTAAAAAAATAATTTGAAGTCTGGAAAAATAATTTGAAGTATTAATTAATACATAGAAGTATTTATTAATACATAGAATTGTCAAGTTTATGTGATTCAACAGAAAATTTAAAAACATGGTATATAAAAAGTTCTTTTTATCTTGTAATTATTTTCACATGCCAAATCAATTAAGTCCCTTAGTAATAATAATAACGGTAACTCAAAGGATATTCTATCCTATATAATCTGTATGTCGTCAAATAAAAGCTTCACCTACCATAATAGATACTGCAATGTTTATTTGAATTTATTTTTTCAGAGGAACTTTAAAAAACAATATATTATTTTATCACTTTTCTACACTTTTTTGTTTTATGGACTTAACCGATTTGGCAAGTGAGCGGCTTATATAGTGATGACTTGGCGACGTTTAACAGGGGAGAAAAAATTAAAGACTTTAATCAATGACATATTGGCGAGTATTTAAAATCCCGAAGCGAGTTTTTAAAACGTTATCAATAATGAAGTACTAAATGTAGTTCATCGTACCCACACGTGACTTGAATTTTTCATTGTACAATGTTGAAAGTAGCTATATTAAAAAAGTTTATTACTGGGTTTCTGATAAAAGTCGCTTAAAAATTTTATAAAGATGTTATCAGTATTTGCAGCCAGTCAGCACAAATTGTTCTAATAATAAGTGATGGAAGCCTTGAATACAGTCAGCTGTTCTTTGTGTGTTGTTGTCTTTATTCTTAAATTTTCGAATGTATTTGGTTTATTCTTTTTCGACGCTAATTATATACATGCTTTGGAGGTATCAACATCATGTTATCTTTCGATTATCTACTCTTTGAGAATAAAGAGGCTGTTTAAAACGAAAAGGAACTACTAAAAGACATCGAGCATTTATCATCCTGAAACCGCTGTCAAAAAATATCAAAGAAAGGTGCATTCCAATCAGAATTAAATACAAGAATGGAAGAGCAATCTCGCAAAACAATAGAATCAGGAATGGCAAAAGAAAAAAAGAATGATTCAGTTGAGAAGTCTCAGCAGATCTAGTTCTCTGCGTTGCAAAACAGAAGATTCTTAGATATAATCCATCGCCGTTAGTGTTAAATGATGTTTCTTTTAATCTAAATTTTTTAGCATCCATTTTCTTTCCTTTTTTTTCCCCTTTTCATTCGTGAGTAATAAGTCGTAAAAAATAATTACACTTTTAGTGACGAATGACTTTATTGTTCTGAACTCGGTTTTATGAATCACGGGCGATTGTCTGAGGAACGCCAACTTTTGTTTGAAAAATTGATTTCTTATTTGCGACGACAGTTTGGCGACTTATGGAAAAGGGGGAAAGAGGGGGGGGGTTCATTCTTCTTTTCACGAATTTTTTTTTTCCCCATTTTTAGGGGGAAGTTATTTTAGTGTTTCCTCCTTTGTGTTCCGCTGCACGACAAATCGTAAAAAAGGGCGGGAAAAGGAGAAGCGGGAATCGTTTTCAGAATTCATTACCGCCATTTGTAAAAAGGAAACTGCGATATGGAAGGGACTAGAGCATGAATGCTCGTAACCAGATCATGGGGAAAGACCAATCGCAAAAGAAAAGAAACAAACAAAAACAACCCACTGATGAAAATTTAGATTGAATCTTTTATCGATTTCGGGAAAGAAGTTTTCACAAGCTGTCGTTTGGTATTTACTCACACATGTAGATCATATATTTGGGAGAGTTTTCCTCCGAAAACGGATAACGGCATAAACTTATAGCGCTATTGGGGAAGATAAAACTGAAAAGTGTAATGGTGAGCATTTAATTAAATTTTAAGCGTGGATATTTTGTTAGTCTGCAAAATAGCAAACGATTTTCATAATATTCTTGTCCGCCAATTAGAAGAAATCAAGGAAATTCCGACATTGCTCTAAATTTTCGAAAGTTCTTTTTGAATTGAAATTAAGAATTTCAATGTATTCGTGTCCACAAAACAATGGAAATTAATTCTCATTATCTTGTTAAGTATCTAATATCTCATTATTTTGATAAGTAACTTTAGAATTAGAGAATCCGAAAATTATGGTTGACACCATTTTAACCAATGGCGCGGTGGCCCGGTTGGCAAAGGCGTCGAGTCAGTGATCTGAATGTCCCTGGTTCGATGCTCGTCGCTGCAAATCCACCGCCGTGTTCACTAATGGTGGCCGAGGCATGTAAACTAGGTCGTGGCTACAATGTCCTCCAAATTCTCAAATTTATCTCTAGAGGTGCGGGGTCAAGTGTTCCGGTTTCGTCACTTGACTCGGTTCAAAATTGCGGGACCGATGTTCTTCGAGGTCAAGTCAGACTTCAGCCCTAGTGGTACCTCGCCTTAAAGTGAAGCTGCTTACTACCCTTCGCCTAGGACCTAGGATTTAAGGACCTAGGTCCTTTTGACTTGATGTAGGCTTTCCTACTCCAAGGCGATTGGAATCAACAACACCATTGTAACCTGGATCGGTGTATTCTTTACCCACAGATTACATGTGGGCTCAGATGGTAAAATGTTATAACAAACTTTTCTTTAAAAAAAATTGAGCTTTTCACATTCCGGATTCCCGTTCGCCGATATTTTCTGTTTACTGTAACTGCTGTGTGTAATAGCCAACTATTTTTCTGAGACATTGGTACCACGTTTGCTCATGTAATACAAATTAATGGTTTTTCATGACATCTTGAATTTTAGAGTTGCTGTCACGCAAATTTCTCATAACATTTTACCATCTGAGCACAGAACATGATCTACTGTTAACTTCTACAAATTCGCAAACGTCTCTGTGATTGGCCAAGGGACGCTTGCGACGCTTGTTGTATCTTGGCCAAGGGAGCACAAATGATAGTCAGTGCTCCAACAGAGCTCAACACATATTACGTAAGGAGCATGCAGTCGGTAGACGTTGCAATAACAAAATGCTTTTTTCCTTACGAGTATAAAATACAGGATTTTTCAGAAGTAGGATATAGTAAGGACCTGTTCGCATAAAATCTGTCAGCGTCAGCGTTAAAGATTCCGTTGGCGCTCATTGGTTAAATGGGTCAATGATTGATAGATTATTGGTTAAAAAATTTTACACTGCTGCTGACGGATTCAATGTCAGGCCCTAAGCGGAAGAACTTGTGATGTATTCAGTTTGAACGTTGCCTTTCATGACTCTAAGGGCCATAGGGGGAACAAAACCAGGTAAATGTTACCATAACATTTTAAAATATTCTTGTTACTGAATCCTTTATGGCGGAGACTGACTTGTAACGAAATGTTGTCGTGTAATGTAATGTAATGTAGCATGAACATTCAGAAGTCAATGCCTGAAAGCAAGTATATTCTTCTGATGAACTGGTTCGTAAACGCTTTCGTCACCTGAAGATAAGTATTAGAGTTGATTTATTTTTTGTTACCATGTAGTCGGTGATAAGTTTTCGCGACGACGGTGACCGTCGTTTGATCAGCTGCTTGTAAACGTCGCGATAGTCAGATATACAGGATCAAAGCTCTTTTTGGAATTTCAAATAAATAATTTCAAATATATAATTTCAGACTTTTTCATTGCATATTCATATACAGCATAAAATAATGGCACAAAACAAATCGCACAAAAAAATCGCACAAAAAAAATTGCATAAAAAACCGCACAAAAACAGGTTTGACTATACATATATATATATATTGTCAAGTAGAAGTGTGAGATATACCGAATTAACTAACACGTTGTTACCGTCAAAGAAGTTTTATTAGCAGGATTCGAACAGGAAGTAATCACACTAATGAACTGCCCTCATCCTGAGGGAAGTCTCTTATATACAAATCTAGAACTTTCTAGAAATAAGGTAAATTAGCATAACAAATTAAAATACGGTAAATTAACATAAACAGGAACTTTCTTGAAATTTTGAGAAAGGTTCCATAAATTAGAATGAAAGTAAAACCAGAAGTTACTGACTGGATTCGAATTTCCGACGGTCAGCAGTCCAGTGCTTTAACCATTTGGCCAATACTGCTTCTTGCAGTTAGTTTCGGAATGTGGCAATATATATATATAAATAAATATATATATATACTAGCGGCCCGTCCCGACTTTGTCCGGGTTGAACAAAATATTATACCAATAAATTTCCAGTTGATAGCCAATAAATTGTAAATATTTTTTTACCTTAATAATAACCTAAATAATACATTAAATTAATTTTATGTTAGTTAATGATTAAAATAAATTTTTAAAAGTAAAAGGCGTGCCGGAGAACGGATAGGTTCGAACCGCTAACGTCAGAACAGAAGCCCACCGCGATAGCACCATGATAAGGATCGTTGAAATCTTCAGAACAAAAAGCGGTAGAAGACAGTAGCGGAAACAATGGAGACTGTTAGGATTAAGCTCCTAACTTTATTTCTACTGATCAGATATACATAATATATAGCCTATGTCCATCTGGAATAATGTACCTTTCAAACAGTGAAAGAATTTTTCAAATAGGTACAGTGGTTCTGAAGATTAACCTCCACGTACAAAATCGCTCTCTCTCTTTATATATAAGTATAGATAGCACTACGCTAAGGATCGTTGGAGACTTCGGCACAAAAAGCGGTAGAGGACAGTAGCGGAAAGAATGGAGATTGTTAGGATTAAGCCCCTAACTTTATTTCTACTGATCAGATATACATAATATATAGCCTATGTCCATCTGGAATAATGTACCTTTCAAACAGTGAAAGAATTTTTCAAATAGGTACAGTGGTTCTGAAGATTACCCTCCACGTACAAAATCCCCTCTCTCTTTATATATTAGTATAAATAGCACCACGCAAAGGATCGTTGAACACTTCGGCACAAAATGCAGTAGAGAACAGTAGCGGTAACAATGGAGATTGTTAGGATTAAGCCCCTAACTTTATTTCTACTGATTAGATATACATAATATATAGCCTATGTCCATCTGGAATAATGTACCTTTCAAACAGTGAAAGAATTTTTCAAATAGGTACAGTGGTTCTGAAGATTACCCTCCACGTACACAATCCCCTCTCTCTTTATATATTAGTATAAATAGCACCACGCAAAGGATCGTTGAACACTTCGGCACAAAATGCAGTAGAGAACAGTAGCGGTAACAATGGAGATTGTTAGGATTAAGCCCCTAACTTTATTTCTACTGATTAGATATACATAATATATAGCCTATGTCCATCTGGAATAATGTACCTTTCAAACAGTGAAAGAATTTTTCAAATAGGTACAGTGGTTCTGAAGATTACCCTCCACGTACAAAATCCCCTCTCTCTTTATATATTAGTATAGATAGATAGCACCACGCTAAGGATCGTTGAAGAATTTGGCACAAAAAGCGGTAGAGGACAGTAGCGGTAACAATGGAGATTGTTAGGATTAAGCCCGTAACTTTATTTCTACTGATTACATATACATAATATATAGCCTATGTCCATCTGGAATAATGTACCTTTCAAACAGTGAAAGAATTTTTCAAATAGGTACAGTGGTTCTGAAGATTACCCTCCACGTACAAAATCCCCTCTCTCTTTCTATATTAGTATAGATAGATAGCACCACGCTAAGGATCGTTGAAGAATTTGGCACAAAAAGCGGTAGAGGACAGTAGCGGTAACAATGGAGATTGTTAGGATTAAGCCCCTAACTTTATTTCTACTGATTAGATATACATAATATATAGCCTATGTCCATCTTGAATAATGTACCTTTCAAACAGTGAAAGAATTTTTAAAATAGGTACAGTGGTTCTGCAGATTACCCTCCACGTACAAAATCCCCTCTCTCTTTATATATTAGTATAGATAGATAGCACCACGCTAAGGATCGTTGAACACTTCGGCACAAAATGCGGTAGAGAACAGTAGCGGTAACAATGGAGATTGTTAGGATTAAGCCCCTAACTTTATTTCTACTGATTACATATACATAATATATAGCCTATGTCCATCTGGAATAATATACCTTTCAAACAGTGAAAGAATTTTTCAAATAGGTACAGTGGTTCTGAAGATTACCCTCCACGTACAAAATCCCCTCTCTCTTTATATATTAGTATAGATAGCACCACGCTAAGGATCGTTGAACACTTCGGCACAAAATGCGGTAGAGAACAGTAGCGGTAACAATGGAGATTGTTAGGATTAAGCCCCTAACTTTATTTCTACTGATTAGATATACATAATATATAGCCTATGTCCATCTTGAATAATGTACCTTTCAAACAGTGAAAGAATTTTTAAAATAGGTACAGTGGTTCTGGAGATTACCCTCCACGTACAAAATCCCCTCTCTCTTTATATATTAGTATAGATGTGTGTGTGTGTGTGTGTGCGTGTGTTTGTTTGAGTTGCAACGCAGGTTACAATTTTTTTTCAAATATTAAACTCCTCATAAACTCCTCATAAACAGACAGCAATGAAAATTGTTTTAAGGTTAATCATAAAAAACTGGAAAAGGTAATCTATGCTACTTAAATCATTCTGTTAAAAGCTATTTGTGTCCCTTATTATACAGGATAAAATTTAAAGTGGCAATTTAGTGCTGTTTGATCAGTAAGCTAAATTCAGAACAGAATCATCATTATTTCTCATACAAATTGCATAAAGAAAATTTAAAATAATATGAAGTGGATTTATTTTGTTCTCATAAATATGTATGCGCATGTGTGGCAGTGAACATGCCTTTCCAACAACAATTTCATTTCGTCTGGTCTCAGCGGTGCAAAGAACTTGGTTGTGATTCCACTGTTAAATTGTTTCATAAAAATTATTACGGTAGAAAACATTTAAAATTGCCAGAATAGTCGTTAGTAGTAAAACGTGGGCCTTATACTTTATTTAGTAAATTCTAAAATTCAGTCTCAGCTCATTCACACCACGATGTTTGCTTCTTGAAGGGCATAAAATGCGCATGAATGGCCTCTCCATCTGTGTGTTAACTCGTAGAATCGGGAGTTTAAAGAGGTTGAATAAAAAGGGGCGAGTTATCCTTGGTTTCGTTTCGTGAATAACGTTTGCTATAAGCCGGGAGTTAAATCCTGCTTGCTGTTTCGTGCATTAAAATTCTATGTTTGATGAATACGGCCGTAAAAGCATAGAAAACTTTATCTAGCAGGCAAAAAATTGTCCGATATGGGATAAAATAATTCCTACTTTAAATACAAAGAAAACCCGACAGAAACTAAACTGAAGTCATTTCAATTTTTCGAAAAATATTAAAATATAAATACCTTATTATTGTTTCTTATTATAAAAATATAATACATTATTCATTATAATATATTACATTCTAATATTCTAATATAATACATTATACCACTACATTAAATTCTTAAAACATAAAACATTATGCAACATATATCTTTCAATTATAAATACATATTTAGACGTCAAGTTTCATTTGAAAAGATCTGACATAAGCAAAGTTTCTAAACATATTTTGTACTAATAATTCACTTAATTCTCGTAGGAATTATTATAAAATGTCGTTGTTAACTTTTAAAACTATGCGTGAGGTAACAGTTATCACAGCGCCCATTTAATGGGAACTTTTCGTGGCAATTCGTGGTTTAATTCTAGCTGTTCGAGGGGTTTTTTTTTCATTGGTTCATAACATTTAATGACACCCAAGGAAAAGCATTTATATCGGAACAGATGTCAAAAATGACGCTATTCGGTCAATACGAATGCTCTTTCTAGGTAGAATGCCCGTTAATTTCCTTCCTCAAAGAATTACTAACGAATATGTGGCTATTATTAATACAGTTGGTCGAAACTCCCCCAAAGTTATGCAGCAAATCACTATAATTTCTTACGCCAAAGTAGAAGCGATCCTCAGATCACAAGTTTTCCTTATGGATGTTTATTGAAATGCACATCAGCTATTAATTGTTGGAACAGATCTTACAACTAGGTCGCCTTGTCGTGGAGCAACCCAATGTTACCTTTTCAGTGAGTCCAAGGCAGTACATTTTATTTCTTTAATATAACTAATTTTGTAATCATTTTTTATCATCAAACGTATCTTCATATAAAGATCAATAAACATAAGAAAAGGAGTTGGTGAATTCGAAATTTTGTTTTAAGAAATTTTTAATTCGAAATCTAAGGCACAATTAGATCCTTGCGTACCAGCCGAACTCCAATAACTTTTTGATTGACAAAAAACTTGTGGAAACATGAAGTGGATTGGAAAAGTTCTAAAAACATAGAAAAAAAATTAACAGGATGGCTACATATTTCGGAGTAATTAACTGTTCATGGTCAGACAGAAGATCATTAGATGTGATTGTCGCTACGAACAATTCACAAATGCGAGGATCATCGAAACGATGACCATCGCTCATTTGAGTATGATCACCGCTTATATGCGCATTTATTTCCGTATTTTTTTCACTTTTGTGCATTGGAAAGTTTTCGCGATTTACAAAAAAAGTATTTTAAAAAAATTAATCTTCTTTTTTTCGGGGGGGGGGGGGGGGGGACAAAGTCAAAATCAACTCTAAATGAAAAATTCTGAAGACTAAGTTAATTTTTTATTAACTCGCTTTCTTGTTTGTGTGTTTGTCTCGTACAAATCTTGCAATCGATTTTTAGCTAACTTCCCGACTAGCTAGACATTTGAAACTTTTAGAATAGCTCAGAACACGATGACAATGCATTTTTTAAATACTTTTAGCCATCTTTAAGCATAATTGAATTAACTTTCAGTTATTTTCAGTTTATTTTGTTTTGTAGACTGGTGCAGCCACCTATCGGCCGAAATGGGAACGAAAAGTTAAACGCAAATTAACTTCCAATTAACTTCAATTTCTTTCAAGTTGATGTGATAATTCATCAAAAAAAAATTTTTTTAAGCATTTATTAATACATAGAATTGTCAAGTTTATATGATTCAACAGAAAATTTAAAAACATGGTATATAAAAAGTTCTTTTTATCTTGTAATTATTTAAATTACAACCGTCAGAGTTCTCTCAAACATGACGCCTAGTAGTCCAATACAAAACGGAATTTGCTCCAGTGGGAGGGAGTGTCTTAAAACTGTCCGAAGAACGAATGTCCTGGAAAATGGGGTAGACCAATAGCTCCCCAGTCATTGGAGCCGAGGAACAGAGAACACATACAGGAGATCGACTCTGGTGTCTTAGTGAAAATGAAAATGAAATAGAGGAACGTTGAACAAAAATTCCGTAAAGATACCTATCAGGGAATTTTAAATGTATCCGTGTTAAGTTGGCTAAAAAGAGGAGGGCACCAAGCGTTTTTCATTTCGCGGTAGGAAAAAGTGAGACTGGTCAACATCAAGGTGGTCACAGTCAGTGGCTAAAATGTTGGTCCGATGCTACCATAAGGGTTTGAGTTGATGACTGCCGTGATCACACTTAATTTTTTAATGAGAGAAAAAATATGAAGGAGTAAGAAGAGAGTTATGGAATAATTTCTTGCAGTATATTGGTGAATATGTGAGTATGTATGCTACGGCCAATGTCCGAAGTCGGGCCAATACGCAAATATCTAAAAACATATAGCTTTGGCCAAGTCATGTGGCCAAGGCCCAAAATATACAAGAATTTACGAATACTTCGGGCTTTGGCCGACCCATTCACCATGCGCACGGCAATCAGTGGTCAGTTCGCGAATTGTCCAAAGAAAAGTGGCCAAGGCTAGAAGTTTAGCGGAGCGGGATCATGCAGTTACGGGATTTGATCATACCAGTTCTGACTCATGTCATGTTCTCACTCATGTTCATCCATATACACAAGTAATGGAGTATACCGCCATCTGCTTTAATCGGAGCGATAAACTTTTTATGACCTCTTACCGATATTACATCAAATTCCTTAAGCGCTCAATAATCAACACATTTCCTTTTATTTTCCCTTTCATTCTTTAATCAGTTTAACATTTTTTTCTTTTAAAATACTAAAACTCTTAAAAACTTCTAGCTTTGGCCAATTTTTCTAGGATAATTCGCGAATTGGCCATTGAATGTCGGTCTCATCGAGAATTGGTCGTCCAAAGCCCGAAGTAGTAGCAAATTCTCATTTATTTCGGGCTTTCTCCACATGACTTGGACAAAGCTAGAGGTGGCCAGCCATTTAGCGAACTAGCCATTGATTGTCGGGCTCATCGAGAATTGGTCGGCCAAAGCCCGAAGTAGTCGCAAATTCTCGTTTGTTTTGGGCTTTAACCACATGACTTGGACAAAGCTAGAGGTGGCCAGCCATTTAGCGAACTAGCCATTGATTGTCGGGCTCATCGAGAATTGGTCGGCCAAAGCCCGAAGTAGTCGCAAATTCTCGTTTGTTTTGGGCTTTAACCACATGACTTGGACAAAGCTAGAGGTGGCCAGCCATTTAGCGAACTAGCCATTGATTGTCGGGCTCATCGAGAATTGGCCGGCCAAAGCCCGAAGTAGTCGCAAATTCTCGTTTGTTTTGGGCTTTAACCACATGACTTGGACAAAGCTAGAGGTGGCCAGCCATTTAGCGAACTAGCCATTGATTGTCGGGCTCATCGAGAATTGGTCGGCCAAAGCCCGAAGTAGTCGCAAATTCTCGTTTGTTTTGGGCTTTCTCCACATGACTTGGACAAAGCTAGAGGTGGCCAGCCATTTAGCGAACTAGCCATTGATTGTCGGGCTCATCGAGAATTGGCCGGCCAAAGCCCGAAGTAGTCGCAAATTCTCGTTTGTTTTGGGCTTTAACCACATGACTTGGACAAAGCTAGAGGTGGCCAGCCATTTAGCGAACTAGCCATTGATTGTCGGGCTCATCGAGAATTGGCCGGCCAAAGCCCGAAGTAGTCGCAAATTCTCGTTTGTTTTGGGCTTTAACCACATGACTTGGACAAAGCTAGAGGTGGCCAGCCATTTAGCGAATTGGTCATTGATTGTCGAACACATCGAGAATTGGTCGGCCAAAGCCCGAAGTAGTCGCAAATTCTCGTTTATTTCGGGCTTTAACCACATAACTTGGACAAAGGTAGAGGTGGCCAGCCATTTAGCAAACTGGCCATTGATTTTCGGGTTCATCGAGAATTGGTCGGCCAAATCCCGAAGTAGTGAAAAATTCTCGTTTATTTCGGGCTTTAGCCACATGACTTGGAAAAAGCTAGAAGTGACCAACCATTTAGAGAATTGGCCAGACTTCGGACATTGGCCGTAACATATACATTGTATTCATAATTCTAGAATTTAATTTCATATCACATAAAAAATGATTGGAATATATTCATTGCTTAGATGAAAATGAAAACAATGGCTGAATTTCACCCAAAATGTCGGGACATAATTTCCATACATGCGAAAACATCTCACAAATATCTTTTGAATATATTCTTGTTTTACGGGAAAATGAAAAACTGATATCTACTCAAAGCAGAACTCATTTTAGATTACCAATCAAAACACTCCACCGAATTATACCTGAATCACTGCTGGATATATAGGGAATATTGCTACTCCATCATGTGTAAATACTGTGGGTTAGCGTTGCGATGTGCAACAGGATGATTATGTGTGCGTGCGTATAAACTTAACATGTACTCGCACGCGCATCATCTTGATGAACGAAATTTGTCATACAGAAAAATCATTCCCCAATATCAAAATAAATATTTCATATTTTGTTCTGGACATAACTTACATTGATTCGTAAATATCTCACAAATATCCGATAAATAAATTCACATTTTACGTACAGATAAAATAAATGATTGATATTCATCCAAGATAAACCCCATTTTTGATTACCAAGTAGAGAAGAAATTATTGAAATGTTAATGCCTGTTCACATGGCATCCGTAACTTTGTGTTACGTTACTACGTTGGCTCCTAGGTTGTTGACATGACCTGCGATTGGTTTGAAGTATCCCGTGATCCATGAATTTAACTCCATGATTAGTTAAACGCTGACGCAACGGTACGCTCCGGATTCACTGTGCACAGGCCGTTATGCATACTTCACACCAACAGCGACAGCAACGAAAGACAGATACATTTTGCCACATGTCTCTGTGGCTGTCATAAGCACCTTCACACCGCTAGGAGACGGGGAGAAGAGGCAATTTATTAGCGCATGCGCATAATCTTCTCTATCTATTCTGATTGGCTGTCGAGCATGGTGGCAAAGACAAAAGTTGAACTTTTTCCAATTTGAAACCGCAGAGACCAGAGACGGAGACGAACCGGGGGAGTGAAAATTTGTTTGTAATACGCATGCGCAACAACGAAGATACAGAATTTTCGTCTCCGTCGCCATTGTTGTGGAGTAAGCATTACTGAATCAATGCTGGAGACAAAAATGATATTGCTACTCCTTCAAGGACAAATGTTGAGTGAGTGTGGGCAACAGAAAGTTTATGCAGCTAAACACACATACACAAACACGCGCGCGCACGCATGCTGACGAACGAAAGTCACTATGAAATGGAAGAAAAATCAACTGAAACAAATAATTTGTATTTTGTTCCGGATATAATTTCTATTCATGCGTAAATATCTTAAACATACATCATTTATTTTTAACGCAAGATGCTTGAACCTGACTGTCATTAATTCTTTTGTACTCCATCGTGTTATTCACACAACACGCGGCGTTTTTTGACAAAAATTACAAAAAGTATAAATATTTTGACTCAATATTATTTCTTAACAACATTTTCTCCCGGAACCGTTGCCAAATCTGTTGTTTTATGCCATTAGTAAACCATGCAGCTGCCAAAAAACTTTTTCTAAATTTATTGGATACTCTTGCCGCATAGTTATGAAAGCATATTCCACTCCTAATTACATTTAATTTGTTAGTATTGAATAAATATGAGATTATTTTTATATAAGGAATAGTATTTCAGCAATTTTCTCTCCAAAACTTTTTTAGCAGAAACTAAATGTCTTTAATCATCTTCGACATTATCTCATTAAGGGAAGATTGGAATGAAAATTATCACAGAAACAAAAGATTAAATCTGTTTTGCGGTAATTTCTTTTTAATCTTATTTTACATAAAAATATTTCAGAAGGTAGCTATTGTGAATTTTAGGATCTTTATATCAGACATTAAGTTTGTAGTGTAATATTTGAGTATGAAAGCTACATAAAACCCAGAGGCCGTAACCCGTGACCTTCCACTCACCAATCAGTGTGGTTGGCTGCCGTGGGAGTAAAATTGTTGTCTCTTGGGAACCAGAGTTTGCGAGTCTGAATCCCACAGTTTGTATGGGAGTTTCCAGCCACTTAAAGTCGGTTTTCAACTCTAAATATTAGCGCTTATATAGCAAAGACTTCTTGATGCTTCATGTAACAAACTAACCAGGTAATTATATAAAATATCTTAAAATAATTTTTTTGTTATCTCAAATCCGAATGGTCATCATGGAAACTGCGCAGCTTCAACCTGCATATCCTACTACCAAAAAATCTGCGCACTAGTTGAAATAAATGCTGCGAGGAATAGAAAAACTTTGATAATTCCCTATTATTAACAGTTAAAGAAGGCTGACTTAAATTTTCTAAAGTTAAAGAAATTTCACTTAGAAATTGATTACTTTTCGATTTAGAAACCCGCTTTCAGTCTTTTTTATTGTTAACTAGCTGAAGTACCCGGCGATGCCCGGGATTTTAAGAATGTTTGTTGTTAACCAAAATCAATTTAAAAATTAACACAGTATAAATAACATAAAAAATATATGTGAAATGTTATACACGTCTCAGATTTTCAGCCTTCCATCATTGTAATACTAAAATCTGAAAAGTAAAAATGTCAAATTCTCTAATGTTTGTTAACCAAAATTAATTTAAAACTAAGCACAGTATAAATAACAGAAAAAATCCTTGTGAAATCTATAAATATATAAATTTATAATAAACTCCTCAGAATTCAGCTAGAATCAACCTTTCATCATTGGGGTAAAAAAAAGAAGCTGCAATTACAGGTTCAGCAGAAATTTCCAATAGAACAATGATATGACTGCAGCGTTGCCTCTTAAAAAATGAAGTGTTTGATTGAGGGCTGCAAACCATTCAACTCCTCTCCACATTTAACTCCTATAAACATCATCTACATATTAAATTCCTTTTCTCTCCATAATAAACTCCTCAGAATTTTGGTATATTCAGCCTTTCATCATAGTACCCTTAAAAACTGAAACATCCTCTCCAGAAATATAAATTTATTAATTTCAATAATTAAACACACACAAATATATAAATTACGCAAAAGTTTTTTAACCAACATTTGAATAATTCGTAAATGAAAAAGCATATGAAAATAAAGATAAGAACTTCCGGAATCGAAATTAATTACCCTTAATTTTTAATTAATAAAAAACCAACATAATATGAATAAAAACGATAGTTGTTTAAAACCATATGAAAATAAAGATAATAATAAAAAAAGCATAAAAAAATAATGCTAGCGCATGAAGTTAACGTTACGATATAAAGATAGTAATAATAATATAAACCGCGTGCATAAAATATTTAGCTTTTCAAGCGAAATAAATTAATTTTTAGAAAAAAAACTACTTTTAATCGAGAAATTAAATACATTGCACAAAATTTTGATTTTACCAACTTTCCACCCTACAATTTACACCCTACTTCTTTTAAATAGGGTGTAAATATAAAGTTTTAACAGCCAATTGAATGCCAGTTAAAAACGATTGTTGTTTAAAATCATAAAAATTACGCTTATTATAAAGATAATAAAAATAAGCATAGGAAAATAATGTGTGCGCATGAAGTAAACGTTACGATATAAAAATAGTAATAAAAATCTATATATATAAAACAGTTCCGTAACTGACTAACTGACTGATTGACTGACTGACATACAAAGTACAGACCAAACCGCTGAACCTAAAGGACTGAAATTTTGCATGGCGATTCTTCTTATAATGTAGGGGTGCACTAATAAAGATTTTTGAAAAAAATTTCTTAGATTTTTTAAATTAAATTTTTAATCTGTTTTTGTAACTTTTTTCAAGTTTGCATTTAAAATAATAATTTGACGGTTGTAAAATTTATATCACGAAAAAGATCATAAAAATTCCTTTAAAATGAAATTCTTTTCGAATCTTTACCTCCATTTTCTAATTTTTGGTGAATTTTTAAAGATTAATCTTTACAATTTAATTTATTAAACGCTGATCATGTGATCTTTATCTGGTACTTTAAATAAATTTATCGTCACGTAACAACGAAATAGACAAAAAAAAATTTTTTTTTTTCTTGCTAATGCGGCAAACGATTGGACATTATCCAAAAAATATTAAAATACAATAAAAGATATGTTCCTCAAACTGTACTATATTCTTTAGTATGTCCTATTAGATTTAATTTCAATATTTTCTTCTACATTATTTTGTCTATAAAAATATCCCTTACGATTTTTAAAAAAATATAATTTTTTGTCTTATGGTTAGAATACTAAAAGTTTAAAATAGTGGCGCCATCTACTGAACACCTGTGAATCGAGAAAAAGTTGTTGGTTATTTATTAATTAAAAATATTGGAAAGTTCTTGTGGATCTGTAAATATACATGTGGTAACAGTTTTAAAATTTATAAATTATCAACCTACACAGGTGATAATTTATCCGGCGTTGCCCGGGATTTTAAGAATGTTTGTTAACCAAAATCAATTTTAAAACTAAGTACAGTATAAATAACATAGAATAAAAAGCATGTCAAATGTTATACGCATGAATAAAAAGAAAACCCAACATAAAAAACCATAAATTTACAATAATTTCTTCAGAATTCAGCTAGATTTAGCGTTTCATCATTGGAGCAAAAAAACCTTGAAAAGTAAAGCATAAAATATATACATTTATAATAAACCACTAAAAGCTGAAAAGGAAAATTGTCAAATTGTCTTTAGGAAAGTAAAGAATTTTGAAAAGTAAAGCTGAAAAGTAAAAATGTCAAATTGTCGAATGTTTGTTAACCAAAATCAATTTGAAAACTAAATTCAGTATAAATAACATAGAAAAGATTTAGCCTTTATCATTGGACAAAAAATCCTGAAAAGTAAAACATAAAATATATAAATTTATAATAAACCTACCAAAATCCATTAAAAAACTAAACACAGTATAAATAACATAGAAAAAAAAGTATGCGAAATGTTATACACATTAATAATATGAAAAATAAAATAAAATAAAAATAATAATTTTTAAAAATAATAAAATAAAGTAAAAATAATTAAAAAAATAATAAATAAATAATAATAATAATAATAATAATAATTTAAAAAATAATAAAATAAAAGCTGAAATAAAAAAGCCTCTATAAAAAAGCTGAAAATACAGGTTTAGCAAAATGTGAACGATCCGTATTTGAACCCGCGGCGTAGGCGTGGTAAATGAACGCTTTTACTGAACGCGCCACAATGACATGCTACTTTGTTGCGTAAAGAGGAAAATATTTGACTAAGTTTACTGGAAAGTTTCTATGGGTTGGTGAATATACATGTATTTATGGAGTGAGAGGAGTTTTAAGTCAGAAATAAGTTAGCAAGATAGAAGCTTAGTCTTCAACTCTTCAATAGACACAAAGACATAAGCGAGGGGGGTTGTAGTAGCGATTAAAAAAGATCTCGTGACACTTAGCGTGGTTGATTCGAATTTTCCATCGCGTGTGGTAGTGTCAATATGCCGTTGGATCCGATTTATTTTAGAGTATAAAATCTGACTTGAAAGATTATTATTTTCATTTATTATTCTGGTTTAATATATAACTTGAAACTTTTTGATTTTATTTATTTTTATCTTTTCGCTCGCTGTTTGCCAGCTAACCCTAACGCGGACGCCATATTCAGAGGGATGATTCCACAAAGTGTAACAGCTTACATTTAGTTTCAAAATTCTTGGTTTTTTATTAATTAAAAATCAACGGTAATTAATTTCGATTTTTGAAGTTCTTCAGACCCTCGGCTGTTTTTAAAGACGCCTGTATGTAAAATTTCACGATCGTTGCTCCTAAACTGTGGATTTCTATACAATTACAGAGATACAAACATTCATTTTTATATATTAGATGATAGCGCAAAATTTACGATCTCTTATATCCTTGTTTCGATGCACTCGCTGTGATGCTAAACTTCTTATAAAAGAGTCCAGCAGTTTTGTCGTAAACAAAGGATATTTCCAAGCATTCGAGAAATTACATCAATGATCTTATCTCACGACAGCCAGTATATGTTTGGAAACTACTTTGTAAGTATCCGTTTCATCGGCTGTAGATTCTAGTAAATTCTAAGAAATTCGTGTCTCAGACTCTCATAAAAGGTGCATTCAAAAGGAACATGACCGGCAATTCTTAATTCATAGCAAGATTTGAAACTTCTCGGGTTCATGATGAAATGAAAGTGACTGACTCATGACGAAATCTCTGTTGTGAAGTTATATCTACATATTTTGAATTATCAGTTCACAACTTTTATGGAAGTATGGGGCGCGAATATTTCATAAAAGTACACTTTTATTTTCTTCGCTTGAAGTATACTACAAATTTTCTGATATCAAATATCACAGACATTATATTTCTACAGTGATCCCCTTACAATATACGACGTTTTTATGCTATTATTAATACTTTTGCTTGCCTTGAGTATATGTGTACTTTAAGTTAATTTATTCCTGAATTGAATTTTTCCCATTATTGACCATTCATGAGAGAATGTACCTAAAATTCCTTCCAGGGTATCTCATAAATTTTGTAAAAGGTTCCTCAATTCTATTACCATTAAACCATTCAGTAATTTTTTTTTTCCTTGAAGCAAAAATTACTGTGGCAAATATTATTATTTGGCTTTTTAAAGTGATTTCAAAATTTATAATTTTAACGTAGGATTACGTTCCTCCATAACGGTCCTGCGGAAAGGAAAATTTCAGATGCTAAAACTGTCCATCTATCCGTCTTCGCGAGTTATAATTTTGGCAGCGCGCCAAACCCAATCTTCCGCTTGGTCAAGTTAAACAAAAAACGTCAAAATTTTGACATACATATATGTATATATATATACATACGTACATATATATAGATGCATATATACATACAAAAGAGGTAAGCAACAATAAGTAATCCTACGTTAATAACCCGCGGTAGTTTCGCTAGAAGAGACTACCTGAATTTTTTTTTCTTTTTCTTAAGTCCCGAAAAATAAAATTTTTTGAAATCTTTCCCACTACCCAAAGTGGAGTAATTATGTAAATGGAGCTATTGGCTAAGCAGATACATGAAAAACCAAACGAGCTTTAAATTTTGAATCAAAAATTTGCTCTAAAAAATTTCAAATTACTCGAATATTCTTTTTTGTATAGTGCTATGAAAAGACGAATATTGCGAAAAAAAAACTCTTCAAAATGTCTGTAAATTGAGAAAATAAAATTGAGCTTTCCGGACACCCTTAAATGAGTTAGGTAAAAATTAAACCGAATTCAGCTTCATCGAACAACGAACCCCATTTATTCTTAAGTTTCGTTTCCATAGTAATGGATAAAAAAGCCTAAAAATGGAATTGAAAGGAAACAGCGCACTTGATTAATTTCTAATAACCACGCAACCTCGGCTGAGATGTTAACAGCCATTATTTCTCTCCCTAGAGAGCTTAAAACATTGCTAAACATATCACCCAGCTATTCACTAATAATTCTTATTGCCCCATTTATACCATTTTAAGGAACGAAAAACTCTCAATAAAAGCACTTTCTAATATTCTTGCATTGTAACATACTGCAGGGCTTTTAGAATTCAGTGATACAAACCATTTGGTTTTTTTTCGATTATCTCATTGGTGGGCATAATAACATTTTGTGTAGAACTGTCTATGGGCAACTTCCAGTATACCTGTACTTTAAGGCTGCTGTGTACTAACCTTATTGGATTCGTTAACCTCAATGTTAACCCATGGAAAAAAATGTGTCCAAGGATTGCCGACTTGGATTCAAAGATTTTTTTTTTTTTTTTTTTTGAAAATTGAACTCCGTAATAGAGAATGATATTTTACTTCTTGGGAGATTTTCCGTTTAAGAAAAATGCACTGAAATGTATATACTTATAGAGAATAGCTCACTTCTACCCACACTTGGGTGTATAAGATTTGAAGTGGCACTCTAAATGAATTTGATACAAACACAGTTTATACATGAAACAATGTTTATTGAATTTGTTGCACATATAAAATTTGCTTTTACAGCAATAAGCATACGTACTACTTGTACGGAATATATATATATTAGCATTCAATAAAAAAAACACTCTGCCATACTCACAAACCAGCAGAGAGTCAAACCAGCAGTTCTGCTACGTAAACTTTGGGCCTGCTAAGCACAAGCGCCGGTTAACACCTGGAACTGCTTGCCTCGTAGCTCCCTCTCGTTATCTATCAACCTTAACAACCTTTTTTCAACCTCTGTATTAATCAAGCTGCTTGGTATTTATACCAAGCGCGTATGCCGAAATTAGCATATCTCAAGCAGCTTCTTTAATTCATTCACTCAAAAGTTCGATTCTTGTGAATCGAATCTTATGTTACCTTACATACTACGTATAAATGTTTAGTGTAAAGGCATATATTGTGTGAATGAATCAAATTATAAATGGTAATTATTAAAGTAATAATGCAGGATTATAAGTAGTAAATAATGATGTAATTCAATAGTGAATGTACGTAATTGAAGCTTTATTATGTCTATGAGTTAGATATATTTTGTTTACCATTAACGAAGCTTTGAAAATTATAGTTGAAATTATAGTTTGCTATGGCATAAAATGTTTTATTGTTGAATATTCAATTAATGGATGTGACAGAAAAATGGATAATTTCTTAAAATGAATTGCTAACGTTAATATTGTAATATTGTATTTAGTTAGACATAGTGCCATTGGTTATGCATAAGCAATTTAAAATAAATAAAAGGGTCAAGCGCCGAGGGGAACCAGGGACATGTTGAGAGTAATATAGTAATTGAAAAAAAAATTCTTTTCGATAACATTTGGATATGTGATAGAAGGTTACTGGTCGCGGATGAGATCTCGGCTGTGCCCAGTGGAGGCTTGAACGTACGTTGCCACGTCGATTTGCAAAATTCTAGAGTGTAGGAAATTAGTTATTAGGGTTAAGGCTGCTATGTACTAACCCCATTGGATTCGCTCACCTTAATGCTAACCTATGGAGAAAATTTGCCCACGGATTGCCGATTTGGATTCAAAGATTTTTTTTTTAATTGTACTCCGTCATAGAGAAAGAAATTTTACATTTGTGTACATTTTTCGCTTTTTTTAAATGCAATTAATATTTTTAAATTTAAATTATTCGGGGAAAAATCTGGTATAGTGTGTTATAAACGCTTATAAATTCCTTCGGTGGACGAAATTTATAAAATGAATCCTATAGCGCTTTGCAGGAAATTTAAGGCTATCTGACAATACCAATTTTATTTGATTATCAGCATTTATGTACCTGTAAATAGTTGACAAAATATATATTTTAAATAAAAAATTTGGGGGGGAAAGCTTAACCCCTCTATAGAGAGAGATCCATTACAATCCCTCAAAATGTCAATCGTAAGGGGGATGGAATTCTCGGACTGTCAACTGGATTCCTCCCACCACAAGAGTCTGCAAGAAGAAGAAAAGGGAAATACGATTTTTTTTCTTAGTACATAGCAGCCTTAAGTAGGCTTGCTGCTCCCCTACTAGTTTCCCATGGGCCAAGTGGATGCTCTGGTTCTGTTGGCAGGAATGGAGAGAATGGTTGTTGCAATGGATCGTTGGATATTGGAGTTTGACTAGCTGGTTGTTTAGGTTGGGAACTGGATCGGGTTCCGGTCTTAAGATGAGGTACCTGAAGTGGACTGGTAGGATTGCTGTCGAGCGATAGATTGCTGTCGAGCGGTAGGATTGCTGTCGAGCGAATTTAGATTTTTTTTAACGCAAAACCGAAAGGTTGAGATGAGTATATTTGTATTAAGAAAAATGCAAATAATATTTTTAAATTTAAATTATTCGGGGAAAAGATCAAAAATAGTGTGTTTCAAACGCTTATCAATTCCTTTGGTGGACGAAATTAATAAAATGAATCATGTTGCATGGTGCAGACAATTTCAGGCTGTCTGAAAATACCATTGTTATTGGATTACCATAATATACTAGAAGGTAACCCGTCATTTTGACGTCATAATACTAATAATGACGTCATAATGGAAAAAGTATATGAAAGTTAAAAAATATCCCGAATTATCTAACAATATTGCATTTAATCCACACCTTGTAAAAGCAAACCCTTTCATTATTTTTTATTTAGTTTTTCATGCGATTGGAGTAGTAGACTGCCATCCAGTTTTTTACAGATCACTACGCGATATGACTACTTGAGCTACTTGATTCATTCACATTCAAGTTTGTTTACTTTCAGAATTCATCGCAAAAGTAAACAGATTTTTAAAAACTGCTGAATATACAGCTAAAAGCATCCACTTTTTTTTAGTTCTCAATGTTTTATAGAAAAATAGGCTGAACAAACGGGATTTGATGGAGAAGATATTAGTTTTTAGGTAAGAAAAAATTCTGATCCACATCTGAAATTGAAATTAAGCCTAACCGGCTGTTTGTTTACTGAGGGCTTCAATTGAAAGATGAGTACAGCCCGGAGTGTTATACAGAGACAGCGGCTATTATATATATATAATATGTAGCTGTAAATAATAGACAAATTTTCTTTATAGGTTAACATTGAGGTGAGCAACTAGAGTTAGTACAAAGCATCCTTTAGCCTATTTATCTTAGAGTGCTTCGTTACTTCTCAGTCTGTAGAAGGATACTTCTAAAATTCCTAGGGAGATAACTCTATGAAACCTCGAGCAACGTTCCTTCGTTCAATTTGCATACATCTTTCACCAGTATTTAGAGTTAATATTCATAAAAAAAGGTTTAGAAAAAATCACTCAAAAAGGAAGCAAAACTATTAAAAAAATTACTTTTGCCCTCCAAAGTGATTAAAATTCTTATCAATAAAATTTTTATCAATCTCGAAGATTCCAGAGAAAGAAAGATACAAAAATATCTTTCATTATGCAAAAAAAAAGAAAAAAAGATGCAAATAGAGCAGTTGGTTTGAAACATATTCCGAAATTAACGATTCTAAGAACTGAATCATAAATTTTTTAAGGTAAAATTTAAAAATTTGATATTTATAATGATTTTTATATAAAGACATATTGAAGGGGAAAAAACCGCTTCAAATGTAGGGGAAAAATTTATAGTCCAGACCCCCATTAACCCAGCTTAATATTTTTCTAACTGTATGTTATTGTCATCTGCTGCTATTCATATGTTACGAAGAAATCATGACATATTCATCATATTCATAATGTGAATCATAACATATTCATGTATTCATCCCTTGCGCCGGAGTGAAAATTTGCAGGATAATTTAAATAGGTGTTTTAATCCATTCGTGTTTCTCATTTCTCAAGAATGCAAATTAGTTATTAACCCTCGGTTTAAGAAGTAACATCTATGCATTCGTCAAAGAATAACAAATTAATATAGCGACTTTTCCATTTTATAAAATGCTGGAATACGTTTTACTTCCTTCCCTTTTAGCTAAGATAAACAATACCACGATAGTGCAATTTTTCTGCTGCTAAATTAAGGCTGTTGTGTACTAACCCTATTGGATTGGATCACGTCAGTGTTAACCTTTTCCCTAAAGGGTGGGATAACATGTATCCCATGAATTCGGGCCCATGAAGGAATATATATATATATATATATATATATGTGTGTGTGTATATATATATGTATATGTATATATATATATCTATATGTATATGTATATATATATATATATATATATATATATATATATATACATATATATATATATATATATATATATATATGTGTGTGTGTGTGTATATATATATATGTATGTATATATGTATATGTATGTATATATATATATATATATATATATATATATATATATATATATATATATATATATATATATATATATATATATATATATATATATATATATATATATACATTCATGGGCCCGTATTCTTGGGACACATGCTATCCCACCCCGTAAGGAAAAGGTTAACCTATGGAGAAAATGTGTCTACTATTTACAGCTACATAAATGCCGATAATCCAATAAAAATGGTATTTTCAGATAGCCTGAACTCTTCGGCACCTTGCAACAGGATTTATTTTATAAATTTCATCCACCAAAAGAATTGATGACCGTTTAAAACACACTAGACCAGATTTTTTCACCGAATAAATTAAATTTAAAAATATTACTTGCATTTAAAAGAAAAACGAAAAATTGCTCAAGGTGTAAAATTTCATTCTCTATTGTGGAGTGATTTTTTTTTAAATCTTTAAATCCAAGTCGGCAATCCTTGGACACTTTTTCTCAATAGGTTAACATTGAGGGGAGAGAATCTAATAGAGTTAGTACACAGTAGCCTTAATTTTACGGTCAACAAAAAAAATTTCCAATTTCAGCCAAATGATTGAAGTAAATCCACAATTGCCGTCTAAACCTAATGATGAAGGACTGGGGGGGAAAAAGTTAAAAGTAGTGATTAGTTAGCATGTAGCCCAATTTATATCGATCTTGTTTTATATTCTTACAAATAGAACTCTAAGGTCTTACATGTAGTATTAGACAGATATCTTTGCCCAATTTGAATAAAGAGAGAACGTAAGAAATTTCTATATTGACAAGAAAATTCTTGCTAAGATTTAAATCAACAAATATTTATTTATTTATTTATTTATTTTGCATACACATGGCACGTGCTTGCTTTCGGAAGAAACCTATGAAAACGAAAGACGCGAATCAACATCCGAGCAAATTCTTTCCTACAGAGAAAGAATGGTTGCTGTTTAATTTGCATTTGAATGTTGGAAATGATAGACGACGTTACTTACTACTGCAGTTTCTCACTTTCTTTTCGAAACAATGGATGAAACATGTTTCTAATGTAACAAATGAATCGTATTGTACAGTGTGTAACCTCCAGAGACCAAAATATGACTGATTTTTATTTTTTATTTTTTTTTTTTTTGGGGGGGGGGGGGGGGAGAGGGGAAGAGCTGCTTCAGTGCAAACAAACTGCTAACCTGTTTCAGAGCAGCTAACCTGTTGCAGTAGATTTCTCAGCTGGAGTAGAGAATTTTTGTTCAGTTCACCTTTAATTTTATTTTTGTCTCAGTTCTGTTACATTTGGAGAGGTTTAGAATTCTATTTTTTGTTGTTAAAACTAAAGATTTAATTCTACAGTACAAAGGTTATTCATCAAAATAAGAATTATTTTTTTTATTTAGAAATGGATCTATGATCCATTTAATTAACAGTAAAATAAATTATTCAGAACGAAAAATATATATGAGGCGGTAGAAGACAAAGCGGTGCAAGTCAGTGAGTCAAGTGGTGTAAGTCAGTGAGTCAAGTGGTGTAAGTCAAAGCGTTTTACTGCAAAAACTACAAAAAATTCCACTGTAAATTGAAAAAATTATAATTCATAATAATTATTATAATATTGCAAATAATATTGCAAATAATAATTATTTGCAATTCCACTATAAATTTAACATAGAGATTACATTTTTGCCCTCAACTAAAAAAAGTTCAAAATGAAACTTTGCCTTTCACCGCCTCATATATAAAACAATTCAGTGACTAACTGACTGACAGATAAGCACAGACTAAACAGCTGGATCTAAAGGGCTGAAATTTTGTATGGCGATTCTTCTTATAGTGTAGAGGTGCACTAAGAAAGATTTTGAAAAATTCTTCTTAGATTTTTTTAAATTAAATTTTTAAGCTGTTTTTGTAACTTTTTTTAAGTTTGCATTTAAAATAATAATCTGAGGGTTATAAAATTTATATCACGAGAAAGATCATAAAAATTCCTTTAAAATGAAATCTTTTCAAAGCTTTACCTCCATTTTCTGATTTTTGGTGAATTTTTAAAGATTGATATTTAGATTTCAATTTATTAAGTGCTGATCTCGTGGTTTCAATTCTTTTTGTGATACTTTAAATTAATTTTGCGTCAGGTGCATAACAACGAAATAAATTGACAAAAAAAATGCTGAAATACGGTAAAAGATAAAATTTAACCATTAAACTAATTGAGATGGAAGTTTTTTAAGAATTTAATTCAAAATAGTATGTTTTACGGATATAAAACATACAAATTAATTGCATACATTGACCGCTCTATTTAATTTGAATATTTTCTTCTATATTATTTTGTCGATAAAAATATCCGTCATGATTTTTTTAAATATATTTTTGGGGTTTTTTTGGCATTTATTGCATACATTGACCGTTGTATTTAATTTGAATGTACACTGCTGGCCACTGTAAATGCAACACCCTGAAGGAAACATGCAAATAACATGAAATTTACAACATGCATTAGCGGATGTGAGATATGCAAATGATTAGAATTTCAGAGCAGACGCACATCACGCGCGCCTGTGGCGTCACTTCAAAGCGCTATTTAAGGCTTGGAGATTTCGACGATTTCAAGTTCGGCAATTGTGTTTTTCTTGTGGTTTTTTCAAAAAAAACGATCAATTATGCCTCGTCGAAAACAGCGATCATCTTTTGATCAAGTATCCGAGTTCGACCAGAGGAAGGATAGTGGCCTACCGAGATTGTGGATTATCTTTCAGGGAAATCGGTAGTCGTGTTGGACGAAACCAAACAACTGTAATGCGGATATGTGATCGTTGGATGCAGGAGGGTACGACGGACCGGCGTGTTCGATCGCATTCACCTCAGCGCAAAACTTCACGTGATGACAGGCAAATTGTGCGCATGGCAGTGACGGATCGCTCAGTCACATCACGAACCATAGCACAGCACAGCACATGCAGTCTGTAACGCATCATCCAGTGTCTGCGCGTACCATTCGACGCCGTTTACAGCAGAGTGGTCTGTCCGCAAGACGTCCATTGCTTTGTCTACCCTTGACGCAGAACCACAGACGTCTCCGCCGCCAATGGTGCGATGACAGAAGGCTGTGGACGGTAGAATGGAATGAAATTGTCTTTACTGACGTGTCACGCTTCTGTCTGCAACACCACGATGGTCGCATTCGAGTCTGGAGACACCGTGAAGAGAGGATGCTGAACAGCTGCGTTATGCACCGCCACACTGGTCCTGAACCGGGTATTATGGTATGGGGCGGTATTGGATATCACTCTCGCACACCTCTAGTACGCATTGCCGGTACTTTAAACAGCCAGCGCTACATCTCCGAGGTGTTGGAGCCAGTTGACCTTCCTTACCTTCAGAGCTTGCCCACAGCCATATTTCAACAGGATAATGCGCGACCACACGTGGCACGCATTGTCCAACGGTTCTTCGTCAATCGCCAGATTGAATTGCTTCCCTGGCCGCCTCGCTCTCCGGATCTTTCGCCGATAGAAAACATGTGGTCCATGGTTGCTCTACGGTTGACCCAGATTCCATCCCCAGCTGCCACAGCAGATCAACTTTATCAACGTGTGGAAGCTGCTTGGTCTGCTGTACCCCAAGAACTCATCCAAAGCCTCTTCGAATCAATGCCCAGGCGTGTGGCAGCGGTGATCTCCAACAATGGCGGCTACTCTGGCTACTGATTTTGGCAGGAACCACACTTCACAGAAGTCTATAAATTTAATCATTTGATACTTGGTCAACATGTTATCTACAAAATAAATTTTGTTGTGATATCTCTTGTCTTTCTTGGTGTTGCAATTTGGGTGGCCAGCAGTGTATATTCAGCTAGTAATTTATATTTTGGGGATTTTCTCTAATTTAATTTTAAACAAATACCACCTATTTTTTAGAATAGTGAATTAGTAGACGATTTTAGTTCCTAAATAATGAGGCATGGTGGTGTCTTAAATAGTGTAAGACAACCACTTTCCCGATTACAGTTCTGATATTATAACCCTGGATATTATATGAAAGACCTCAACAGCACGCAAGAGGCATCGAATTCAGATCAGTGATTTGCCATTTCTAATATTCGAATTATATTAATTTTTAATATTCAATAATAATCAATAATTTCCAACATTCAACGCTTGCATCTGCAAAACTCCGAAGCCGTCATCAAAAAGTTAAAAATGCCGGGAATCTTTGGGAGGGGATATGCAAAGAATGAACGCCTTGAAGTTTTCAACACTAAGCGACACTCTCTATTTGTAAAATTAATTTGAAATTTCATAAAAAAATTGAAAGTGGTTTGGAACGTAATATTTTATTTTTTCCTTTACACGCCTTTTCAAAAACTTTTTATTCCTTAAGTGAGACTTTATATAAAAAAAATCATATTTTTTTTAAAAATGGCATGACATTTTGAACTTTTGTCTTGAAGAAATTCAATGTTTATGAAATACTTGCCAAACTAATGAAAAAAATTTTGAGTCACTGTGGACTAATGATCTACTAGTGTTCAGGATTTTTACTCTGCATTATGAAGAAAGTTTAATAAAAATACAACAAAATGATAGTTTAATAAAATTAATGAAGGATAGATATATCTGTTTAAAGCAAACCCTGGAAAATTCCACTCTGAGAAAATTAGGCAAGGGACCTTAAACGTAGTTTTTTTTTTAATTTTCAATTTTTATCTCTACATACAAAATGAGAGTAATTAATATTATTTTTTACTGCATTGAATCCACAAATAAATATTTTGGGGTAGAATAACGCCTTTTTTGAATTTTTTCTTTCAAAATGGCTCCATGGGCATCATTTCCTTCTGATTTCTCACAAATTTCTCAGAACTGTTAATTGAAGTATTTGTCGCAAAACTGTGATTTATTGTTTGAAACCGTAAATATTTTTCAAATTTAGAGACCATGAAAGGAAGAAAAAAAATGCAAAGATATTTTTTTAAATAATACACTAAAAATAAAAAATTATTTATGGCTTCTGATTCATACCAAAAGAATTCACTGCACAGTTATATTTATACTTACGTGGTAAATTTTACAAAAAAAAAAAAATTAAGGTTTTTAAATGATATGGAATGTTCCTGGAGCGTTTCAAAAAAATTTTTGAAAATTAGGCCATATTCTGCCACAAAATACTAATTTGTGAAATCTAAGTGTCTTCAATGTAGTAAATAAGATTTTCAATTATTTGCCTATTGTATACAGAGTTGAAAATTGAAAAAGTTTTAAAAAATCGATGTTGAAGGTCCCTTGCTCTCTTAAAGTACAAATGTTCGGATGTGTCCGCCTTGTCAACACAACATTAAAAAAAACTGACGTTTCTGGCAATGTAAGCATCTTCAAAATGTGCTTTTTGGGCTATTTCATTTCCAAAATCCGCAGTATACATTGTGAACCCCTTCCCCTCCACACAAAAAAAGTGACGTGACTAGTAATGTAAGTACCTTCAAAACATGCGGTTTTGGCTATCTCATTTCTAAAATACTCATAGTATACTTTGTGAACCTCCTTTCCCCCCCTCCCCCCTAAAAAATTACGTATGTAGTAACGTAAGCTTCTTCAATGCATGCGGTTTCTGCTATCTTTTTTCCAAAATCTTCACAGTATACTTTGCAACCCCCCCCCCCCCACACACACACACATAAAAAAAAATGACTTGGCTAACAGAGTAAGCACCTTTAAAACGTGCAGTTTCTGCTATCTCATTTCTAAAATCCTCATAGTATACTTTGGAAACCCCTTTTCCCCCCTCCCCCCCCCCAAAAAAATGACGTGTGTAGCAATGTAAGCTTCTTTAATACATGCGGTTTCTACTATCTCTTTTCCAAAATCCTCACAGTATACTTTGTAACCGACCCCCATTAAAAAAAATGACGTGGCTATCAATGTAAGGACTTTCACAACATGCGGTTTCTGCTATCTCATTTCTAAAATCCTCATAGTATACTTTGTGAACCCCTTTCCCCCTCCCCCCCCCCCCCCAAAAAAAAAATTACGTGTGTAGCAATGTACGCTTCTTCAATAGATGCAGTTTCTGTTATCTCTTTTCCAAAATCCTCACAGTATACTTTGTAACCGACCCCCATTTTTAAAAAAATGACGTGGCTATCAATGTAAGGATCTTCAAAACATGCGGTTTCTGCTATCTCATTTCTAAAATCCTCATAGTATACTTTCTGAACCTCCTTCCCCCTTCCCCCCTCCCCCCCAAAAAATAAATAAATAAATGAAGTGTGTAGTAATGTAAGCTTCTTCAATACATGCGGTTCTGCTATCTCTTTTCCAAAATCCTCACAGTATACTTTGTAACCGACCCCCATTTTTAAAAAAATGACATGGCTATCAATGTAAGGGCCTTCAAAACATGCATGCGGTTTCTGCTATCTCCTTTCTAAAATCCTCATGGTATACTTTGTGAACCACCTTTCCCCTTCCCCGCCAAAAAAAAATGACATGTCTGTCAATGTAAGCATCTTCAAAACATGCGGTTCTGCTATTTCATTTCCAAAATCCTTACAGTATACTTTGTGAAAACGAATTTGGAAAAACAAAACAATTGAGCTGTCTCAGAGAATATCGTATCCCCCCCCCCCTTGACCCACTGACGCTATCTACTGAAAACTCAGATACAGCCACACCAGTAATTTTATTGCGAGCCACATTTGTGTATTCCGTTTCCTTAACTTCTCCCGAAAAACCGTCGACTTCGCCTCTGCGATCAGAAACAAAAACTTATGGCTTTTCCTGAGGAATGCGGAAAGGGGGGGTCGAGCGAGCCCAAAACAAAAGAGAAATGGAGACAAATGAGGGAAGAAATGTCAGATGTCCTTATCTTTGTCTCCCTAGGCAGGATGAACCGGGCATTAGTGACGACCGAAAAGAAGATAGAGGTGTTATGCGGGGTTTAATGGGATTCAGTTGATCTGGTAAACAAAAAAGAAAAGAAAGCCCACGGACAATCCTTTTCGTAGCTTAAGATTTTAGCCACGCATCAATGCGCTTTTCTCTGTATCTTCATTCATAAGACTCGAGTCGAAGACTTACGAGTGAAAGTGAGCCAATGGTAATCTCGGCAGTGAAATACAATTGCAAACCGCATTTTTCTATTGTAAATCCTAATTTATTCACAATTGATTACAAATAATCAATTGTGAGTTCTTCATTGCAGGTTGTACAGGGTGTCAAAATGAATGCCTCAATTTCATAGGTGTACTACGCAAAATGTAGTCAATGCATTCATTCAAAATATACATACATGCAGAGGTAATATACAAAAGTCTTCATTCATAAGAGTATTACATGCAGAGGTAATATACAAAAGTCTTCATTCATAAGACTATTACATGCAGAGGTAATATACAAAAGTCTTCATTCATAAGACTATTACATGCAGAGGTAATATACAAAAGTCTTCATTCATAAGACTATTACATGCAGAGGTAATATACAAAAGTCTTCATTCATAAGACAAAAGTCTTCATTCATAAGACTCGAGTCGGAGACTTGCGAGTGAAAGTGAGCCAGTGGTAATCTCGGCAGTGAAATACAACTGTAAACCGCATTTTTCTATTGCAAATCCTAATTTATTCACAATTGATTACAAATAATCAATTGTGAGTTCTTTATTGCAGGTTGTACAGGGGGTCAAAATGAATGCCCCAACTCCATAGGTGTACTACGCAAAATGTAGTCAACGTTTTCATTCAAAATATACATACATGCAGAGGTAATATACAAAAGTGACGAATAGTATGTAGTTTGTAATGTTATATTCGCACAAGAGATGGCCCAATCGTTTTTGCGGAGAGAAAACAGGCATATGCTGCATTCAGTTACACGTTGTAAAATGGCGACGTGGAGAGTTCTTAGTAGTAGGCGTTTGCAGATGAAACCGTGCGATTTTTTTTACGAACCGTGCGGGTTCGTAAAGGATCGCGTCTATGTGCCTCCAGGTCCAACGACCATGATTGATTTAAAAACCCGTATCAGAGTTGCTATCACCAGCATCGATACAGACATGCTGCACAAAGTTTGGCAAGAATTACATTTCAGAGTTGATATATGCCGTATAACAACAGGAGCGCATATCGAATATCTCTGAGGAGTACATTCAAAACTTTTATATATTACCTCTCCATGGATGTATATTTTGAATGAATGCATTGATTGCATTTTGCGCAGTAAACCTATGAAATTGGGGCATTCATTTTGACTTACCCTGTATTTGAAGAATGAAACCTTCGAGTTATCGTTTATTTACCTCAGCTGTGTAGTACATGTCTCGAAGTTTGGAGACCGGGCTTCGAATCTCAGTTCTGGCAGACGTTCCTTACAGAAGCTCTCGATCAATCAGGAGAGGGATAAAGAACAGTTAGGAAACATCTGAGAAAAAAAATCGTGGTGGATAAAAATATCAGTGTACACGGTAAAAGAATAAAAAAATTTAAGAATAAGACCAACATTCAATGACATTGGTCACAAAAAGAAAGAAGGAAAATATAAGGAAAGGTATTCAAGAAATGTAAGTTTCTTACATAGCCGGGATAGTTCTGTTTCCGCACTGCTTCCCTTAAAACTTGGAGATTCGGGTTCAAATTCCAGTACCATCAGACAATCGTTGAAAAGTACTCTATTCCTTGTTCTAAATTATGAGCAATTTTTTATTTTGAATTAGTGGAAATTGCATTTAGCGATTCATTTAATATACCTCCTTAACTTCGTGCCCGAAACAAACGCTTTAAAATGCGTGTCAAATAGAGAATAGTACTGTAGTAAATTAAGATAAGAAACACATACAAATCACACATGAATTAATATCTTAATTCTTATCCTTGCATACTCGTGCACTCAAAAGAGTTCAAATATTTTAAAACGTGCTTGAGACTGAAAATATATTTTTCCCCCTTTTAGGTACTGTCTAAATATTTCCTTGACCAAGTAAATTAGAGTAACATAATATCTCGAAAATCTCGCATGTGTAGATGTAATAGTTACTATGTAATTGGAATTCTGGTTCTTTTGTATGACATTTAATAAACGGGAGCACTGTACCTCTAAATGTGCAGGAAAGGGAAAAGGACACAATTTTCGAATAATGGAATATGTTACTTAAAGCTGCAAGATTTTAAATCTTCATACGGTTGACGATATTTCCCAGACAGGAAAAAAAATAGAAAAATAATGCTGACTTACGATATAAAAAACCGTCAATTCAACGTTTTTTTACCATAAGTTCTGAAGGTAAAGAAAAAAACATGTATTGAACTACAGCTTTCTACCGCTAATTCTGAGTGCAGTTATCGAGCGTCACAAACTGGACCTATTTCAAGGAAATAGTCTGACGTTAAACAACTGGTTTTCTAATGGTATTTAATTCTCCAACTCCTTTTTCTTAACAGATTTCTGTTTCTTGCCCCCACAAGATGAAAGAGGGTTGTTACAGCCCGACCGCCCGCACTCTGGATTGCACCACAATTTTCTGCCTAACATTCCTAACATTTCTGCCTAACATTGCCAAATATTCCTTAGAACTTCAAACAGCATGCGCTGTAGCCATTTTCAGACAAGATAAATGCAAAATTTTAAGGACCAGTTATTAGTATTCGTGGTATTCTTCATTCTTAACTAAACTTCATGGTTTTACCGTAAAATAACGTTGAAGCTAATGACACCCAAACTACTTGTACTTTCCTCTTCACATATGGATTTTTTTACATTGTATGTTTCATTAGTTTAATTGTTTTATAACAGTCTTCAATAGCTTTTTAAGCATGTTATAAACAATGCAGTCCTCTTCAACCAATAGCGTGTTAACAGTATGATAAAAACGTCAAAACTATAAGATAAATCCTGTTGAATTACTCATGAAAATTTCTCGGATAATCAAATCTTACAAAATTCAAGGGTAGGTCGAATTTTTTACTTTCTTCTCCTTATCCTCCTTTCTTCTCCGATAAAGCTGAAATCATACAGAAGACACTCTGCAAATTTGGGAGAGAAGCATACTTAGAGTACAGTGAGGCAAGAGGCAACCAGAATCATTCTCTGTATAGAAGGGGGATTCTAAGAAAGGAATTTTCTTTTTTTATAATGTGGGGATTTGCCGAAAATCAAATTTGGAATTCCTTTTTCCTACTAATTTATAGCCTCCTGAAAGGAGATTGCCATCTCCTCTCCCCCCAGCCCCCCAAGTTGCTGCAATGTCAAACATTAATCAAAAGATACGAAAATCTATGTCTTATTCATGCGGAAGAAAAGATAATCTATTTTCCGGTAAATTTCAGAAGCGATTAATAATTTTGAATATTAATAAACACCTATATAGGTGTATCTCTTTTAACAGATTGTTCACCGGCAATTTTATATAAATACATTGCTCAAAACAATTAGGGGACCACATGGTTTTAACGAAATTACACAAATACTTACACCGATAAGTAACATAAAATAAATCATTCATAATTTAAAGCCTAGCAGGAAAGAGAAGAAGAAAACTTCATATGCAAATCAAAGTTCATGACGTCAAAAACCAGAAAAAAAACATAAGGGCGGAAATCGGAATGTTGCAGAAACGTCTGTTTCACTGCCTTAACTGTGAAATTCGATTGTTCAGTTATTCCTTTTGAGAAAAGGTGACTTGAAAATATCTCAACAACGTGATTTACCGGAATCCATGGCATGGCGTATTATAGGCAGTCTTGAATCCAGGCAAACACAACGTAGTGTCGCGGACGCTGTTGGAGTCGCCAAAAGTGTCGTTGCAAGGCTGTGGAATCGATTCCAAGAAACAAGGAATGTTAGACGTCGACCAGGGCAAGGTCGGCCACGCGCCACTACAGCAACTATGACCGGTATATACTTTTAACAGCTCGTCGAAACAGAACAGACAATGCTACTCAGCTGCAAAGACAGTTGCTCTTGGCAACAGGACGAAGGGTGTCCAGCCAAACAGTACGGAAAGGGGCACTCGAAATAACCCCACATTCGTTCGTGAAAGATCACAATACAGACGAGCTGGTTTTATGGTATGGGGTGGAAACAGCATAGGTGGACGTACGGACCAGCATATCATTCGGAATGGTACTTTCACAGCCCGAAGGTATGTAGACGAGATACTGAGACTTCATGTCATACCTTACGCTGCAGCTATTGGAGATTCCTTTGTTTTCCAGCATGATAATGCCAGACCGCATACAGTTCGTCTTGAAGAGAACATGCTTGAAGCTGAAACAATACAGCGTATGGAATGGCCAGCGTGCTCTCCTGACCTGAATCCAATCGAGCATGTTTGGGACATGCTCGGACGACGCATTGCTGCGAGACCAAGGCCTCCTTTTACTCTCCGATAGTTGGAAATTGCACTTCTTGAGGAGTGGAACAGTATTCCCCAAAGTCTTATCGATAGCATCATCGCATCCATGAGAAACAGGTGTGCAGGAGTATTAGCTGTTCGAGGTGACCATACGCCATATTAAAAATCTTGCATCATTTCTAAACAATACTTTTTTTATCGTTTACATGTAACTAAATTGTTGCCCTAAATCATCTTTTCATGTTTTTTCCATATTTTCAAAGAATTAAAGCTTAATTACAAAAATTTTTACGTCTTTTTTTTCTGTATTGCGCATTGATACGCGTGTACTATCCATTTTATGCCAATACGTGGTTGTCTCGCACGGTTTTCTTAACTTCTTTGCTTGCTCCCCTAATTTTTTTTGAGCAGTGTATATACGCAAGTAACCTGCTAATACTGAAATTTTGGATTAAAGTAAGTTTTTTTTTTATTTTCTGAAATTTGTTTTCTTTATATGGAGGTTTGAGAATCATAGTTTAAATAATAAAATATGGGAATTTCCCTGAACCTCCTTCAGTTCACAGTAAAGGTAGTTTTCACTTAAAGTAATGTTCAGTTGACCAAAAATTTCTACAATATGACTTTCCTTTACCAAATCAGTGTTGAAACATTTGAATGTAAAAACACGAGTTTTCTCGGTACTGGCCAACAATGTATCAATATTTCCCATTTTACGATTACTTATCTCCCATTGCCATAAATACTTAATCGCAAATCAATTTATCTCGTGAATTTTTCCCATTTTTCCTCCTTAATTCACGCTCAGAGTCGAGCCAGTACTGTTTTTTAGGTTTGAAAATAAATAAAAAAAAGGCATTCTCTAACTCGTTTAGTGACAGAGAGAGAGGATGGGGTTGGACCAAAAAAAGAGTGAAAATGGTATTTGGGGAGATTTCTATTGACCTACAAAGCGAGTTTCCGGAGTAAATAAATAATCAATAATTTTTCCCACGTTAGCAAAATTCTTCCTTTACTAATGGAAGGAGAAACGTAAAAAGTTTGCTGAAATCGCAATTTTTTCCCCATAACCGTACTCTAGTTAATATTTTAAAGTAACAATACTTAACAATTATCCCTTCAAACAAAGTGAACATTATATGCATGCAGAAACCTAGTTTTTAATATTAAGGACTACTCCTGGAATTTGTGTGACCCCATTGTTTCTTATCTGCGTGCCTTTTTGTTCTTGAGCTCACATCTGTCATCTGTCATTTGTGCCTTTCTCTCTAATAGTAAAATCTTCAGTCATTAACTCTCTCCGCTTAGGTAATAGATAACGCCATCTGTCGATCAAAACATAAACTATTATAAAAGAGATATCAATTATTTGGGAAAAAGTAATAAGAGATATGATGGACACTGTCAATAAAGGGTTATTAAAACAACAATAGCGAAGCGTATTATTTTCATTTATAAAAATGTCATTGCGAGCTATTTACAACCGTTCATATAACGTCAATTAACGCATCAGATTGAATCAATTCCCCTTGAATAATTCAGTATTAAATCTTAATCTCTGTATGGGAAGGGATTAACTTCGTTAGATGCCTCTTTTGTTGTCACCTGGATGACTAATTTCATGAACATCGGGATTTATTTTTTATGGAGATGCTTAAAACTTCGTTAATTATGATGATTGAATATGTTTACGTCTTTGCAATGCATAAATATCAATTTTGAAATCTATTATTACGTACAACGAGCGTGAGAAAATTTCTTTGCGAAAAGAAATTTGCATCGACTTCTCCCAATTTCTGTTTCCTTAGGCGAGGCATCAGTTGATATCGCAGATGTTATATCGCAATATAATTCTATGGGAATGTTACTCTCAGAATTTTACGACTCGCAGATGAACAAATGGAGATTTTTAAATTCTGCTTTTTTAGAAGTTCAATCAAAAGAGTTAAAAACTTCTAATTTTTAAAAAGGCATCAAGTTTGTTGGTGCGTTTTGCTACAAAATTTGAATTGCCATTTGAAAACATTTTAGAATTAAAAAAAAATATTCAAAAACGTGCACTTTGTAATTGAAAATCTATTTTCTAATGAGGAAAATATAATTTAAAAATATACATTAAGCTCATCTGTCATTGGAAAATACTAAGAGCAAAGTTCTACAAAGCTTAACATAAGGAATGAGCATTTGTGATGTCAGTTAATGTACCCTTTTTCTTAAATGACCTTGGCAATGATTAAGTGTGTGTACATTTATCCTTTAAATACAATGTGTTAAACTACGCGTAATCCCTACAAGTAACGGAACCAGTTTTAAGTGACTGCAATAGCTAGATGATTCTGCCACAAATCAAAATAGTGTTGTTTTTACATTCTTCATATTTAAAGAAATGTTGACTTATTACATCAAACGATCTTATATTTTTTTACAAATCACCTCCAAATAACTTTCTATTTTTAGAACGAGAGTGGTTGTATATAATCAGCTGAATTTTTACCCTTTCCTATAGAGAGTGGATAAGACTTAACAATGTGCAAAATGAAAACTCATTATAACTATATACCTTCAAGTATCTTAGTAATTAAATCATTAAGTTTTGGGGAGAATTCCTGAAAATATTTCTTTAAACAGGCAATGTAATATTAAAATTTCGCACAAATACACAAATACTCATCGAAAGTGGACAAAATTTTCTTCAATTTATTACACATGTAAAAAGGATTATTATAACAAGAAAAAAAATCTTCATCTCCCGTCTTTTTTCACTTGTACTAAACATTACTTATTGGTTATCAAAAATTTGTAGTTCAATTGTTACGCATAAAAGAATAGTGAAAAAATAGTGGACAAAATGAATGAAAATGTATGAAAATATGCAACATTCTTTAATTCATTTTTATTTATGAAAAACTCTTCTAATCAACTGCAAAATCCTCTTCCATTGCGAAGAATTATAAAGAAAGACGACAAACAATCGATTTTTTTCAGTTGAAAATGTTAAAAAGTGGTAAATAATCAGGAAATGTGAATAGTGTAACTCAGAATGAAAACTCGTTATTCGTTAAACCAAATATTCGTTAAAGTGAAACAAAAGCTCTTATACCTTGTAAAAGGCAATTTTGGTCGTTTCTTGAAAGAGTTATCCATTTCGTCCGCAGCTCCATGATATCAGACAATATACGTACATAACAAATACTTATATCCTTACAATGTTTAAACCGATCTGTTAAGTGAATAACAACTGAAATGCGAGACCCTTTTGAAAACTTTTAATGTATTCAAGTATCACTTAAATCCAGTGGGCATTAAATTTGCACATAATATTTATACTTTGATCATAAAATTAACGATAATTTTTCATGCTCTACAAGTCTGTGTTTAGATGGCAAAATGTTATAAGAAATTTACGTGACAGCAATTCTAACATTCAAAATGTCATGAAAAATCAGTAAATTGTTTTACATGAGCAAACATGGTACCAGTGTTTCAGAAAAATAGCTGGCTATTACTTACAGTAGTTACAGTAAATAGAAAATATCGGCGAACGAGAGTGGGAAAAACTCAGTTTTTTTATAGAAAAGTTTCTTATAACATTTTTCCATCTGAGCACAGAAGTAACGACTAGGGATACGTGATTTTCGTATTTACGAAATACATGCGAATAAATGCGAAATTTGCGATATGAGTGAATAAATGCAAAAACTATTATTTTACTACTTTTCGGCGAAAACTCGGCGATAAACAGCTTTTAAGAGAAATTTGGTAATAATAGCAATAGTTTATTAATATAATTGCTTATCTAAGACCATCCACGGTCTTTAACTGAGAAATCTCACTCTCGAAATTTGCTTATAACTTATTGCTTAAGACTTAAGGCTGCTATGTACTAAGAAAAAAATCGTATTTCCCTTTTCCTCTTCTTGCAGACTCTTGTGGTGGGAGGAGTCCAGCTGACAGTTCGAGAATTCCACCCCCCCTTAGGATTGACATTTTGAGGGATTGTAATGGCTCTCTCTCTATAGCGGGGTTAAGAGCTGCCCCCAAATTTTTTATTTAAAATATATTTTTGTCAACTATTTACAGGTACATAAATACTGATAATCAAATAAAATTGATATTGTCAGATAGCCTTAAATTTCCTGCAAAGTGCTACAGGATTCATTTTATAAATTTCGTCCACCGAAGGAATTTATGAGCGTTTAAAACACACTATACCAGATTTTTCCCCGAATAATTTAAATTTTAAAATATTAATTGCATTAAAAAAAAAGAAAAATGTAGACAAATGTAAAATTTCTTTCTCTATGACGGAGTACAATTATTAAAAATAAATCTTTGAATCCAAGTCGGCAATCCGTGGACAAATTTTCTCCATAGGTTAACATTGAGGTGAGCGAATCCAATGGGGTTAGTACACAGCAGCCTTAAGGACGAAAATGCGGAGACTACTACAAATACCTTGTAAAAGGCACCTCGTTCGCTCTTAACTAAGAATTTTGATACTTCCTAACCAAGTACGTAAAGTGTGATTTTTTTTAAATAACAGCGAAATTTTTTTATTTATATAATTTCTTTGCAAAAAAATATGAAATTTTATACATTGTAATTTTTCTTTGCGAAATTTCGATTATTTTTTATGCGAAATTTACGTACCCCTAGTAATGGCATAAAATCTGTTCTTAGCGGAAGATTCGCTAGATAGTTATGTATAATATCGTATTTAAAGGGTAGACACCACTAAATTTAACGCTAGAATTTAATCAGTAAGACAGGTACCCTAAAAAAACCACACAAATGTACCCTGCTTTACGGTTCTTTATAAAAAACACTCTGGTATACCAACCGTGGGAAAATACTTTACAACATACAAAATCCAACCCACATGACTAAACCTTTAGCGAACCGTAGTTTCATAAATTCGCTGCACTGATCTTCGAAGAAAATTGTTAAATCCGAACAACACAATGCTACGCATCAGACTCATTAAGCGTTTGAGATTTCTTTCTTTTTGAGTTCAAAACTAGGGGAAAAAATAGGTTGTCACTTTTCACGTCTGTTTGGGTGCAATTAGATGTCAAACAATTACCGAAGTATATGGACTCTGAATGAGGTTAATTATTATTGATTTTTTCCTTCGCTGAGAAAATTCTGTCACTTTCACCCTGCCAAACAGAATGCTTTCCTTATAATCATGTACTATAATTCTACATTATTTTATGTTCTATTTTTCAGCTAAAATTTAAAATGTGGTTATTGAAGATTTTATTTTTTCATGCACTGAAGGTAATGTATTTCCGACAAACAAAAAATATTATTTATTCATTAAATTATTTTTATCTTTTGCGTATTTATTTCTTTATTTATTTATTTATAATTTTTTTTTTGCATTATATTATTTAAGAACAAAAAAATTCCATACTTCCGTTCCACAGTTTTTTATAGCATTAATTGCGCATTCATAGCATAAATATTATTTTTTATAAAGTCGTTGAATAATTTTTAGTCTTTTAGGATTTTTTCATTATACTACAGACACTCTAAGATTCATCCGATGGTTTCAGATGCATGTTTTTCTTTTAGCTTATCGTTCAAAAAATAATTTTCACTGATTCGTTTAAACCCATTCAATTTTTTCAGTTCTCTGCCTCGGGAATTATTCATCATCCTTCTCATTTTGATATTGGTATGTACGAGGTAAACAACGTCTGTAATTATACACACACACATTTATATATATATATATGAAATCAAATTAAGATTGCTATCGAAATAATGCTTAATGATGACGTTCGCTTATCATTTATCTTAAATCTCTTTATCATTGAGTGCCGACAATATCATTAAACTAAGGATTGTTTTTAAACGATGCGGTCATTAAAAAGAATAGACCTGGGTACTGGATAATCCTTCAAAAAAACAGATGAAGAAATCTTTTAGGACAGCAGATTGAATCTGCTATTTCCATAACCCGGCACATGAGAAGAAATTACTGTTAAGAAATGTTCTTGGTATCGATGAATCATGCATCATATTTATACGCAGTAAAGCAGCGAAGCTTCAACAAACATCATATTAAAACTGGTTTATGAGTACCTGAACACACCAATAAAGTTTATTTTGTCAATTTGGAATGCACTGTATTTCAGGATTTTAATTTTATAATTATATTTAAAATTATATAATTAATTAATAATGTAAATGGATGAATTTTTTTATTGGTTTGATATGCATAAAAGCTTATCAAAACAATTAAAGAATTTTGAAAATAAGTTCACAAATTAAGATAATTAATAGTCAATTTATTTTCAAAAGTTAAGAATTTATAATAAAACAAATAAATAAATAAAAGTCAATAACAAAAAAATTGTTAAATTATTACTATTCAATCTTATGATACAAAGGTTATTTTAAAATTTACAAGGAAGTAATCTGTATAAATCCGCATTACTAAAATTACCAATTATGTTGTAGATAAAACCGTAAGAATAGTTATTATTCCTATGGTTTTAACATGTTTAGTCTTTTTACTCTCTGGGTAAAATCTAATTATTGGACTAAGTTTGTTGAAAATATTTTTTAAATACTTATTTATGATGACAGGTACTGAATTCTCAAAATTTAAGTATTCCAAAATTATAATCAGACCTATTTCTATTCAAACGAAATTTTAACTTAATTATCATTTATACTGAAATATAAATCTAAGAAATTTGCGCTATGAAGACGATGAAAATTTCCCAAAAGTTCAAAATATTTCAAATAAAAGGCAAGATTTATTGTTACGGTTATTTTATGAGATACTATTATATCAATATACCTGTATAAATTGAGGTGATTTTTTATTGATGCTACTACACTCATACTAATAACGAATATAAGTTTAACCGTTGCAGGACTCTTTGATGTCTAGACACATTTAGAACCAACCATCCACACTTGATTTCAAGCATTTCTATGAGGCATAAGTGATTTAATATAGCTTAAATTGCTTACAGAACATTTAAACCAGAAGCATTGTATGGCTTTCGCAGTATGTTTTACTCACACAAATCTAGTATTACTGATAAGCCTTAAAAACAACATTTGAGGATAAAAGAGCTACATAAAAAAATCATTCAAAAAAGGTTAAGAGCTATGTTGTGATTTATATTATGTAATGAAGGTGACTGGGTTACCACCACTTTGTGCAGTTCTTTCTGATTATCATCCGCTCCCTTCTTTTGATCTATTTTCAACGTAAATGGGCTAAAAAAAAGTATTTAGACATTTAATTAATGCAGCTCTATTTTTGTATGGTTTTGGAATGTTATTGCTTTCGCATCATTTCCATACTTGTTTGTTAAGACTATATCAATCTGTCTTAGCTGTTAAAATACGTGACTGGCACTCAGAAATCTAATATTTGGAAGAAAAAAATGTGCTGACTTGATCTTTGCTATCTTGACAGAAATGGTTTGAATTACACAATTCAAAGAAAAGTAATCCCCGTTTACTCTGCGCCTTATGAAGATTTTTTTTTAATTTGAAAAGTCTATATATATATATATATATATATAACAGTTATATAGTTAAATATATAGTCTATATATATATATATAAAACAGTTCCGTGACTGACTGACTAACTGACAGATAACGCACAGACCGAACCGCTTGACCTAAAGGGCTGGAATTTTGCATGGCAATTCTTCTCATAGCGTAGGGGTGCACTAAGAAAGATCGTTGAAAAATTCTTCTTAGATTTTTTAAATTAAATTTTTAAGCTGTTTTTGAAACTTTTTTTAAGTTTGCATTTAAAATAATAATCCGAGGTTGTAAAATTTATATCACGAGAAAGATCATAAAAATTCCTTTAAAATGAAATCTTTTTCGAAACTTTACCTCTATTTTCTGATTTTTGGTGAATTTTCAAAGATTAATTTTTAGAATTTAATTTATTAAATACTGATCACGTGGTTTCTTTTCTTTTTGTGATGCTTTAAACTAATTTTGCGTCACGTAAATAACAACGAAATACATTGACGAAAAAAATTTTTTTTTTCTTGCTAATGCGGCATACCATTGGACATTATCCAAAAAAATATTAAAATACGGTAAAAGAAATGTTCCTCAAACTGTACTATATTCTTTAGTATGTTCTATTAGATTTAATTTGAATATTTTCTTCTACATTATTTTGTCTATGAAAATATCCGTTACGATTTTTTTATAAATATTTTTTTGACATTAATTGCATACATTGACCGTTGTATTTATTATAAATAAATAAATAAATATATATATATATATATAAATATATATATATATATATATATATATATATATATATATATATATATATATATATACTTTTTTTAATTAAGTGCATACATTGAGAGTTGTATTTAATTTGAATGTACTCCGTATCGAAGACCGGGTATTCAGCTAGTTTAGTATAACACACAAGTAGCATTAAGGGATATAGAAACCCAGATTCTTGTTTTGAAACATATTTCTTCATCCGGAAAGTTAAAAAAAATATCTCAGAATTCAAAATATATGGGAGGGTGAATATTTTAAAAATTTACATATCTGGACACGTAATCAAATTCTTTCTTAGAAAAAAAAAATAACTTTGTTTCCTCTTTTCTGTCGTTCAGTACTGTAACACGGGGTAGAGATACCCACCGCAATTTTGGCTGTTATCTAGATGAGCCACCTGCTTCGGGATTTGTAACCCTTTATCACCTAACCCATCATGAAAACTCCGGACTTAAGAGGCCCATCGATTTTGCATGCCCGTACTTTTCAGGTATTCTGAAGAGGCTTTTATACACGTAGGATAAACCTATGAACAGCAAAACTGTTGGTCAACGAACCTAAAAAATTTATCGAAAAATAACACGTTTATACTCAAGGTTAGAGGGTTTTTTTAATAAATATGATCCCTTCTTTCGTTAAAAAAATATTACAAGTTATTGAAAGTTTTAATCAAGAAATAATTGTATCTTATCGGATATTTATCAGATATTCCTTTATTTCAGTACATCTAATTTAAGCATAGAGATGGTATCCTATTTAATTTTCACTCAAAAACTTTTTCTTCGCATATTTAAATAGCATTGTAATGTTACTTAAGAATTATTTTTGAAAGGGTTAATTTTTATTGGATGTTTAAAAGAAATACAATGAAAGTTACGAAAATTATTAGTTACGAAATATTACTAAACACTAGATTTTATGTAATATTACGAAACCTTAAATCAAATCACTTTTCTTTGACTAATTCTTTAGACTTAATACTGGCTTATGATTAGTTAATTTCTGATTGTTCGTGCCTTCAACATATATACTTTCAACAACTATAGGGTGATTATTTAATGAATTTCCCTGTAGGGATATATTTTATTAAACGAAATCTTCTCCAGAACCTTGAATTGGAACGACATTTACAGACATATCATTCACTTCATTATTAAAATATCCTATATAACCAAGTGTTTATAATACTGTGGTGATTCGTTTCAAGAAATCACTAGAGAGGATGTGTTCCGGTCTCAACATATTAAGGAACATTTTAATTAACAAAGCGGTTTTTTTTAATAATATCTTCTAGGGAATATTATGGAGATCTTTACAGTACAGGAAGATATATGGAATCCAAAACTCAAAAATATTTGTAATTGACGTACCTTTTGAAATTTTGGAATCTGTATTCACTACAGAGAATTTCTCTCTCTTTGTTTCTTTTTAATTAAATATCATTAAACTAACTTATTTTTTTCTTGTGTATTTTTATGAAACATGTATGGTTTTTTTTAAGTTCTGAATGCAATTTTTTTATTCCATTAAATTTGCCTCGTTGGTTATAAACTCGTTTTCCCTTATGCAAAACAAATGCCATTGAACGACTGATGTTTCACTATACATTAATCATTAGTTGAGTCTATTTTCCAGCCCTTTTAATTTTTTATGCTTATGTTTTTACGACTTGGGTTAATTTCTGTCTAACAAATTTTCCTAATTACGAAGTTTTCAATATTAATTATTGAATTTCTTTCAATTGCGATTCAATTGCATGTGCATTTAAATATGATAGGAAGGTACGCAAAAAAGTTTCCTCAATTAACATCAGAAAATAATTTCTAAAAATATTCTTTCCATATACAAATACTAGCTGAAAACCCGTACTTCGCTACCGAGTACATTCAAATTAAATACAACGGTCAATGTATGCAACAAATGCCAAAAAATATGTTTAAATATATTTATAATAAATACAACGATCACTATATGCAATTGATGTAAAATAAAAAACGAAAGAATATATTTATAAAAAAATCGGCAGGGTTATTTTTATAGACAAAATAATGTAGAAGAAAATATTCAAACTAAATCTAATAGAACATACTAAAGAATATAGTACAGTTCAGTTTGGGGACCATATCTTTTACTGTATTTTAATATTTCTTTGAATAATTTCCAATCGTCTGCCGCATTAGCAAGGAAAATTTTTTTTTGTCTGTTTCGTTGCTATGAACGTGACGATAAATTAATTTAAAGTACCAGAAAAAGAAATCACGTGATCAGCATTTAATAAATGAAATTCTAAAAATGAATCTCTAAAAATTCACCAAAAATCAGAAAATAGAGGTAAAGATTTGAAAAGGATTTCATTTTAAAGGAATTTTTTGGATCTTTCTCACGATATAAATTTTATAACCCTCAAATTATTATTTTTAATGCAAACTTAAAAAAAGTTACAAAAACAGTTTTAAAATTTAATTTTAAAAAATCTAAGAAGAATTTTTCAAAAATCTTTCTTAGTGTACTCCTACACTATAAGAGGAATCGCCATGCAAAATTTCAACCCTTTAGGGCCAGCGGTTTGGTCTGTGCGTTGTATGTCAGTCAGTCAGTCAGTCAGTTACGGAACTGTTATATATATATAGATTATTTATTTCTTTTTACGTGCAAACGCATGTATTTTAAATATCATTTAATAACACAATATTTGCGTATAAAGCTTTCCAAACATACAATACTCGGCGGAAAAGTTTTTTATTGTCACTAAAACTTGTTTTTGGCGTTTTTCATACATTGATTATAAGGATTCTCGATTTAAACCTGACATAACTTCCAACATTAAAGCAAATAAAAATTTTGGCTTGAAATAATTTGACTCTGACATGAATGTTTTAACTGTGGTTTTTAAATTTAAACAAAGTATCTGCGAGTTCCCATGAATATTCTGTAATTTCACGTAAAAACTTTAATTAATTCGTGTATTCAATAACAAACGGATAAAAAAGGGGGTACATTCTGTTAATTAAATGAATGCGAACAATTCACCCCATCCTTCATTTCAAACACTTTTAATTTAAACTGGAGGTAAATTAAGATCTAAAATTGTTTCTAACATTCAGCTTTTCAAAAGTTAACCGACCGAAAAGTAGGGAAGATTAAACAGGTTTGCTGTAGGCTCGTGTGGATAAAGTTCCTTTAACGAATCACGTACTCTGAAATTCGTTTGTAATTTTAGAGGAACTAAAACTATTAGAAGATAAATCTTTAAGGAAATCTGGTGGGAGCCAGTTAAATGTGAAGTAAACTAATGCTGAAACTGTATGCATGGGTATGTTTTGTGCGTGTAAGTTTATGACTTTGAATTCTCAGATAGATACATAAATTTTTAATTATTGAGAAAAAAAAACTTCAAATTTTTTGACAAGTCATACTTAAAGATTTTTTTAGCTGTGAAATTAATGCATTTTCTTTAAATTGAGTTTATATTGTCTAGAAATCTGTTTGGGAAAATATTTAAATACGAGTTTTTTAACGTACAAAATTTACAACTTTAATGCAGATAATTCTTTATTTAAACTTTGATATATTCATTTTGATCTAAGAGTTTTAATTTTACATAGTCATACTTAAAGATTTTTTTAGCTGTGAAATTAATGCATTTTCTTTAAATTGAGTTTATATTGTCTAGAAATCTGTTTGGGAAAATATTTAAATACGAGTTTTTTAACGTACAAAATTTACAACTTTAATGCAGATAATTGTTTATTTAAACTTTGATATATTCGTTTTGATCTAAGAGTTTTTCTTTTACATAGTCATACTTAAAGATTTTTTTAGCTGTAAAATTAATGCATTTTCTTTAAATTGAGTTTATATTGTCTAGAAATCTGTTTGGGAAAATATTTAAATACGAGTTCTTTAACGTACAAAATTTACAACTTTAATGCAGATAATTGTTTATTTAAACTTTGATATATTCGTTTTTATCTAAGAGTTTTTCTTTTACATAGTCATACTTAAAGATTTTTTAGCTGTGAAATTAATGCATTTTCTTTAAATTGAGTTTATATTGTCTAGAAATCTGTTTGGGAAAATATTTAAATACGAGTTTTTTAACGCAAAAAATTTACAACTTTAATGCAGATAATTGTTTATTTAAACTTTGATATATTCGTTTTGATCTAAGAGTTTTTCTTTTAAACTGCGCAACGTGTAATTTGTAGCGAATTCAGAGAAATCTATAAAATGTACGGGGATCTTCGCATGGACGTTGCACTTGCACAAAGTAAAATACTTAGTTCAACACTATAAATGGAGTATTCAGAAACATTTAGCTTCCCTCTAGTGCGCGCTTGAATATTCACACAGTCTTATTGAAACTTCAAAAAAAAGAGCTTGTAGCTTAATTCACAATGAACTCTGAAACGATTAATCTTGCAAGTAATGTCAGCGAGAACACTGTAAAATTTTCCTTAAGGAAATCAATTCTTCAAATAAACTTTAAATTTTCATAAATTATAATGTCTAATTAAGCAATATAAATAAAAAAATTCTGATTTTTTTAAAAATTCCTTCTCGTGAGAGTACTTGATTATTTCCATAATCTTATTAAATTTCTTAAAAGAGTTTACATTTTCAGTTTTAACAGTATTTTTAACTCTAGAATGATTCAATTATTAAATAATATTAACTCACAGCAAAAATTTCCAAACACAGGTGGGGCTATAGAAATTTTGAAAATTTCCTTTTTAAGAAAATGTTATTTTGAGAAAACTATCGCATGAGTTTATGTTCCTTCAAAACTTAAGGTTTCCCCATGTTTGCGTCTGTGATTCTATGAATGAATAAATGAGTGCGTGTGCAATAGCTCATGAAGGTTTATAAAGTGTTCTTATACGTATGTATATTTAATGTTTTAGATTTGCATACGAACTTATTTACAGATATACAAAGAAACGAGCAATTCTCAGAGCTTTTTCTACGAAACACCAAACATGCTACACTGAGCTCCCTAAAATCATTTGTGGGTACATTATCCGTGTATGGCAGACTATCTTCACATCACAAAAAAAAAATTTATTAATAAAATGCCTATTGCACGAAAAATTGTCAATATCGCTCGTAAGCGAAGGAGAATAATAAAACTTAAGGAGTGGTACCGAAGAAATACTGAAAACTATGAAACTATTACTGTTTTAAACACCTTATTTAAACACCTTTGAGTCATTATCTAAAATGTCTGAATCGTTTTTTATGGTATACATAGCCCTATTTCGATTTTGGATTTGATTCTCTTCGGCAAATCTGACAATATTCCGATAGGGAATAAATGCCTCAGATAGTGTCTGAAGGTTAAAAGTTTACAACGCATAAACTATGAGACTTAATTATTAGTTTTGAAGGGATTTGCTTCAACTTGGCAACTTGTAACTAAATGTGAAATAACAAAAAATGTAAATATATTAAAGATATTATGCAACGAGTTCGAATGAAACCGTACACGCCGTTATAACGAAAATTTCAGTTTCCTATATAAAGTTTTTATCATTACCACCTGTTCATGTCAATTGCTGACATGACGTTTGACACGTGTAAACGATTAAATTTCTGTTGCTATATAAATGGTTCTCGTTTTAATTTGATTTTTCTTAACTGTCTGTGTTTACTTTCTTTTTTAAAAACATAAATAGCCTGTGATATCTCTATTTTTTTCAGAAAAGTTCCTTTCAGTATTAAGATTCAAAATGAAAATAAATGACAATTTGAAAATTTTTAAAATAAAGCACTATTTGTATAATATTTTAAACATAATCAAATTTAAGACGTGTCAGTTAAAAACCTATTTTAAGTACACTGTTTATTTCCTCTGCTTGTTTTAACAGCTTCTTCAACTTGTTTAAAAGTGCAACGATTCTTGTTTTTATGTCCAAATTAGCGGCTATCGAGAAAGACTGGAAATTTTTTTTTATAGATTATCCTTTAAGGAGAAGTTTACTGTATTTTTATATGATATATAAAATATTTCAAGTTGGACAAATTCAAAACTAAAAGAGGTAAAAATAGCGTAGTTAGAAATCAAAATTTTCTGTCAGAATATACAAATTGATCTCAATTTTACCAAAAGTAGAAAGTAATTTATCAAGTTAGTATCCTTTATTAATTAAAAATTAATTCCAAGTATATAGAACAGGTAATGTTAAATCAACACATTAATATTAAATGCATATGTATTATATAGTACGTAATATCGAGACTTGTTAAATTAATATTTAATTAATAATATTTATTATTAATAGTTAACGATTACTAACTACAGGAGACCACATGCCACAGTTTCTCTTCAGTGTTTTCATTTCTTTGGTTCAACCAAACTCTTCATTTTTTTAAATTTATTCCTTAAATATTATTAATCAAACCTTGCATATTAGTTCATTGATTGCTGTACATTACACAGATATTAAGATTTCGTGTTTCTAGCAGAATGCATAGATTTATTTCATTTTTTTTTCTGTAAGTTCAGTTTCCTCTTTCCTATCAAGCATGTTGTATTTTTCTGATGCCAACTCTGTTTATACTGCGTGACCGGCTATCTTATCATTTTTAACGGAGATTTCTGTATTTAAAGATTTCCCCAAACATATCGCACATTTCACGGGGAACAAACACGCTTAAAATTGTATGCTTATATGAACGCGATACAAGGAAATAGCAGCAACTTAGACTAACATCATGTATTTTCTGTGGATAACAGAAAAGGGAGAATACTTAGATGATTTATCTGACGTCTTTATTATTAGACAAAAAATTTTCCAGTTGAAAATTGAAACAAATGAGTATTTACAAGTGACACGTCGTTTTTTTTAATATATTAGGTAAATAGAGAAAATCAAAAAAAAATTTAAAGTTCAGTTACATACTAACTTCATTGAGTAAATAGAAAAAGTTATTTTGGTTCTAATTAGAATGAGGCACCCGAAATCGAGTTTTAAAAAGTTAAAATTATGAGTAACGACAGTTGAACATATGATTAACAGCAGATTTTATTTTTTTACTTGTGATTTCATATAATGTTCAAAAGGAAATTGACTTTATGAATAAGTAATTTTAATTTTAAGAGCTAAAGATTGTTTGAGAAATTTTTAAATCAAGTTTTCCCGAAACTTCATCTGTTTCTCTTGATATGAAAACAGTAAGAGTATTTTAATTGCTAATTATTAAAAATTTAGTGAGGAGGAGGGAATTTCTCCTCATATTTTCATTATAAACAGAATAACTTGATTTTACTGTCTCTTTGATAAGAAACCTGGGGGAGAAATAGAGAAATAACGTATCGTTAAAACATAGGTTGGCCTATTTTTGCAAAACCCAATCGTTAAAACAGTGGATAATACAAATGTGAGTATGGAGCTGAGAATTTAATAAATTTAATGCTACTTATATTGACAAATAGATATTTTCTCAGCTCAATTGAAGATCTTTAGAGTGAAGTTAAATGAAACCAATGAAATAAATATTGGTTTCTTTTCCTGTGGCGAGAATGGGTGAACAGAAATAAAAAAATCGTTAAAACACAAAACAATCTAGGGGTTCTTTTGATAATTCTTTCTTAAAATAATCAACCTGAGCATTAAAATATTATGTAAAAATCTTATCAAACCAGGAATTACTTTAAACTTTTTCGTAGCTGAACGTACATAATCTGACAAAATATTTTGCAGGTAAGTAAACAAACTTTCATATTTAAAACCTAAATTTATTTTTCAATATTTTTTAACTTCGAGTTTGTTCCCTAACTTTTCTAAAATACAAAATGATCCGACTCTTTATATAAGCTATACTGTGAACTATTCTATCTAAGAAAAATAAGATAGTACTAAAACTAATGATTGGCCGTAAAAACTGTAAGCTGTAACATATTCCCTGTAAATTAGCAAAGGGTATTATATTAATGAATTTCAAAATTCGTAGAGAGACTATCTATTTTTGAAATTCATGAATAGAATTTCTTTTTGCTAATTACTACGAATTTACTACGAACATTTTAAAGGTTTTCCCCTTATTATTCTATAAATCTTGATTCTTACTCATAAAAGCAGTTAAAATCGCTTCTATTACTTTCGATACAAGCAAATAATATACGATAATATATTTGATTCAAATTTTAAACTGTTAAATTGCAGTTCTAGTTTTTGTACCCTATATCCCATGCTAGGATTATGGACTTCCTAAAAGCAATACTCCTGAAATCAGCCTCTATAATTGATAAGGTATGACCTAGTACTGTACCCTATATCCCATGCTAGGATTCTGGACTTCCTAAAAGCAATTCTCCTGAAATCAACCTCCATAATTTATAAGGAATGACCTAGTACTGTACCTTATATCCCATTCTAGGATTCTGGGCTTCCTAAAAGCAATACTCCTGAAATCAACCTCCATAATTGATAAGGAATGACCTAGTACTGTACCCTATATCCCATGCTAGGATTCTGGACTTCCTAAAAGCAATATTCTTGATATCAACCTCCACAATTGACAAGGTATGACTTAGTACTAAATAAATAGATATTCTACTATAAGCAGTACTCACCTGCTTGTTCTGTGTATTCCTCTCCAAATTCCTTCACCACCTCTCTGCTAAAAATTCCATACGACAGCAGTAATCCATATGTTAGCAAGTTTATGGCAAAAGCACAAGCACATATAACCCATCCCCATCCTCCTTCTGGATAGTAATGTTGCCGGATAGTCGATATTTTTAAGTTATCCAGCCGACTAGATAACGATGGTTTTGTCGATGAACTGGATGCACCGGATCTGGTCTTCCTGACAGGTGTTCCACCATTGTGGTCTGAAATGACATTGATGGGGCCATTCCGGGTTTCCGGCAATGGTCCTGCATTAGCCGCGTTGTGGTCCCCTGACGATAGTTCGTCGGTGTCAGCGACGATGGGAGCTATTACGTCACTCATAATGGTCAAGTAACGTGGCTAGAGAACAGCATGTTTGGGAGCATTGCCGAGAGTTAGCCTCTAGGTATTCATTTAAACATCAGGTAATATCTCATAACTATGAATGCCTCTGATAATCTTGAGCATTCTTTAATAATTTGTTTTCAAGTCTCACTGAATTTAGCACTGCTTTTCCACTGTTTGTCGTTTAAAACTGCAATTATGTCTTACTTTGATGTCTTTCGGTAGAGTTCAGAAAGTGAATAGGGCGTTTATAATCGGTCAATATAAACCCAGAATTATTCTTCGAGAAACATTCACTCTTTCTTTGTAAAATGCACTCTAAATTCTTTTACATTTGAGGCTTTTCTAATAACTTGAATCCACATAATCGAGCACCTTTAGAAACAAGTTTTATTTGTTGAATTTATATATATATATATATTATTTCTTATATATTATATTACATATCAGAACATTTTGAAACACTTTATATATTCCTGCTATATAAATTCTCACATCCCATTTTAGGTTTTTGTCAATTCGTTTGTTGAGAATATTTAATAAACGTCTTCATTCTCATTTCGTTTATATATTACAATCCCCAAATATCTCAAAATATGATTGAAAACAGAGACTATCCCACAAATTTTAATTAAATAAATCAACTGTTTCAACAGCATCATATAACAAAGGATATACTCCGCATATTGCACAAAAACATGATCTTCCAAAACGCATTCTCTTTTAATACTTCAGATATTGTGTTTGTATTATCACCTTATTAAATGACTCAAGTATATTCCATAAAATGTTTAACTCACTAAGAGCCTAGAACAAATATTTTCTTTTCAAGCTGTTCTGCCAGAAATTCCAATACATCAGATAAATTAGAAAGATAACCACATTAAAGAATGAAATTAATTCACTGCCGGGAAGCTCGAAAATGTAATTTTCTCCTGGCTCAGTATCTTCAAAACCTCTTAAGGTAGTTTCTATAAATACGCACGAAAATGTGAGAAGAAAAGAAGAGTTAATAAACTTTCTTAGGTAATTGAAACTTTCAACTTCTTTAAGGATCGTTCCTAAGCTATAGTATTCATTAATCTCCTTCTCAGTTTGTAAAATAATTTCAAGTCAGTTTTCTTAATAAAATGTCTCTGTAAATATCTAATGAATTTGTTTAAAGCTTTTGGGTATCTTCAAGTGTACTTTATTAAATTTGTTTCATATAAAGGTTTCTTAATATAGCCGGTTTCATATAAGTTTTTCATTTTATTAATATCTTATTAATATAGGTTAAAATGTTTGAAATATTTGGACTACATTATAGATTGTGAAAGTAAGTACTATAAAAATGCTTTTCATCATAAACTTTCGTACAGGTTTTCATTAAATAACATTATTTTTTAAAACAGTTTGTTATCCTTTTCAGTTAAATTTTCATCCTCTGCTAATAACCCGCAAATACTAATAGCTGCCTCTTAAATAGTGTTTTCATAAATTCGCTACATTTTTAAAATCATTCAAAATATATATTTTTCACAGTTTATGAATTATCTTTTATGTTACAAGTCTTTTACTCTGTTGCACAGTGAACGATTTTTTACTACTAACTTTAATTACTATCAATCCTATCAAAATATATATTAATATATTGTCTATGATGCACGGTAATTACATAGGTCTTAACTGATTGCTATGTTTACTAAGCACCTTTATTTCACAGCAGAAATCAGTTTCTGTTTCGATAAAATGCACTTAATACACACTTAGTATATATATTAAACTAACTTTTACTACCGATTTTACTAGACGTTTCCGATATTCTCTTTAAATTCTGGAAGTTTTTCTAGGAGCTCATTCATAAATTTCATTGATAAATAAAAGCACACATCAATGTGAAACCCCTTCTTTTATAAAGTAATAATTAAATTTTAAAGAATGTTTTTTCAAATTTATTTGTATATTTCGATTTATGTGTGAATATTATTGTTTGATTGCTCCATTTTTACGTATTTTTTCTCATTTCAGATACAAAATCTACTTTTGTTGTTGATAATACTAACACTTTCATTCAGTATAAAATAATTATCGCCGAATAAAATGCGCTAAATATTCATTCAATAATTTTATACATCTATTTTTCCACGAATTAATGCCTTTTAAAATAAAAACATTTTTCAGTAAATACGTTAAAAGTATATTAGTGCTTAAAAGCATAAAACTTTTACATAAATGCACGGATATTACTTCAAATATCTTTTATTTAGTAATATTAATTTTAAGTAATATATTACTGTCAATTAGCGAAACTATATAGAAAAGATGCAAGTTACCTTTTGGTTTATCCGATAAACCCTATTTAAAAGTTCAGCAAATGGGAATTAAAAATTTACATCCACACGTAGTTTGGTAATTCTTGATTCATATTTAAAACACATATTTAGAATTCTCATAAACTAACATCAGATGGAATAAGGTGATTTTGAAACGCGAAGCGTTTCTTTCCAAAAAATTATCAAAATCATTCTAAATTTCTACAAAAATGCTAACATTGCCTTTTTCATCAATATCGCAATTTAAGCACGATACTTTATAAATATTAGATCTAAATCGCTAATAGCTT